>CM021101.1:157926009-158024202 GCA_007115665.2 Sequoiadendron giganteum
CAACCATCATGGCTACACCCATGTATGGTATGTACAAGTGCTCATCACTCAACATGATGTTGTCACCTCATCGTGACGTTTCACCATGGCTCTCCCAGAGGGTGTAACACAAGTACAATTGAATCATCACGGACTCCCTCACATGATTTTGTCATGGATTCACACACATGACATCCACCATGGCTCTCCCATAGGGTGGAAACAAGGGCTTTCACCTCAAATCTCAAAGAGAAATGCATTATCAAGGGCTTGCACCTCAAATATCTCTCAATAGAGAACTGAATTAAAAGAGTTTCACTAATATTGAGACTCCTTCTCAACTAGGGATTGATTCTCCACCATACCAAGCTTATCTCAAAAGTACATAAACTTTATCCTAGAGAAAGGCTTGGTGAGAATGTTTGTCATCTACTCATCACTGTTGATATACCTCAATTGAATTACTTTCCTCAATACCATATCTCTGATATAGTGAATTGCTTAGTTCTATCATGAAACGCTGGAATGATAGAAAGCTTCTCAAAGCTTTGATTATCACAACAGATGACAGTCGGCTCCAATGATTGTCCAACCAATCCTGTAAGGATCTTTTGAAGCCATATTTCTTCTCGAGATGCCACACAAGTTGTAATGTACTTGGCCTCTATTGTACTTAGTGCCACAGAAGACTGCTTCCTTCTATACTAGGATATCATCGTAGACCTCAACTGAAACAACATCTAGAGGTACTGTTCAGATAAGAAACATAACCATATTCTTTAGGTTTAGAAGGCTCCCTCTGAATCTTCAGACACTTGCATCAACCTCCTAATCTCATCATCCAAGATTTCTTGCAACGCTTGCCTTAGGGAAATGGTATCCAGCGCACACCTTTGTAGAGATTCAGGGTTGTCCTCTTCGACCTCATCCTAGATCACTCTATTCTGAATAGGTTTGTGGAGGTACCAATGTTAAATCCAGGTTGATTGACTTGAGAAAATGATGATCTCAACTATTGAAGAGGTACATATCATCTGGCCTTGAAACACTACAACCTTTACTTATTCTTAGCGAGTCATAGAACTCCCTTTGAATATTAATTCTTCCTCTTCGAAGATATGTCTTCATTCATTCACTCAAACTCATGGCTGCAAGCAATGTCTCTATTCTTCAACCTATAGGATGCATCAATCTCTTCTTGAAACCAATATCTTATGCTTCTTGATCCGTCCTGAAAGCATTAAGAAGGGATTACTAATAGTTCATGGAACTCAACTATCTCAAACAGAAGTGCCATTGCTAGAAGCATACATGATTGACTATCTTAATGTTATAGCATGAATTAATAGCCACATAACAATTCATAAACATTATTCAACCATGCAATACTTATCTCATTGAAATCGGGATCTCCTGAGTAACCCCAGATAATTAATTCATCACTCATCTTTGTTGATTCCAGGACATGTCTTTCTTCCATTTTCTCAGAAGAGCTAATCTCAGCATAACAAAAGACAATTTACATAGAATCATAAATCATGCAAATAGAAAATCAATCATAATCATAATTTTAGTTCTCCTTCAGAGTCACTCAAAAATTAGCATGAAACAACTTGCAATGAATAATTCTTAATTCTAAAGAATCTTATCCCAGTGATCACTATTTATTGGTCACACGTAATCCAAGTAAATAATGTTAGATTTGTACAACTCAGCAAACTGAATTTTAGCCTAGAATGGTAATTACAATAAATAAATAAAAGAATAATTATCTCTTAAATATTCTGATGGGTGGACACAATAAGATACATTGCTCTTGTGGTCATATTAGTCCACAACCTTCACGGCTTGAACACAGGCCCATGACTTAGAATATAAATTCCCTAGAATCATTTTGAGGAGAGATCTCATCCAGATCTACAAATGAAGCATGTTGATTAGGCGTAGTTGGGAAATCCTTAGCATAGTGACCAAACTTGTCACATCTAAAACATTGAACATGAGAGAGGTCCCTCTTCTTCTTGAATGCGGGAACACCATCGGTTTCTTTATCTCTATTCCTCTTGAAATATCCTTTCTTTCCACCTTTCCATTTCTTCTTGAAGGATTGAGTGGAAAGTACATGAAGTTCTTCATTTGTATAGCATTGACCAATACCTCTCGCAGCCAACCTCGACTCCTCTTGAATACAATCTGCCCTCAAACGATCAAACTTAGGGAGTTTTGATCTTCCACTTATACCTTGAATGCAAGACTCCCAAGATGAAGGAAGACCATTAAGAGCCAACATGGTCAAATCCTTGTCATCAATAGTATGAGCAATGGTAGAGACTTGATCTCTCAACTCAGAAATATTCATGAAGTAGGTGATGAAAAATTCTCCTTCCGCCATCTTAACATGATTAATTTGTTGCTTCAAGGCTAGAGCATGACTTGTGTTGTTGATCTCATACATCTCCACCAATGTCTTAAGCTTCTCTCTTGTTGTCTTCAACTTAGAGATGATTGGAACAATATGGTCATTTACGAAATCAACTAACATCTTCTTCACCTTAATATCTTTCTTCTTCCATTGAATCTTTTCTTCCTCATCTATAGGCTTGGTAGTTGTGCTCTCCATGAACTCTACCATCTCACTTTCTTTCAAGGTGAGAATAATTTTGAATCTCCAAGATGTGAAATTTGTTGCTCCCTCAAGTATGTCCTCTATCTTGAGTTTGTTCACCATTTTAATGAAGGGATAGATGTGATCGAAGATGAGAAAGAGAATAAAGAGTATTACTGCAATACTAAATCTGATCAAGATCTTCTTCAAACCTGCTCTGATACCATGTTAGTTTTTCATGATCAGATTAGAACACAAAAAACACTTAGAAAATGTAACACAAAAGACAATTAACACAACAAGATACCCTGGGAAAACCCTCCAACCTGAGGGAGAAAAACCTAGCCAATATATCTCTTATATATTGATTTAATAAGAGCAGAAATTTGCTTACAACTTAGGACCAACACAATGCCGAATTTGTTACAATGAATAATAGCACCTCTCCTAGATGAAAAGATACAAATGAATATGATTCTCCGTGAGATCAATCTGCTGCTACAAGAGAATGGTCTGTTGCTCAGACCTGAACTCGACCTTCTACCAAATATCAATTTGCACTTGATATTGATTTGTAGTTGAAGACAAACTCGTGCTTCACTATAGAATGTGAAATTCCTTGATGTTGATTTGTTGATTACAGGAAGATGAATTTATGTTGGGCACGAACTATATTAATTGAACTTGATAACAAACTGAATGAATGATCAAAAATGAAACTCCATTGAATATTTATACATAATGAAAGGGAGGACACAACTCTTCAAAGTATTAAGTCGGCCTAGCATAGAGTAATGTTTCCCTTCAAATTTCCAAGTCGGCCTTCAAGACAAAAAATACATGACTTTTAAGAAACCGCGCCTCTCACAAGTCAGCCCTTTAGTTGATAAATATTAAATATATATATTATGAATGAGGCGCCTCCTCCTCATCTCATATTGAACTTAAATAAATTAAATATCCATTTAGGCTATATTTAATTTATATCTTCATACAGGTTCGAGCCTAGAAGAATTTCTACAGACATTGTAACATCAACACACTTGAGCAAGGCACTCAAGGTATTTTTCTCCACGTCATTTTTCAATTTTTTTCATTTCTATTTATAGTTAATATTAGTTTATTGTTACTCATGAATTGTAGATTCTATTTTTTGTTTATTATGAGCAACTACCTAGGAACATGCATGGAATAGCTATTGATGACACTTCGGAGGATAGATTAAATCTTATAGTAATCTTAATTAGGATTTCAGTCTATTTTCATTAAAAGTAATTCAATTACAGTCATTTTCATTAGAAGTAGTTTAGTTTTAGTCATTATTGTAGGTACCCATAACAACTAAGGTTCAGTTTTACTTCTATTGTTTTAGAGTTTTTATGAATTTCCTGCAACTAGAATAACCTTTAGTAGGTTAGTTGAGTAATTTGAGTCCATGAAGGCATATACTTTGTTGCACCATCACAAGCTTACGCACCTTGGTCGATAATTTAATGTAGTCTGAAGTAGTGTCAAGTGGACTGTTCAGTTTGTTAACCCTCTAAATTGAGTGATGTTCACCAAGTTTACAAAACATTAACTTAGAATCTACAATAGGATTAAGACACATCATAAAACCATCATACCAGTGCTTAGCCCAATCCACCAGCTTCTAGTCACAAGGGGCGACCACCCGCCAACCCTTAGGGGGCTTAATTTTGGCCCCTTAAGCCTTAATTGGGTAGTTTATTTTAAAATCGCCATGACTTTTGATTCAAGTATCAAATTTTTGAAACCAAAATATCATCAAAAATTTGTGAGAAATTTTTAGTGCTATAGCTATTATTATCAGATTTGACTCTTGGAATTTTTTATTGTTGTTTGAAGTTAAATCTCCCATTTGGACCTCCAAACTCATAACCTTTTGCCTGGATCTCCATTTTTCACAATTTTTGTGGCATCAAAAAGGTATCAAGGAGCTCTATCATTGTACCCATAAAATTTTCCAAATTCATCCCTAGGTATTATTTATTCATTTTTTTAAATTTGGCATTGTGAGTGATTACTTGGACATATTGACTCTTGAAGAAGTTCTATATTTTTGGGAAGGATGCATTTGCGATATACACCATATTTGGGAGTTTAGATTGTTATTGAAGATATCAATCTTTGTAAATTTTTAGATAACTCATAGTTCATTATGGGGTTTTCATTTCATCCTTCTCTAATTATGTTGAAAAGGGGAAGCTATAAACAATGTAGAGATGACATCATAAAACATCTTTGTTGGATTCATGTGTTGCCACATTTTTATGGTCTTGCTCCCCCTTCAGGTATTGGTAGTAAGAAATTTTCTTGGAATTTCAAAAGGGATCATGTCTTAGGAGTTATTGCAATGCATGTTGATGATGATATTTTGAATGCTATTGTTCATTTTGAGTGTCCTCATACTCTTTGAACTAAAATTTGGGAGATATATGGAGATTCTGATATTCAACGATTCCCAATTGATCTTGTTTTAGATTATCTTGTACCTCTTCATTTTTTAGAATGGATTCTCTATGATTATGATAGTATTCTTGTTCAGTTGGAGTATTCATCTTTTGTTGGTGATTCATTGAGAAATTTCAATGATTCAATCCAATAGGAATTTAATTATCTTTCTAATTGGGATTCTTACATATCAAACATTACATCCTTGTTTGTGGAGTCTCACATTTAATATTTGGAGGACACATTTGAGGGGTTATCTCTCCTCTTTGATGACAATCATTGCATAAATATTGTCAAACCATCATTTTCTTTGGATATTGTTCAACATTATTTCCCACATAGTTCTAGTTTGTCACATTCTTCATTGATTGGACATGTACTTGATTTGATTGTGGTATCTTCATCTTTGATGGATAAGGAGGCACATGAGAAAATTTTAGAGCCACCATAATACGTCTTAGCATTGGACTGCATTTATACTTGGTTTTATTTATTTTGAAAGGGAGACAAGTTGTTTGTCAATATTGGATCATGTTTTTCCTTCACACACTTACCATTTTTGTAGGAGATTATATATTATGTGAGGGATACATAATCTCTCTTTCCCTCTCATAGGTGGTTATTGATTGTATATTCATGATGTATGTAGTCCCTGGAGGTATCATTGATTACTCCATCTATCATCGTCGTTTGTATTTTTTCTCTCTTTTGGAGAGGGTTTTTTCCCAAGTGGTTTTTCTCCCTTTCTCCATTTGTGAGAGATTTCATTTGCATTTGTACATGGGTACCTAAAATGGCCTCGTAGCTAGGACCCATCTTTATATTTTTATATCATTTACATAATAATATTCTTCCTAAGTTGCACTTAAGGGGGTGTTGGTGTGAATAAATGTCTTGTACCTAGGCAATCCTAGCAAGGGGGACATATTCACATGTTAAGTTTACTTAGGTTTTAGACAATCTCTAGAAGTATTAGTTGTCTATATAAGATCTTATCTTATCTTATCTTGTTGAATTTTTTGTCAAGTTAGTTGTCTCATATCATATAATTAAGACACGTGTCACAATATTGTCTAATCCTATATCTCACCTTGTCTATATAAGCAAGGTCATTGTACACTTTATAACATAACTCATCATCATATTTGATAGATCTCAATATCAAGCAATATTATTTCTTCCATACTCTCTTGTTTTTTTGTAGGTGATCCTAGGTATAGAGCTAATATTTAGCTCCTACATAGTATCAAATTGTGATAAGCTCCTACAAAATTTGGGGTGGTTAATCTTGTCTAGATGCATGATGTGTGGTGAAGTTGAAGAGTCAAATGAACACATTCTTTCTAATTATTCCTTTACTTCCCAAATTAGGAGTTGGACATTAAAAAAATGGAGTAATATTTAAGCTTTCCTTCATAATATCAGGGAGATTATTTGTATTTGTCTCTCACCATCAATAGTGGGATAAAAATTATTTTGATATTTTATTCCTTATAGTTGGAGAAAAATATATGGATCTTTCATCAAAATATCATGCCTAAAACTATAAAATGAGATAAAATTATAAATTCTCTCAGATAATTGGGAGATTATTGGGTCTTAATCAGTTATCTAATAAAACAAGGAGAGAAATATTGGGCTTTGGAAATTTATCCATGGCTTCATGAAAAAGATGAAAGTGGGAAGAAGCTAGTTGTGTAGGATGTGACAATGGCATTCCCTCCTTAGTTGGGTAAAATTTATCTTTGATGATGTAGCTAAAGGAAATAAAGGAAAATAAAGTGGGGTCAATGTGTTTAGAAATACGAAGGGACAATATTTAACTATTTTATCTTTTTATTTGGTGTAGATACTAACAATATGGCATAAGAGAAAGCTCTACTATTTTGACTCTTGGAAGTTATTAAGAGAGAATGCAAAAAGATAAATGTAGAAGGAGACTCAAAGTTGATCATAGTCTACTTAATTGATATGAATTATAAGCCATGGATTCTAGAAACCATACTTGTAGAAGGATCTACCCAAAACTAGGTTTGAGCATATTAAAGGAAAGGAAACACGATTGTATATTGGGTTGCTATACAAGGAGAAATATTATTGGGAATTTTTAAGCTAAGAAAATGATTTGGACTAATACCTATCTAGATGTTAAGAGATCTTCATTGGTAAAATACATAATGTGTTAGAATAATAGGTTAAATCACCTAATTAATTAGGTCCCCTTTACTCACTTAAGATAAACTTAGGATTTATTTTTTACATTATTATATTAGCTTATGTTATCTCATTGTATAGGATTGTGACACTTGTCATAGGTTGATTTAATCTCTTCCTAAGGTTTCACTTCTAGGGATTTTATCTCCTTTCATAAGGATTTGATGTATCATTGTAATTATTCATTTAGAATTTTTGAAACAATTAATTCTTAGGTTATTGAGCACTTCTTTTTCCTTGATCTCCTCTTTTGTGATAGGATATTTTCTTCTAGTTGCTTTCTGGGTTATGTGGAGTTGGTTTTACAACTTCAACATGGTATCAGAGCTCCAGATATATAGCTTCTTGTTCAAAAGTTGAGGGATCTAACCTTAAGAAATTTTTCAGTGTGTCCTAGAGTGAAATGGACCTTGCCATTATGTCCATAATAATCAAAAACCTATAAATTGACTATCGTTTCGTGAAAATTCAAGATTTTTTTTTTTTTGGGGTGAATTTTTTCTTTCTCACGTTTTATGAGTCAATTTTTTTGTGATGTTGTACAAAATCTATATGCCTTACTATACCTTGTGGCCACCATTAATACCCTTTTGTGTAGGAAATTGGAGGTTTTGAAAATTTTCAAAAAAAAAAAATTGCAATGTTTGGTCTTTTTTTTAATGATTTTTTTTTGGTGAAAACAAATTTGTAGCAACCTTTTGATGTGATAATAAAATATTCTTAGATTTATTCCCCAGTGCTAGAAATAGGTCACCTATGTGACTAGGGGATATATATTTTAAGCCCCTGCTTGGTTTTCTAATGCAAATTGAAGCACTTTTCATAAATCAGACATAACTTTTGCATCTTGTTTTTGTTTTTCAAAACTTTATATCATCGCAAAGTTGGTTACAATTCCAATCTAGTGGTGGAGGAATTTTTTTTAGATTTTGTCTCTGAATTTTTTTACATTCAGTTGAAGGAAGATTTTTTTTTTGTGCTTTTGGAGGCATAACTTGGGCATATAGACTCTATTTTCTAAAAATCAATAGGCATCAGAAAGGTTCTTTAATTCTCTATCCATATCTACAAACCTTTTTTCCAAAAAACTCACTAGGTACACAAAGAATTGTATTAAGTGAAATTTTCTTCTATTTTTCAGCTTTTCTACTTTAAGAGTTGTATTGGGGTTTGGTTTTTCATGTTTTGAGGGAGTATTTTTATTGCTTTCTATATCTACACACATCAAAAAATAGAAAAACCTTCCAAACATTGTTTTTGAAAACTTTAAACACCATGGAGGGCACCTCTTCAGTTAAACATTTAACACCACACAACTATCACATCTGGAAAGCTCATATGACCAAATTAGTCATGTCCAAGGGTTTAAGGTCCACTTTGGATCAAGTACAACCAGCAATGAAACATCAATTTGAGATTATTTATAATAGGAACAAGATGGATGAGGCCATGGGACTGATTTCACTACATGTTTTAGACAGTCTACTCTTTCATCTTGAGTCTTGCACTACCTCTCGGGTTATGTGGAAAAATTTCAATGATCTTTTTGGCACCATCAATGAGTTTATATTAGTTTAGATTGAGGTAGATTTTACTTCTTTGGTACCTAATTCCTTCTCCTCCATTGAGTATTTTTTAGTGAAATTTAAGTCCCTTGGATCACTTTTACAAGGTTGTGGAAAAAACAAAACTGACATAGAGTGCATTTACCTGATCTTGTCTAAGCTTTGAGGCCCATTTTAGGTATCATCTTCCACATTTTACCCTACCATGGATGTGTTGGGTAATGCTTTTCCATGCATACCTTTGAGGCCTTTTGTGATAATTTGACATGAGATCAGTCAAAGTTGGTTCAGTTGGATGCTCTTTCAGGTTTGAAAAACCATGCCTTAGTAGTTCAGCCATCTAAGGGGAAACAAAATAATAAATTGAAGCCCAAGAAAAGTTCATTAGGTAGTGAGAATCCCTCCAAAACACTTCCAAATTCAGAACAAAAACCACATTCAAATCCCAAACATGATAAGTCTATTGAGTCTTCCTCCAAGACAAACAAGAAATCAAGTGATCCTTGCAGTTTTTGTGGCAAGGAAGGACTTCCATTTACTAGATGTTGGAAGAGACTAGAGACTTTAGACAAAACCATGCAATAACATAACATCTCATCACCTCAATCTTCTTCCACACATACAAGGAAATGTCATGCTCTTTTTGCATGAGCCTTACCTTTAACATCTACATGGATAATTGATTCTGGTACTTCTCACCACATGAAACATACCCAGGACTTTTTTACCACTCTTTCTCATTGTGGCACTTCACAGATTGTAGTTGGTGACTCCACTTAGCTTTCAGTTTTGGGTTTAGGTTTTGTATAGTTGGAAGGTGGTTGTCTACAAAATGTACTTGTTGTTTCTAAAATTTCTACCAACCTTCTCTTAGTATATCATATTTGTCATTCTGAGACTGGTAGGACAGATGAGTTCTCATTGCACAATATGGTTATTCAAGACCTCCATGATCTCAATCTTGGTGTGGCTACTCAGAGTGTTGATTTTGGATCATGACTATACATATTTGATGGATTTGAGAGCTTAGATAGTTTTGGTTCATCTCTCATATCATATGCAGAAGCATTAGTGTTTGGGCTCCCTAAGATTAACTGTGATGGTTTTTGTCGAGGATTTGTTCTTTGAAAACATCACTAGGATTCTGTTCCTACTAGTAGAGACACACGTGCTAAGGCACCCTTAGAGTTGGTACATAGTGACTTTATATCCTTTTCGACTCTTTCTTTTTTGGGGGCCAAATATGTGCTCACACTTATTGATGACTTCTCCAGGCATACATGGGTGTGCTTTCTTAAGTATAAGAGTGTTGTCTTTGATTCTTTCAGGATCTTTAAGATATTTGTGGAGAAGCAATCTGGTCTTTCTATCAAGGGATACACACATATAATGGGGGAGTATGTCAATCATGTTTTCAAGTAATTTTTCACTTAGCATGGTTTGCAACATCAACTTACAACTCCCTAGACCCCTCAGTAGAATGATGTTGTTGAGAGAAAGAACAAAAATTTACAGGAGAAGGCCAATTATATGATTCAGTCTTATATATGGATTCTTTATTCTGGGATCAAGTAATGAATTGTGGCAATTACATTCAAAATTAGATGCCTCATAAGGCATTATGACATATGACTCCTAAGGAGGCTTGGACCCATGTCAAGCTTGATGTATCTTCATTCAGATTTTTTGGTAGTGAGGCTTGGGCATATATTCCAAATGCTTAGCAAAAAGCCATGGAGAGGAAAATTTGACCACTCATATTTGTTGGATATTATGAGGGTGTTAAGGTGTATAGGTTGTTTGATCCTGATTCCAAATAGGTCTTTTTTCACTGAGATGACCAGTTTGATGAGCACTTTCCTTTGATGGAATCTCCATCACCAACTTCTCCCTCATTGCCTAATCCTCCCACTTCATCTCTTGAGGATTCCTTATCTTTTGAGGATGATGATTATGATCCACCTTCACCACTACCTCTAGATATTTATCCTTTACCCAAGTGGGCTTGCAATACTCTTGATGCAACTATATCTTTGGCAGGTGATCCTTCATATTCTTGTCGTACTTGTTCATTGACATCAGTTTCTAGTATTTTGAGTCATGCCATTTCAAATAATACTCAAAAAAATTTAGATGCGACATGTGCTCTTGAGTGGGATAGGGCCATGGAGGAGGAGTATTATTCAATGATGAATAAAGTTGGTTTGGTGCAAGTGGGTGTACCATACCAAATATTTTGTAGATGATTTTATTGATAAATATAAGGCTCGTCTTGTTGAAAAGGGGTTTTCTAATGTTGATGGAATTGACTATTCTAAGACCATTTCCCCTATTTCCAAGATGGACTCTATTTTCCTTGTACTTTCACTTGCAGCTTCATAGGGATGGACAATATTTTTGATGGATGTGAAGAGTGCTTTCTTGCACGGCGACCTTCATGAGGAGATTTATATGGAGAAACCTTAGAGGTTCATGCAGGAATCTTCCCTATTTTTTAGACTTTGACATTCCTTATATGGTCTCAAACAAGCTCCTCAAGCATGGTATGAGAAGATGGACTCTTTTCTACTTTCTTTTGGCTTCACACGTCATTTTGATCCCATAGTGTACATTCAGAGATAGGAGGGTGATATTTTGATTCTAGTGATATATGTCAATGATTTGATTCTGAAAAGTATCTCGTTCTCCATGATTCAGAGTGTTCAACGAGATTTGGTGGAGTATTTTGAGATGATGAATCTCGACCTTCTACATTACTTTCTTGGTTTACAGGTTATTCAGTCTTCAGAGGGGATTCCCATATTTTAGTAGAAGTATTCTATTGATATGCTTTAGAGATTTGGCATGATTGGTTGTAATTCTTCCCCCACACCATTTTAGTTAGGTGTTGTATTGTCTTCCACTTATTCTACTCCTTTAGTAGATTCTACATTATAGAGGCAATTGGTTGGCAATTTTTTGTACCTGACACATTCCTGTCCTGATATTTCCTTTACGGTTGGTCTCGTCTCTTGGTTCTCACATGATCCACATGAGAGCCATTGGCATGTTTCCAAATGTGTTTTTAGGTATATTCAAGGCACATCTCATTATGAAATTCACTATACATCACAAGATTCTCATATTGTTGCCTTCATTGACTTAGCTTAGGCTGGCGATGTCAATGATAGGAAGTCCACTTTTGGATTTGTGTTCTACCTTAGTTCTAGTCCCATTGCATGGTCTTGCAAGAAGAAATTTTCTATTTATTTATCATCTAGAGAGGTTGAGTAATGAGCAACAGTTGTAGCTAGCCAAGAGGTTCTATGGCTTCGTCAGTTCATGTCTGAGTTCGGTTTTCCTCCTAATAGTCTCACTATTCTTTGGTGTGACAATCAAAGTGCCATACACATTTCTCACAACCTAGTGTTGCATTAGAGAATGAAACACATTGAGATTCACATGCACTTCATTTGACAGATGATTCAGGATGTCTTTATCATCTTGGAGTACATTTCTATAGAGGATTAGGTTCCTGACATCTTCACAAAATCTTTGGAATCACCTCACTATCTTCAACTACATTCAATGCTTGGGGTAAAGGGGGTTCTTCATGAGGCCTTCCTTCATGTTTTTTCATGCATGTTTTCATCTCTTTTTGGAGTGGAGTTTTTTCCATGAAGTTTTCACTATTTCTCCTCTTTTTATAAAGATCTTTTTTTATTCATGGGTACCTCATCAAGCCTAGTTTTTGGGACCCATCTTTGATTCTCATGCATTATTCCTTAGTTTTTAGCTTCTCCCTGAGTTCATCTTAAGGGGGATGTTAGAGTAATGAGTTAAATCACCTAATTAATTAATTCATATTGATTAATCAATTAGGCCCCCTTTGCTCATTTAAGCTAAACTTAGGATTTAATTTTTGCATTATTAGATTAGCCTATGTTATCTCATTACAGAAGATTATGACACTTGTCACATGTTGATTTAATCTCTTTTTAGGGTTCCACTTCTAGGGATTTTATCTCCTTTCATAAGGATTGATGTATCATTGTAATTATTCATTCAACAATTTTGCATCAATTAATTCTCGGGTTGTTGAGCACTTCTTTTGCCTTGATCTCCTCTTTCGTGATGGGATATTTGCTTGCAGGTGCTTTCTCGGTTGTGTGGAGTTGGTTTTGTAACTTTAACATAAAGTGAAACTTTTAAATCAATAATAGTATCTAAATTATAGGATTAATTTATAAGGTCTAATCTGGATAAATATTTTTATATATAAGAGTTTGATGCACATGTGGTTATCTAAATATAGCTCTTTGGTGAATTTTTCTGGATCTTAGAAGCCTAACCCAATTTATACTTAGAAAAAATTAAGACTGGGAAAGGTTTGTTGTACACCTGGTACAATAAAAATACTAATGTTAATAATTTAAAATTAAACATTTAATTATGGTGCATCTTAGAGATGTGGATACCACATGGGTTAGGAATTTCTAGGGACTCTTGTGTTGTATGAGACATTGAGATGAATATTTAATGTGGATGTTACATTAAGAAAATATTTAATATTAGAAAAACTTTGTACCAAATAGTTAAATTTGAGTGATGTTTTAGTGTATGCTTATTTTTTATAAAAGCAAGCACATGAGTATATGTCAAGGTTGTCTTGTTGGCTAAGGTTAGTTTAAGCATCTCTTGTAGGTTGCATATGTGGAAGGATGGATTGGTATGTGTGGCTACATAGTTATCATTTTCTTTTTCACAAGGAGGAATAAAACTAGGGTGCTCAATGATTCAAAATATTGCATGGAGACTCTATAAGTGTATTGCAATCTTGTGTCTTGAGATGACACATCGATTTATGTGGGTGCTTTTGGAGGCTATTTTTTTCCCTTATGAGGTTTTTCCCAAGGCACATCTAGTGTTATCTTATGGTAAATTTATTAATCTTTTGCATTATGTATTTTAAATACTTAGTTTTTATTTGTTTCTCTCATGAGAGGTATAAAGAAATGGTATATTATTGCTTCAAGTTATTTTGAGTTATGACAGAATATTTTAAAATTAATGTTTATTTAATACAAAATAATTACAATAAAAAACTATCTATTAACTCTCAAATATCCCAAAGTACAAGAAGGAAGGAAACCTATCATTTAAGGGAATTAATAATTGGCTGCTAAAAATGGCTTAAATCCAAACGTTCATCTCTATTGACATTACATGGGGTTTTTTGCTTAAATTGTTTTTTACCCCTTTAATTTTTCTCTTCCAATAATTGTCCCCTTTCATGAGGACCTTGGTGGATTCTAAGTTGATATGGTGGTTTATACTATGTAAATTCCTAGTAAGGGCAGACTTTTTTACACATTAAAGTATGAATGTGCATATTTTACTCTTTAATTATTGTTAAAATAGATTTTGAGTTTCACCTATGTATAGATTACCTCACAAGCACTCAATTTTATAGACCCTAGATTCATGAAGTTGTCCTTATAAGATAAACTTGAATTTCTAATAAGGATGACACGATATCCAAATACCTTTATTTAAAAAATATAGACCTTATTTTAGATAACCTCATTAACATAAGGGAGAAATGTCAAGGAGTAACATTGATCCATCTCCATTCTCATGATCCCAATCCATTTCTTTAATTTTATAGATCTTATTTGATATAACCACCTTCACATAAGGGAGAAAGACTATATAAGTAACATTGGATTCATCTACCTTCTCATGAATCTCATGTCACTTATTATCCTAGATGAACTCTCTATTAATTTATTTATTACTATTATCATTTGAAAACCTTCGTTAAGTGTGACATTTCTTGGTTGATATTCTCTTCATAAAAACTTGAAAAGTTGTTGTTGCAAGAGCATTTAGTACACTTTATTTTGAGAAATATGAGATATTTGCTGGGAAAATATATCTCAACCTTGAAATTACATAAGGTTTATTATTAATAAGTAAGCACTGGGGGGAGTACACCCCTATGAGGGGTCTGGGGGTAGCACCCCCAAAAGCCAAATTTTATTATTATAAATCTATACCATTCATCATTAGGTCTCAGAGCTGACGATAGATATATTTTTGGCTCGAATTTCCCTAGAAGGAAACCCTATTTTATGAGGGTGTTGTATTACTATTGTGTATTGTGATGTATTCTAAGAGTCTGATAGCATTCATGTTACCTTTGAATCTTTGGTTGGTGATACTCTTGTGAGAATCTTTCTCTACAAGTATATTGTAATCTTTGTGATTTTTGAATAAGATATTGGGTGGATTTTGGAGTGTGGGGATTTTCTCCCAAAAGGGTTTTCCCCATGTAAATCACTATGTTGTGGTATGCATGATATTTATGTTTATTTATGTTTAAGTTTTTGTAATTGTTGAAAAGATCTGTAAAGTTTTGCATTATCCTCCTTTCAAGATTAGTGTAGAAATTTGTTTCACTACCTTAGCTTCCTTAGAATATCACATGTAGGTAGAGGTTTTTATGTATGGATTTATATACAACCATCATGTCATAGATCGCTTAAGCTTCCTAGGAAGAATAATGTTAAGGAAATAAATTTTTTGTTATGTTCTATCTCCTATGTGAGCTTATTATTATCCACTATGTTATCTAAATATGAGAAAATATCCTTAATATTATCAAGGCCATTTTACTAGAATAATTTCATGTCAATAACAAATAAAATCCATCACCTAGGCTTTTAAAAAAAGTAATTAAGTGTTATTTATTTTTCTCTACGAAAAGATTGATAATAACTAGGTAAATTAGGACCATATAGCAATCCCATATACCTATTTAAATAAAACACCCTTAGAAGAGAAGCTTAATTTTAGGTAGAGAAGAAATTTTCTTTTATACAAGCTTATTTAGAACTTTATTCACATTATTAACATGGACCTTCGTGAACAAGGATACTACATCAAATTTGACCAAGATTTCATCCTAATTCACTTTCTTATCTTGAATTAAATCAATGAGATGGATTGAGTCTTTGATGAAGTATTTTTTCCTACCAATAGAGGTTCAATTTTCTTAGTTAAGAAAGAATCTAATTTGTAAGTGAGAAATTTTGTGGTGCTTGTTATTAGTCTTAATGACAGACTATATTTGTACATGGAATTTTGAGCATGCAAGAAAAAGATAAATGGATATTAACCTATTCTACCCAAAATAAAAGAAATACTCAAATTAAGTATAAGAGTTAACAAATCATGATGAAGGGGTTAATTAATTTTATCTCACTTAATGGAAAGTGAAAGAAAATAGAAAACTAAACAGTACAATATTTATTTAATTTTGGAGATGAGGATGGGGAACTTAGGTAAATAAATAATTGAATTTATTCATCTAGGGTAGACTATAGGAGAGGAACATTAAATGGTTCACGCTAGAAATAGGTGGAGGTGAATAGTGAATGAATAGTAATTTTATTAATTAAATAATAAAATATCATTTAATTAAAAAGAGGATAAGAAATGTATAATTAACTAAATAATTAGGGTTATATTAATAATTTATAGAGGAAATAATTAGGCAGTGATGATGGTCAATGTGAGGTGTCTACATTTTTCCCCTCTTTGAAATGGTAATACTAAGTAGCATCATTTAAAAGAATATTAAAATATAGTTCTTGGAAGAAAATGGTTAGATTAGGGAAGATGCAAAGATCATTTAAATGATGATGAGATTGAGGATGAGGATGAGGATGCCCACACTAGAGGAAAGGTGGTTTTGGGAGAACACACGTGTGCTCTCAAGATGAATGAGAGGCTGCAAGATAATGGATAGAGGGGGGAGGGAAAGGTGATGAGAGGATCAAAAGGGAATGGAAGAAAGAAGAGATGGATGGAGTGTGTGTTGGAAAATTATGTCTCAACTTCCAGTTTTGAGCCTCTGTCAAAATGGACTTGGCGGAAAAATTCTATTTTTCAGCCTTAACTGCTTTACCGTAGCTGTCTCTTCACCCCCTAGCGGTACCGCGGTGAAGGGCTGGCAGTGTTCAGCCTCGCCACGATGGCCGCAGTAGGTGGCTAGCGGTCTACGGTGATCGCTTACTGCCTTACTACGGGGGGTGGTATGACCGACCACGGTGGCCATGGTAAGCTGCCAGCAGTAAGGCTGGCGGTCTGCCAAACCACTGCCGCCTTACCATGAGCGATGAGATTTCTCACTGCGGTGGCCATGGTAAGTCGCCTACAGTTAGCCTGGCGATTACCACCCCACTGCGGGTGGTGTGTATGCTCACCGTGGTGGCCGCAGTGAGCCCGCTAGTGGTCTACTAGGGTGGTCACCACCTTACCGCGAGGTGGCTTGAAGGCCTCTGCAATAGCACAGTATGACCATGGTGGTCTGCTTGGCAGTCACCACCATACTACGGTGGGAAAAACCAAGCCCAGCGATGGTGCAATTACAGACAGAGAATGTGTCAACATGAGCTCACTGCCATACCGCGGTGGATGAATGGACTCAGAGCGGTAGCGCGGGGGAAGCCAATATGAGCTCGGAGCTCAGCCAATCTATTTTGACTGAATTTGACTCAGAGTCAAAGAAAAAGGCGAATAACACAGTGGCACATGGCAAGATGTTGACATCTGATTGGCTAAAAGCCAAAGTAGTAAAAGCAGTAAATGCATAACTTGTTCGACTGATGGACAAAACCCAATTTAGGCATGAAATAAATGCCTGGGCAGCCTGATGCAAAGAAGATTAGATAGAAGATCGATTACTTGTTTGGGTAATCGATGCATGAACCCAAATTCTTATGATTGGTTGGAATGTTTAATGAGATGTATGACTTGTGTAGTCGAATACATTATTATATATGTAAATCAAAAGGTGACGGTTTGGGGTAAGTTAAAAATTGTAAGAAGTAATTTGAACTAAGAGTTGTAATTTTTATTGTATGCTATGAGCATTGTAACAGTGAGATAACTCAAGTGCTGCTATGAGCTACAGATCAGAGAGTGAAGACTGAACTTTGTATGTAATATTTTTCTTACTGTAATATAAAGAGTCTTTGCTTGGTGTGGTGGGTTTTTTACCTGAAAAGGTTTTCCCACGTAAAGCTTGTTTTATCTCTGAATGTATTTTTTTGTTATCTCATTTATGATGTATGTATTCATCTCAGTAGTTTTTAAGAATCTATAGAACTCTTTTTTTCTCTTCTCCTCTGTTGTATTAGTGTTAAAGGAAAGTATTCCGAACCGCATGTCTTTTTTCCCTTCAAGTGGTATCAGAGCCTATCCAGTTGTGTTATCCTTGATAGAAAGGTCATTTTTTTGTGCTAATATTGTTTCAGTGGGAGTCTTGCATAGTTTGAACTTGTTTTTGCTTGAGATGGTGAGTACATCAAGTAGAGTAGAGATTGAAAAATTCAATGGTAGCAACTTTCAGTTATGGAAACTCAAAATGGAAGAATTGCTTATGGATAGAGACCTCTAGGTAGCAGTATCTGGAACTATGCCACAAAGTATGAAGCAAGAGGATTGGGACCTTGTTGATAGAAAAGCAAGAGGTATGATAAGACTGAGTCTGGCCAATTTTGTACTCCTGAACGTCCATGAGGAGAAGTCTGCAACTTCATTATGGAAGAAGCTTGGTGATATTTATCAAGAAAAGTCTCTAGTAATAAGTTATTCCTGAGGAAGAAGTTGTACTCCTTGAATATGGAAGAAGGTGCATTTGTTGCAAACCATCTAAACTTGTTTAATATGAGTGTTACTTAGCTAGCATTTGTAGGTGTAAAGAATGAAGAGGAGGATCATTGCATGCTCCTGTTGTGTTTGTTACCTAACAGTTGGGATCATCTTGTGATGGCTATTGGAAGTACTACCAGTACTTTCAAGATGGAAGATGTTGTTGCCTCAATGTTGTCTAAAGAGATGCAAAGGAAGTCTTCAGAGATGGCCAAAGAGGCCCTTTATGTTCGAGGTAGACCAAAGGAGAAAGGCAAGAAGAAGGATAAGAAGTCCAAATCCAAATCTGCAGGGAGATCAAAGTATCCTGGCAAAAATTCCAAGGTGAAACGTTGGAACTATGGGCAACCTGGTCATATCTGAAAGGATTGTAAGGAGAAGAAGAAGAAGAATGTTTCAGACAATGAATCTTCTCAAAGTGATGTAGACGCCTTCATTGTAGCCTTGGAAACTCAAGCATCAGATGATGTTTGGTTGGTTGACTCAGGTGCATCCTTTCACATGACATCTCATAGAGAATGGTTCTCCAAGTATGAGAAGTATGATGGTGGAAAGGTGTACCTAGAAAGTGATTCAATGTTGGAGATTGTTGGTAGAGGAAGAGTTAGAATTCAGTTCCCTGAAAGTAGAGTCAAAGGGATTAGTGGTGTACTGCACATACTAGGTCTGGCTTGTAATATTCTTTCTATCAGTAAGTTAAATGATGCTGGTGTAGAATTTTCTTTCTCAAGTAAAGGATGAAAAATGGCTAGAGGTGCAATGGTCCTAGCTAAGGGTGTTCGTAGTGGCACTTTGTACAAGTTGGATGCACGTCTTGTTCAATCTAACAACGCCTATGTAAAGTTAAGCAAAGTTGTTCCTATAGAGGAAGATGAAGACATTTATCTTTCTACAAATACTTTGGAGGTAAAACTCCCAGTAGAGAAGACTATGTTGTGGCATCATAGACTTGGTCACATAGGTGAGAAAGGTTTAAAAAAATTGAAGAATAAAAATCTTGTAGAAGGGCTTGATGATTGTAACCTTGAGTTCAATTTTTGCAAACACTGTATTTATGGAAAACAACACCGTGTTTCATTTTACTCGAGTCTTCATAAATCTTCTGGTGTACTAGATTATGTTCATTCTGATGTGTTTGGTCCAGTTAATGTTCCTTCGTTATCGAAGTCTAGATATTATGTTTCTTTTATTGATGACTGTTCGAGAAGGGCATTTGTATACTTTCTTAAAAGTAAATCAGAAGTGTTCAGTCGGTTTAAAGAATTTAAAAATTTGGTAGAAAATCAAACTAGAAGGAAAATTAAATGCTTGAGGATAGACAATGGCGGTGATTTTTGTTTTGCAGATTTCGAAAGGTATTGCACAGATCATGGAATTAAAAGGAAATAAACTACACCTTATACTCCACAACAGAATGGATTTCCTGAAAGGTTGAACAAGATGCTGATGGAAAAGGCAAGGAGTATGCTGAGCGATGCTGGTCTGAAGCAGAAGTTTTGGGCTGAGGTTGTGGCTACAACATGTTATCTGGTAAATCATTCTCCTTGCTCTGCTCTTGTTGATAAGACACCTTTGAAAGCATGGTCTGGTAAGAATCCCTCTCTAAGGCATGTTTGTGTCTTTTTCTGTGAGGCATATGCATATGTTCCAAATGAGAAAAGATCAAAATTGGATAAAAAAGGTTGTTAAATGTATTCTCATTAGCTACGGTGTTGGTGTGAACGGATACAAGCTTTGGAACCCTATTACTAAGAAGGTTCTATATAGCAGAAGCGTGATATTTCGTGAGCTGAAACCTTTAGTAAGTGATCAATAGATTGAGACATATCAAAGAGAAAAGATGAATGATGTAGTTGAGATCCCCCAAACTCTAGAAAAGGAAGAACTGCATGGTCTACTTGATACTTAGGAGAGTTCAAGAATCTATGAGAGTTTTGAAGATGAAGAACCACAACCTCAACCAGTAAGAAGGTCTACACAAGAAAATCGGCAACCTGAAAGGTATGGTTTCTCAATGTTAGATTTGAACTATGCCTATGCCTTAATTACTAGCACTGATGAGCCTAGGACTGTAAAAGAAGCAATCAACATGCCTTATTTGAATTCCTGGTTGGACGCTATGAATGAGGAAATAGATTCATTGAAGAAGAATGAAACCTAGGATTTGGTACCTTTGCCTAGAGGGCGAAAGCCTGTTGGCTGTAAGTGGGTATTCAAAAAGAAGCCAGGTCTAGATGGCAGTGTTGAAAAGTATAAGGCAAGATCGGTTGCAAAGGGATTTTCCCAGATTGAGGGAATTGATTATGGAGATATTTTTTCCCTTGTAGCAAAGCTGACATCAATCAAATTTTTGTTTTCATTGGCAGCAACGTATGACTTAGAAATTGAGCAGATGGATGTACAGACAACGTTTCTCCATGGTCAGCTGGAAGAAAGAATTTATATGTCCCAACCTGAGCACTTCATTGAAAAAGGTAAACAAAATCTGGTCTGTAAGTTAAAGAAATCTTTGTATGGTTTGAAGCAGTCTCCTAGAATGTGGTACCATAAATTTGACAAGTTTGTGTAGTCTATGGGATTTTGTGAGATCTAAATCTGATCATTATTTTTATTATAAATCTGAAAATGATCATGTGTTTTTTATTACCCTATACGTGGATGATATGTTGTTCATAGGAAATAACAAGTCTATGATTTATGATCTTAAATCTCAGTTGTCTGCAAAGTTCGAAATGAAAGATCTTGGTGCAACAAGGTATATTCTGGGAATGGAAATAACCAGGGACAGAACGAGCATAAAGCTTTGGGTAAGTCAGAGTAAGTATGTCAATACTATTCTAGAGAGATTTGGTATGAATGACTGCAAGCAGCTAGTTTTTCTAGTCATGCAGGGAACAAAACTATCTATTGAAGACTATCAAAATTTTGCTACTGAGATGGAGGACATGACCAGGGTGCCATATGCAAGTTTTGTTGGAATTTTAATGTATGCAATGGTTTGTACAAGGATAGACATTTCCCAAGCAGTGGGAGTTCTAAGCCGTTTTATGGAAAATATGAGAAGATCACATTGGGATGTTGTGAAGAGAGTATTCAAATTTTGAAGGGGACTTCAAACTATGCTATGTGTTACCATGGTAGTTTGGTTGCATCACAAAGAACAGTCAACATTCATGGATATGTTGATTCCGATTGGGCAGGGGACATTGACAGTAGGAGATCCACCAGTTGATACACTTTCATGTTAAATGGTGGAGCAGTCAGTTGGATGAGCAAGTGACAATATGTAGTTGCTTTATCTACTACAAAGGCAGAGTACATGGCAACAACACATGCCTACAAGGAAGCAGTTTGTTTGTGTAGATTGTGTTCGGATATTGGTTTTAATGCAATGCAGATTAATATTTGTTGTGACAGTCAGAGTTCCATTTGTTTGGCAAAGAACCCAAATTTCCATGCCAGGACTAAGCACATTGATGTCCAGTATCACTTTGTGAGGGACATGTTGGAAGATGGAAAGGTTTTTCTTGAAAAGATCAACACTTTGAAGAATGTTGTTGATGCATTAACGAAGCCAGTGAGCACAGACAAATTTAGATGGTGCATAGAATCAATGGGTCTTGGGGCCTATGATCGTCAGTAATATTTTTGAAGTCAAGAGGAAGCTAGAAGTCTTCGCCAAGTGGGAGCTTGTTGGAAAATTATGTCTCAACTTCTAGTTTTGAGCCTCTGTCAGAATGGACTTGGCGAATTTTTTTTATTTTTCAGCCTTAACCACTTTATCATGATTATATCTTCACCCCCTGGCGGTACCGCGGTGAAGGGCTGGCGGTTACCGTCCTACCGCTGGTGGTGTTCAGCCTCATTGTGGTGGTCGTGGTAGGTGGCTAGCATTCTGCGGTGACCACTTACCGCCTTACCGTGGGTGGTGGTCTGACCGACCACGATGGTCACAGTAAGCCACCAGTGGTAAGCCTAGCGGTCTCCCAGACCACCACCGCCTTATCATGGGCGGTGAGATCACTCACCGTGGTGGCTACAGTAAGCCGCCTGTGGTCAACCTAGTGATTACCACCCCATCACGGATGGTGAGTATGCTCACTGTGGTGGCCACAATGAGATCATTGGCGGTCTGCCAGGGCGGTCATTGCCTTACCGCAGGGTGGCCTGACGGCCTATACGGTATCGCGGTATGATCGTGGCGGTCTGCTTGGCAGTCACCACCATACCGTGATGGGAAAAACCAAGCCCAGTGCTGGCATGGTTGCAGGCAGAGAATAGGTCAACACGAGCTCACAACCATACCGCGGTGGATGAATGGACTTGAAGCGGTAGCGCGGGGGAAGCTAGTATGAGGTCAAAGCTCAGCCGACAAAGTTTGAATCGGAGTCAAAACAAAAGGCGAATAAAGCAGTGGCACGTGGCAATATGTTGACATATGATTGGCTAAAAGCCAAAGTAGTAAAAGCAGTAAATGCATAACTTGTTCGATTGATGGACAAAATAGATCAGTCAGAAAATAAATGCCTGGGTGACCCGATGCAAAGCAGATCAATCAGAAGATCGATTACTTGTTTAGGTGATCGATGCATGAAGCCAAAGTCTTACAATTGGTTGGAATGTTTAATGAGATGTATGACTTGTGCAGTCGAGTACATTATTATATATGTAAATCAAAAGGTGACGGTTTGGGGTAAGTTAGAATTGTAAGAAGTAATTTGAACTAAGAGTTGTAATTTTCATTGTATGCTATGAGCATTGTAACATTGAGATAGCTCGAGTGCTGTTGTGAGCTACAAATTAGATAATGAAGACTTAACTTTGTATGTAATATTTTTCTTACTATAATATAAAGATTCTTTGTTTGGTGTGGTGGGTTTTTTACCTGAAAAGGTTTTCCCACGTAAAACTTGTGTTATCTGTGAATTTATTTTTCTGTTATCTCATTTATGTTGTATGTATTCATCTCAGTAGTTTTTAAGAATCTATAGAACTCATTTTTTCTCTTCTCCTCTATTTTATTAGTGTTAAGGGAGGGTATTCCACATTGCACATCTTTTTTCCCTTCAATGTGTCATTGTGTTGCATTGGAATGAGCATTATTTATTTGATTTATCCTTGAAATTTATGCACCATACTATAAGTAATCATGGTAACAATGTTTCCCATTTCATAGAAAAAGATAATTTATAAGAAACCATATGTCATAGAGCACCATGATATGGAAGACCGTGAAATCAATGTGGTAGGCATGTTAAAAGTATCGATATAGATTCAATACAAATGATAATCCACATAAACAAGTAAAAAATAATGAACAAAATGATTCAAAGCTAAACATGATTTTTCCTCAATCAAGTTGAAAAGGTAAGAGTGATAGATAATGGATGGAGTGTTGTTGATGTGGGAGCGGTATATCAAAAAACACACAAGGATTGGAAAGGATTCATACTGATGCTGATGATTGGATTCAGATCAAGGCTTGTAGAAAGGATAGGAAGAAGAAAAAGAATTTGATTTGATGATTTTTGTAGATTGCATAGCTATATTGTATGAATTATAATCCACTTACGATTTTGGATTATGAAGAAAATTTGGATCACATGGAAGTGATGGAATAATGGGATGTATGGATTGGATTTTTTTGGGGGGGTAGCCTATAGATAGAGGAAGGAATGAAGATTTTCGATATGGGATGAGAGGAATTATCGGATGGTTGGGGGTTTGGATATGATATTGAAGGACTATATCACAAATAAATAAGATTCCCCTCTCTAGATATATATGTATGATAATGCACTATGACACTCATGATAGGAGGGATGGTAGAATGATGTGAGGATAAGGGATATGAAGGTCATTAGAAGGATTAGATGGTGGGAAGAATGAGTATAGAGAGTATCAATATTATGAATGGATTGGAGGGAAGGATGGAAGATGCAATAAGGGAATATTTTCCAAGAGGTATCCAAAGCATGTATGGATAGTTTCCCTTATTGCCCCTATTGTTATCAATATTGAAAGGATGGTGGAGGAATTAGAATGGAGAGGATATGATTGGTAGATAGGTAGATAGCATGGATTATATGATGGGTAGGTAGCTATAAGAAAATTTCCCCTAAGTGTAAAGGTAAGATGGATAGGGTAGTTTATACATGATTCTTGTTTTCTAGGTTTTCATCATGGTACTTGCATAAGGCACTTGCTTACTAGGTTTTCATCATTAGATGTTTTTTTTCTCTTTACTATTTTTTGGATTTTAGTTTTAGTTTTTGAATTTTGGGGAACATCATGGATGTTGGATGGGAAGATGAAGGAGTATGTGGATGAGGATGGCAAATGAAATATTAGGTGGATAGGGATGTTAATGGAGGAGGATAGAAAACGGATGACTCAAGAATTTATCTCCATACTAAGGTGATAGGAGCCCATTGGAAGTGACTAGTTTCCTTGATTTATTGGACTTAGTTAAGCTTTTAATTTTCCAAATTATGCATTCCAAAGCCTTATTATTCTTTTTTTCAAAAGGAAAAGTGACATTTAATTAATGCAATCAATAATTAAAAACGTTGGAGTGTGCGTTTCCTGGACTTGGGCAAATGGGTCCCCTTTAAAACCTAGGAGATATTTTTAAATGTGTTTTTATTATCATTTTATTTATTCAAATTCAATTTGGAATTGTCGGCTTTTAGAATCTAATTTTCAGGAAATTAGATAAACACCTATAAATACATAATCTTTTTATCAATTCAAATCTAAGACACACAATCAAGAGATCATATGAGCAAATATTGTTGTCAAGAGCATAAATGAGCATTCAAGAGTAGATTTATTAGTCATTTGTTACAACATTCAAGGTCCTAACATCATGTTCAAGATTATGTGTGTTCATGTCATCTAGTGGAGGATAACATGCATTATTGATCCTAAAGCATCCAAGCATTTTCAAATTTCCAAATCCATCGAGTAAAGCAAGATCAAATTCCTTGGAGATATGTTTGCCTTCAGTCCTCTAAGGGAAGACATTCGAGGATTGGTGAGTTGTAGCAAGCATTGTTCATTCACCATTTCCTTCTCCATTGTCATTATCTTTCTATAAAGGTTTAATTACCAAACTTGGGGTTTGGATAAGGAAAACCCCACTCACGGAATGAAATTGAACTTGTCCCCCTTGACCCCCACAAGGGGCGCTGCCCCTTGACCCTGTCAGTGGCTTCCACCCCCAAGCCCCTACTTCAATATTAAAAAAAACAAAAAAATATATGGGGCAACTGCGTCGACCAACTATGCAAATTTTTAAAGGAGAGATTCGCCATTGTAATTAATATTTTTAGTGATTATTCACTAGGATTCACCACTATGATTATTATTTTTACCAATTATTCATTAAGATTCGCCAGGATTTTACAAAAAAAATAATATTGTGCATAAGATTCACCGGGAAAATTAATATATTTTTCAAATAAAAGGAAAAATTCACCAGGATTTTACACCTTTGCGGAGGGGGGGTTTCTTAAAGTTATCCCTGTTGTCAAACCACAAAAACTAGGTTGCAGACTTTATTTCTAACTATGGGACCTGTGCAAAATAGAAGCTAAAATCCAACATTAGAGGACTATAAAAAGTGTTTTCGAAAGACTTAACTATGGTTCCAAAACCCATTCTCTCAAGGGTGAACCAGTCCTTCAGCAGGTCTCAAAACCTATTTTTGGTCATAGGTACATGTGTCCAAATCCTTCTCATATCTACCTGAAAACTATGATTGTAGTTTCTGTACTTTCAATAATTTGCATTTGAAGTATTAGATCTTATAATTAATTTATTTTGAACAATGCAAATCATTTTAGTTTGGTTTCAAATCTTGCCTACTATCTTAAGGACTGATATCTATTTTGAGGAATCTTGTAGGCTCTTCAGGAAATGTACAACCTATGGCTATGATGAGCATTGAGGAAACGACAACACAAAAGGCAAAGAAGTTTTCCTCCAAGGGTAAGGTGTTGTATGATTTCATTGATGAAATGATAGAACATGGTTAACAGGTTATAAATACTATGAATGAAAAGGCCACTTAGATAGCCAAGCTAAAATCAGAGCTTGATAAAGAAGAAAGCATACTTTCCCAAAAGTGAAAAGAAATGGAAAAACGTCTCTCATTTTTCTCACAAATGAAAGATGAAAAGCTGAGTAAGTTGGTGGAAGTTGGGGTAATTCCTGACAAAGAGAAATATGTGGAGGTAAGAGAATCCTACAAGCACCACATTTAAGTGATCAAGTCTCTTATTTAATATATCTACTAAGTACAAGAAGATGTTGAAGGACATCGTGAGATCCTAGAAAATGGAATTAAGGAGTTACTGGGTAAGATCCTTGACGAGGATCATATTTTCCTCTCGGCTAGTGAATTTTCACAGATCTATAAGGAAGTCATCCTAAAGCAAGGGGAGGATACAAAATTTTTAAAGATCTCCATGCATGCAATTTGTGGCATACAGCTTTCTCTTGATAATCTTAAGACACATCTTGACAGATGCAAGAAGATTAACTCATCTACCAAGAGATCAATCACCAGAGTTCACATCCTAGTGGATTACACTATTGGTTCAGATGAGGCATTCGTACTAGAGACAAAGAAGAAATATGAATACTTTTGTGCCCAATGCAAGGAAACATAAATAATTTTTGTGTCTCTAGTGTTAGATAGTTTTGGCATTTTTCATGCTTTATGTAAATAGTATTTGACATTTTACATGTCATTTTGACAAATGTAATTACATGTAAAACAAAGATGTTTTCCTATAATCATGGATGACATTTTTAAATAAGTCAACTTGTTAGTTAGGTCAAATTTTCCTAGATTTGCTCCTAGATTCGCTCTTTTGATTTTCCTAAATTTGCTCTCCTCTCCCATCTATAAATAAGAGAGGATTCTATTGTAATGTTGGATCTTTTATCTTTTGCAACGAAGTGTTGCCCTTTTGAGAAAAAAATACATGAAACTTTATGTTCATCTTTGTATATCTATTTTGATCAATAAAGAAGAAAGTTGCATACCAGACTTTATGTTGGAATCGATTATCTTTTGGATTTGATTGAGATTGGCAATGATTAGTGATTGAGATCTAAAGGGATTTGAGTAAATCCATGTAAACTTTGTGTTACACTCTTTTATTCAAATTTATGTTATTTGATTGAATTTTGTTGGTGAACTCTCTACAAGACTTTGTGCTTGTATTTATTCATGTTGTTCATGGATCTATCATGGAGTATCTAGAAGACTTTGTACTTCTAATACAATGTTGGTTATATATCTCAAAGGGTTCATTGGTGAAAGCTACGAAACGAACTTGTGCCTTCATGAGTTTTCTTGTTTCATCATTTATCATCATTATGATGGTATTCTTGGTTCTTGCTTTGACAAGATAAGAATATTATAATTATTTCTTTTTTTTAGTTTGAAGTTATATTGAATCAAGCACTCAAAACCGTGAAGCATTGTAAAAAATATTCTTTGAAAAAAAGAGAGAATTATGAGTGTGACACACCCCATATCTTGTTTTACTTAGCTTCAATAAGCAGTAAGAAGGGTGCCTCCCATTTCTGAGAGGAGATATTTAATCTCACACATAGTTGTGGATGAAATCAAGTTTTGTAATCTGTTAAAGGGATTACATAATTTTCACCCAACAGTTTTTTGGTGACTCCATTGGGTAATGACACATGCAATTAAACCCTCATGATTTTTATTGAAGTGAATAAGTTTTCCAATATCCTATTGTGCTCTTGTATATTTTTATTTTCAATATCTCTCTTGTTTCTATCTACATTCTAGCGGCTAGAAGCTATACATGAAGTTTGAGGGCTCAAGGAGTAGTGGATCCACTTTTTGAAAACTTGTTGCAACATAATACTCCACCTACTCCTTTGCAAGTAAGGTCTCCATTGCAGTGAACCACAAGATATCCTCCACAAAGACCAAGATATTCCCTTTTGATTGAATCTTATGTCTTCCATAGAGTTCTAGTCCAAGCACCGGTTGCACAACATGCAATGGAAGCACCACCTACAAGACCTTGGGGAAATGCATTTGGCCCCCTCAGTTTGGCCGCACCTCTGCATGATCTTCCACATGTTTCGAGAAATCATATCCCAAAGTTTCTAGGTGATGGCAAACAACATCCCAATGAACAAATTGTTGCCTTTTACATCATCTGTGGTGTTCTTGGAGTAGAACATGAAGACGTAGCCATGAGACTTTTCATTGAATCTCTACAAGGAGTTGATGCCAAATGGTTTTATACCCTTCCAGCTGCCTCAGTCACTAATTGGAACACTCTTCACACTAAGTTTGAAGAAAGGTTCAAACTGGATGAAGATGCACATGCCTTGCTAGCACAACTCATGACCATGCGAAAAGAGGCTCATGAACCCATGTGCGAGTTTGTGGCTAAGTTCAATAAGCTAGTGATGAGGATCCCAACGGTGTCAAGACTAATGAATCATAACTTAAAATGTTTCTTTATCAACACACAACTTCCCAAGGTAAGCGTTTTCTTGCATAAGGAATTTCTTGCCAACGTTGAAGCAGCTCAACAGTTGGCTATGAGTCTTGAAGATTATATGATCCTTGCTGGATAAATAAGGATGAATACCAACAACAAGAAGGTGCAAGCATCAGGATCTTCTTCTTCTAATGCTAGTTCATCTAGTTCTAACTCTAATTTTGTTGATCCCATGGTCCAAAGGTTGGAAAATCAAATTTTGGCTTTGAAAAAGTAAGTTTCCAACAAGAACACTTATAAAGATGTGCCAAGGAGGAATTTTCCTAACTATGCTGGAAACAATAGATTCAGAATCATCTTCCAGCACCCCAAGGAAGACTCGCACTTGAAGCTCCACCTACCAACATGATCGTGGCATACTATGAGGCTGAACAAGATGAATGTGCACATCCAGATTATCCCGTGGAGGAAAGTGTTGATCTCTTTCAAGATGAAGAAATGGAATCAGTTGGTGACTCCAATATTGGTTACTTGCAAATGGCAAATGAATCCGTGGATGAGGACTTAGTGATAAACACATATGTTTTCTTTACGTGGCAACAACAAAACCAGCTTGATCAGCCTTAAGCTACCACTCCACCAACAAAGGGAGAAGCCATCAATTACCATTGCAAAAATAGGGTCTCTTGTTCCTTAGCAACCAAAAAATATATCAAGCAAACAAGTAAGTGTCCCCCATCCTCACTCGACAATTCCTGCCATTACAAAAGCCAATCCTCTGGTTCCTAAGACCAGTGTACCTTTTGTTAAGCTGATTGTAGAAGTTACTATGTCCACTTTACAAAATTATTTCCAAGCTTTTGACATTATTGACCATGCCAAGAAAACAAAAGTCCAAATGTCTAAAGTTGAATACCATAAAGAAAATCCTGACCAAATTGATAGGCTTACAAGTTCGTAATAGATAAAGAGGTTACTCCAAGTAAAGATTCAACTCCTGATGTCCCTATGGCCCCAAACCCTAATACGCCATATAATAACCTTGTCTCTAGACCTCCAATTACCTCTAGACACATTGATCCATTCTTTATTTTGTTACTTGTTAATGGCTTTAAGTTGAGCAATTATGTTATATATTTTGGTGCATCATATAATGTGATGCCAACCAAGGTAGCTATTGCCTTAGACTTGAATCTGACCAAAAAAATTAGCCATTTATTTTCCATGGAAAACAAACAAGTACCTTTGATTGGACATATCAAATATGCATAGTATGTGTTTGTTGCATATCTTGAAAAGAAAATCAAAATGATGGTTCTAGTAGCTGACGTGCCAACATCTTATGGAATCCTACTTGGACATAATTTTTGTAAAGATGTTGGCGATGAACTAAAAAATGGATATGTCTGAAGTTAGGATACCTGTGAAAGGTGTAATGCAAAAATTATTTCCTGAAAGAGTGTCAAAATTATCAATGACACAATCTAATGATCCAAGGGCTCAAATTCTTTTTTAGTCTTTGGGCGTTGGGATGTATTATCTACAAATAGAAGAAGTCAACAAATCTTCGACAAGGCATGATTTGGAGAGTGTCGAATCTTTTTCAACAAAAAATGAGTCATCCTCAGATGATTTTTCGATCTCAGACCACGAAGCTTGATGAGATGATGAATCTACTGATTTTGATACTATCAGTCTTGGTGATCCAAATGGTGTTTGGTTACTTGAGTTTGATGGCAATTGCTCTACCACCGGTTCTGGAGTAGGAATGGTTTCCATTCCCCCCAAAGGGAATTTTTTCCCTTTCTCTTTCAAATTATAGTTTCACAACACTAATAACATTGTTGAATTTGAAGCTTTGTTATTAGGAATGAAATTTGCACACAAGAAAGGTATAAAAAATCTTCATGCACAAGGTGATGCCGAGTTGATAGTATTTCAGGTAAGAAGTTTGTACCAGACAAATAATGATAGACTTAGGCATTATGACAATCTTGTTTGGGATAGAATTGAAGAATATATCTATAGTTCCAAGGGAATATAATGATAGAGCTGATTCTTTAGCAGTCTCATCCACACTCTTGATACCACATAAAGACTTTCATGGTTCCACCTATACCATTGAGCTGGTTTTCCACCCACATGTTCCTAAAAATTCAAAAAACTGGTAGATCTTCAATGACGATCATCAAATTGTTGCCTTTTTCAAAAAGGCGGAAAAATTTGATGAGTTGTACTTTGAAGGAAGTGATTCTCCACATTGAGAATCTACTTCTGATATGGATCCAACTTCAGGCGAAGAGTTCCTACAACTAAAAGGGAATAAAATTCTTGAAGGGTTGGTATCCCTTGAGAAATTTTTTGATAAGCATGATCACTATGTCAAAAAACAACTCTCAAACGCTGATTCAACTAATGAAGTTGAACAAATAAACTTAGGAATTGAAGTGGATCCTAAGATGGTAAACATTGGTAAATATTGCACAATGGAAGAAAGAAAGCAGTTTGCTAAGCTGTTACAAGAATATATGGATGTCTTGGCATATTCATATGACGATCTAAAATCTTTCTGACCAAAAGAGGTACAACACGACATTCCACTTAAGATTGGAGCATTTCCTTATAAACAAAAGTAAAGGTAATATAACCCTAAGATTTTAGGAACAATCCTTGTAGAATTTCAAAAGATGTTGAACACTTGAATAATAATCCCTATCCACCATTCAACATGGAAAATGAATATTTTTCCCAATCGTAAGAAGAATAGAGAGATCCGTATCTATGTGGATTTCTAAAATTTGAATCAACTATTGCTCAAAGATAATTATCCTCTCCCAGTGATGGATCAAGTTCTTCAGACCTGTGTTCGGATCTAAAATGCTCTCCATGCTAGATGGTTTTTCTGGTCACAACCAGATTGAATTCAATTCAAATGATCAACACAAGACGACCTTCATAATTCCATGGGGTACCTTTGTGTATCGTAGGATGCCTTTTGGTCTCATAAATGTTGTTGCCACACTCCAACATGTTATGGACCTAGCTTTTCATGATGTGCTAGGTAAGTTCATTGTAGTATATCTTGATGATCTTATAGTTTTTTCTAAGAAACGTCATGAAAAAATTTATCATCTAAGGCAAATCTTGGAGAGATGCCAATAACATGGTATTTCCTTAAATCCCAAGAAGTCAACTTTTGGGGTTACGGAAGGCAAGCTTCTTGGTCACATGGTGTCCACATAAGGTATCAAGATTAACTCAGAAAGAGTTAAAAGTATCAAATCACTCACTCTACCATCAAGTAAGAAGGTTGTTCGTTCCTTCTTTGGCAAAGTAATTTTTTTGTGAAGATTCCTTCCAGATTTTGCAGAGAAGACTCATCATATTGTTAATATGATGAAAGGTACTACCACTTTTCATTGGACGCCAGAAGGAAAAGTTGTGTTCCATGATATCAAAGAGGCGATTTCTCATGCACCAGTGTTAGTTTTCCTAGACTACATGAAGTAATTTATCATGTATAGTTATGCTTAGATGAGCATACACTTTCAACCATTCTGGTGCAGGAAAATAGTGAGGGTTTTGAATCCCTGATTGCATTCATGAGCTTCCCTCTAAAGAATTATTAATTGAAATATCCCAGATGGAAAAAAATGCTTTTGTTGTGGTCAAGGTTGTTAAACATTTCTGATTCTACATTCTTAACAACCATGTTAAGGTCTTGGTTCCAGTTTCAACCGTTAAATCTATCCTGACACAACAAGAGTTTTGAACAAAAAGAGGCAATTGGATTGCCAAGATTCAAGAATAAAACTTGGATAACAAGCGTACCAAGCTGATATGTTGGAGAGGTTTGTGTCAACTCATTGCTGAAAATGATCTAGATGGAGAAGTTTCAGAGATTGGGGAGTCAGATCCAAATGAACTTCTAATGGTATTATTCGTCAGAACAACTAATGAGTGGTGTTCCAACATTGCCCATTTTCTCACTTATGGGGAATGTCCTGATCATTTGACTCCAAAGGAGAAAAGGACCATAAAACTAAAGTCAAAAAACTTTGTGTTATGGGACAATGGTTTGTACAAACGTGCATTGGATGGAACTTTCTTACATTGTGTTGATAAAGAACAACAGGAAAGATTGTTGAAGTCATATCATGACTTAGCATGTTGAGGACACTTTTCAGCACCAATTACCGCTCACAAGATCCTGATAGAAAAGTACTACAGGCCTACACTCTTTTAGGATGCATACTCTTGGGTGCGTAAATGTGAATGGTGTCAACAATTCGTAGGTAATCCAAAGCCGGCGGCTTTTCCTTTAAAACTAGTTGTTATTGAAGAACCCTTCCAGTAGTGGGTAATTGATTTCATCATTGTAGTAAATCTACCATCAACTATGGGACACACCTATGTTCTAACTAAAACTGACTACTTCACCAAGTGGGTGGAAGCAATTATAGCTAAGCATGCCACTTCTGAAATGGTATGTAATTTCTTGAAAGAAAAAATCATTTCTTGGTTTGGTGTGCCAAACAAAATTATTGCTAACAATGCTTCTACCTTCTTGTCAAGTGAGATCATTGAGTTCTATTTTGAACATGGCATAACTTTGTCTCATTCATCTAACTATTAACCATAAGGTAATGGTTAGCCGAATCAAGCAACACAAATTTGGTGACTATAATCCACAAGCTAGTGGACGAGAATCAACATTTGTGGCACAAAGATTCATACGATGCTTTATGGGCAAACATAATAACTCCAAAGCAGGTGATTGGGATGTCTCCTTTCCAACTCTTGTATCGGTTGAATGCAAAAATTCCCATAACCTTGGAACTTCTAGCCCTCAAATTAGCTAAGGCCATTGAGGATGAGAATTTTGATAACTCAGTTGATAAGCATATAATTTATCTCTCTGAATTGGAAGATAAATGAGTTCAGGTGGCTAACCGCATCATGGAGCATTAGGACCAAGTAAATAATATTTTTGATAAGAAGGCCAAGTCTCGTGATTTTCAAATTGGTGATCTTGTTCTCCTATGTGACAAGTGAAGAGAACCAATGGGTATGCATGAGAAGTTTGATTCACTGTGGACAAGACCTTTCAACGGTTGCATGGTGAAAATAGTTTCCTATTGGCATACAAGATGGAACACCATTTGTTCTTCCTCAAAACAACGACATCTCAAACACTTTACATAGTAAGGTTATAGGCATTTGAATGTAAATATTTTTATGTTTTCAATTCCTTGCATCTTTTTGTTTTAGATTCTTTTGTTTTCGTCGCCTAAATCTATGCCCAATGGATGGATAAAGGCACTTGAATATTGGAGTTCTTATCCCTTCATTCATTTCAAAGAATGGTTGAAGGAAGATCCCCAACTAGAGCTAGCTATTTTGAGGAATCTTGTAGGATCTTCAAGAAATGTACAACCTATGGCTATGACAAGCATTGAGGAACCAACAATACAAAAGGTAGAAAATTTTTCCTCCAAGGGTAAGGTGTTGTATGATTTCATTAATGAAATGATAGAACATAGTTCACAGGTTATAAATGTTGCCGATGAGAAGGCCAATTAGATAGCCAAGCTAAAATCAGAGCTTGATAAAGAAGAAAGCATAATTTAAGAGCAAAAAGAAATAGAAAAATACCTCTCATTTTGGTTACAAATGAAAGAGGCAAAGCTAAGTAAGTTGGTGGAAGTTGGGGTAATTCCCAAAAAAGAGAAATATGTGGAGGTAAGAGAATCCTACAAGCACCACATTCAAGTGATCAAGTCTCTTATTGAAGATATCCACCTAGTACAAGAAGATGTCGAAAGATATTATGAGATCCTAGAAAATGGAATTAACGAGTTACCGGGTAAGCTCCTTAATGAGGATCATATTTTCCTCCCGACCAATGAACTTTCACAGATCTACAAGGAATCCATCCTGAAGCAAGTGGAGGATGCAAACTTTTCAAAGATCTCCATGCATGCAATTTGTGACATGCGGCTTTCTCTTGATAATCTCAAGACACATCTTGATAGATGCAAGAAGATTCACTCATCTGCCTAGAGATCAATCACCAGAGTTCACACCCTAGTGGATTACAATGTTGGTCCAGATGAAGCATTTGTACTAGAGACAAAGAATAAATATGAAGACTTATGCACCTAATGCAAGGAACCATAAAGACTTTTTGTGTCTCTAGTGTTAGATAGTTTTGGTGTTTTTCATGCTTTATGTAAATATTCTTTGACATTTTACATGTCATTTTGAAATATGTAATTACATGTAAAACAAAGATGTTTTCCTATAATCATGGATGAAATTTTTGAATAATTCAACTAGTTAGTTAGGTCAAATTTTCCTAGACTTTCTCCTAGATTCGCTCTTCTGATTTTACTAAAATTTCTCTCCTCTCCCATCTATAAATAAGAGAGGATTCTATTGTAATATTGGGTCTTTAATCTTTTGCAATGAAGTGTTTCCATTTAGAGAAGAAAATACATGAAACTTTGTGTTCATCTTTGTGTATCTATTTTGATCAATAAAGAAGAAAGTTGCATACCATACTTTGTGTTGGAATTGATTATCTTTTGGATTTGATTGATATTGGCAACGATTAGTGATTGAGATCTAAAGGGATTTGAGTAAATCCATGTAAACTTTGTGTTACACTCTTTTATTCGTGTTTATGTTATTTGATTGAATTTTTTTGGTGAACTATCTACAAGACTTTGTGTGTGTATTTGCTCATGTTGTTCATGGATCTATCATGACTTTGTGCTTCTAATACACCGCTGGTTATATATCTCGAAGGGTTCATTGGTGAAAGCTACGAAATGACTTTGTGCCTTCATGAATTTTCTTGTTTCATCATTTATCATCATTATGCTGGTATTCTTGGTCTTTTCTTTGACAAGATAAGAATATTGGAATTATTTATTTATTTTTAGTTTGAAGTTATATTGAATCAAGAACTCAAAAATGTGAAGCATTGTAAAACATATTCTCTGAAAAAGAGAGAATTATGAATGTGACACACCCCATTTCTTAATTGTAGTGTATATTATTATGAATACTTAGTTTTAATTAGCTTCAATAAACTGTAAGAAGGGAACCTCCCCTTTTTGAGAGGAGAGATTGAATCTCACATAGTTGTGGCTGAAATCCATTTTTGTAATCTGTCAAAGGGATTACATAATGATCCAAGTCTGATTGACTCACCATTGAGGTTGAAAGACAATGTTTACACCTTGTGATATTTTTCCTAATGAAATACCCTTAGGGAAAGACACAAATAAAGAAAACACCCCCTCATTATTATTGACCATCTTTCCCAACATTTCATCTTATTGAAGCTTTAGGATACACTCAAAGTCAAGAAGGAAATAAAATTCCTTCCCCTACAACCATAGCTTCCATTCCTACATATACTAATCCAACTGTTACTACAACAATGCAACCAACCAGCAATATCACTCCAACTTTGGGTATTTACATTGGGAATCCTTTTAGCTTTGTGAATTCAAATATCATATCTCCAAACCCCCTTCCTCTCAAAAATTTACAATTTATTTATCTTCCTAACACATATAAACCTCCATCATATTCCCCTCCATCTTAAAATACAACCAATGATTCTATCATAAACCAAAATTTTCAAAATGCCACATCCCTCTAACAACAAATAGCAACATTGAACCAAAACCAAAATGAATAACTTTCACAATGTGTCAAAAAAAACCCACTATCATTGGAGATATTGAGAGAACAAATACCACAAGACATAGAGATACCTAGATTTGAGAAGTACGGTGGTAAAGGAGATCCTAGAAACCATGTGTCAGTATATACAACCTTATGTAGTGACTTCATTTTTGAAGAAAAGCTCTTGGCTAAGATTTTTCTAAGGCCCTTAAAAGATATAGGCTTGGAATGGTTCTATTCCTTACCAAATAACTCAATTCACTCATTTAATGAGCTTGTTGATTCCTTTCTCAACCATTACCAAATACACATTTGTCTTAAGATGGCCCTATTTGATTTGATGCAATGTAAATAAAATGCAGATGAAAATGTCACATATTTTATAGCATTTTATCAACAGCTTTACTTACAAATCAACATTAAACTTCCCAATGTTGATCTTCGAAGAATTTCCATTGACAACTTTAAAAAAAATCCAAGATAAGCTTGGGATGATGAAATTTCCCTCCTTTACATGCTTATGCATGGCTCTTCATGATTATTAGAACTCACTTAATCAATGTGTAGGAAAAATTGTTTCAACTTGTCCTGAACATTTGATACCATACCTCATAACAATTTTCAACCATTCAAGAAACAAAAGAAGGGATTTATATAGATAAATCCACCTCAACCAACCCACCATGTTGAACCTCAATTGACTTCCATAAAAACAACAAATCCATACCAATTTTAGGATAAGAATAGGCAATTCACCCCATTACCTGATACTCTCCATTCGATTATGTTGCAACTCTTGAGAAAGAATCTAATCACCTTACCTCCCATTAGGCCTCTTGATACCACTAATTACCTCAAAACTATAACTCAAAATGAATTTTTCCACTATCATCGACAAGCTATACATGATACATAATGATGCATGTGTCTTAAACATATAGTGCAAGACCTCATTGATTCCAATCATATCTAGTTGGTTGGCATTAATGATCAAGGAAATAAATTTGTAGCCCCACCTAACCAAAATTTTCAAATCCTTACAAATCCAATGCCAAACAATTCCATCTCATTTGTAAAAGCTAGTGATAACAAGAATGATGTGATGAATTTCGATAAGATACAAGATATAATTGATGATGATAAGAGTGATAATGGATATGATCTAGATGCTATGATTGGATTAATTGACACTTAACATTGTAAAGGCCAAACCAACTTGTCTCTTGGCATTGCTTACTAAAATAATGATATAATTAAACATGCACCTAATGGTCCTTTTTATATAGATGGAAGAATCAATGACAAGCCTACAAATGTGATATTAATTGATCTAGTGTGTGTAGAGAATAAGATCATTGAGGAATTATTATTCATGCGTGAACTTTACCAAGATTCTTATGAACAATAAAAAGAATAGATTAAAAAACGTGATATTTTTTCTCACCCGATGATAGGTTCGATCACTCTTCCATTAAAAGTTGGACTAAATCAATTAGATGTATCATTCTCTATCATCCTAATGTCAAATCAATTTTGTGTGAAGTTGGGTTATTCATGGATACACTCCATGAATTTCATCCCATCGGTCATTCACAAGTGTTTGAAATTTCCATTTGACAACCAAATTTTTATAGTGCATCATAGTGGATTTAATCCTTTGTCTTCCTGAGGTAAATTTTCATTGGATTTATTTTGGCTTGAACATGTAGAACCTATAAAGCCTCATGAAGATTTTTCTTTTCAAATCATATCAAAAGTTCAAATTGAATCATATAGCAGAGTTATCCCTTGTCAATATCCCACCTAAAATTGAAAGATGTATAGTTGTTCCTCCCACTCCAATTGTTGTGGATGAACCTATGCTTGAACCAAAATAAATAAAATATGATGTTATTCCACCACCTATATCCTACATGAGACCAAGAGATAACATACAATTCTCATTGTGCCTCCTAAAATCAAACAAGTTTATAAGCCTAAAGAGAAAATGATTTCGCAACCCGTCGAGGTCCCTTTCATTCCTCCCCTAAGGGAAGAAAAGAAACCGATGGTTGACAAACCTACTCATACACCACCACAACTTGAAAACCGTGCAAGAAAAAATTGAAATGTTAAAGAGTGTAGGTGTAGACGTCATGATATTTCTCATCAATTGGAAGAAAAGAACAAACAAACTCAAAAAAATAATGATGATTCTCCACCTTTTCCACAACATGAAACTTCTAAACCACAACAAAAAATATAAAATACAAGGAAATTTTCATTAGGCATCCTATTGTGATTAACTTGCATGATGATGAGATTGCTAAAATTGATGAAGAAGTGCATAATGAATTGAATTTGTTGTTTTCCACTTCTATGAGCTTAGATGGGTGCAGCCGTGATGTTCCTCCTAACCACATGTTGAACCCGGTGATTGTCCTAGTATGACACTTTTCATTGCCCCTTTGGCTAGATATCTTCCTTTTGTACATGATGAACAAGATTGGGATGTGAATGACCTACTACAAGTTGGCTCGCATGTGACATGCTTTCTTTATTTTATTTCTATGTCCTTTGTGATTAAATGTATGTAATGTGATCCCTCATATCATGCTACTTGGTGTGTCTTTATGTTTTAGATTTCTTTGGATGGCCCTTGTTACTCTGTTAATGCAAGGATACAAAAGAAGTGAACCTGTCGTGACATTCTTCTATCTATCGTAAACATTATCTTTTCCTTTGTCTTGTATTTTACTTTTGGGTATGATGCAAGGCATTGAGACATCCAAGTCTCTTCCATGTTGACCTAAAAAAAATTCTTTTCTTTCACTCTATATGTGTCATTCCTCCTTTATGTTTATTGTTCCACAAAGTATTTGGGAATGATGATAGTTCTAAGCTCTATTATATCATTGTAGCAAAGACATACGTTGACCTTGAATTTGTGGATCCCTTGTGTGTTATCTTTTTAGATTGCATGTGGTGGAAACCCTTTTTAATGATACAACTTTAATTGGAAACATATCATTGCAATAGGGCTTTCCAAATAAGCTCTCATGAACCCTTTATCAATTGGCATTTATCATTTTATACTTTACATTAATTGCTTAGAGCATGTTGTTTAACAATTCCTTTAAATAGGGGGCATACATTGGCATTATTTCATTTTGGCATTTGATATTTTGATATTTTTTTCTTCACTTTTGTTCATAGAGGTTGGACTTATTGTATCATTGGCATAACACATTGACCATTTTGTGGCACCTTATCAAATTAATCAAGGAGTATAAATTTTGGTATGGTTGATGTATGGGAACATACTTGTAGACCTAGTGCATCTATCCCATCTGCTACCCCTTTTTTCATGGGTACAAACCTTGTAAACCTAGTGTGTGTTTCTCATTTTTCCTTTGGGGGCTCACCTAGTGTATACTAGACTACACTAGCCCTTGTGAGTGTATTTTATGGATGTGGCATAACACAACCTTCTAGTCCATCATTTTCATTTTTTCTTTTTGTATTGGCTTTGACATTGTATTCTTGTGTACCTTATCTTACTGCACGTATCTTACACATCTTGTGTGTCCCTTTGTCCTTATTTTGGTTTTTCATGGGATCTTTGATTTTGGGGGATTGACCATCCTCCTTGATCTCTGTCATACTATCTTTCTAACATTTGTACACTTGGACCCCTCTTGATGCATATTTGTCTACTTTAGTGTGAGTCTGAGAATAAGTTCATACTCTCACTAAAGTGGGGGCTAAATGTAGCATAGGAAATTGTATACCTTTACAGTTTTACACTATGTTTTGGTTACTTAATTTATTTGACTTAATTAAGCTTCTAATATTCTAAATTATGCATTCCAAAGCCTTATTACTCCCATTTTTTGAAAGGAAAACTAACATTTAATTAATGAAATCAATAATTAAATCACATTGGAGCATGTGTGTCCTAGACTTATAGGCCAAGACCCATTCATCCAAAGGCGAATGGGTCCCCTTTAAATCCTAGGACCCATTTTAAAATATGTTTTTGGAAGCATTTTATTGATTCAAATTCAATTTGCAATTGTCATCTTTTGGAATCTAATTTTTGAGAAATTAGATAAACACCTATAATACATAGTATTTTTACCAATTCAAATCTAAGACACACAATCAAGAGATGATATGAGTAAATAATGTTGTCAAGAGCATAATTTAGACTTCAAGAGAAGATTTATCAATCATTTGTTGTAGAATTCAAGGTCCTAACATCATGTTCAAGCTTATGTGTTTTCATATAAACTTGTGAAGGCTAACATGCATTGTTGATCCTAAAGAATCCAAGCATTTTTAAATGTCCAAATCCATCAAGCAAAGCAAGATCGGATTCCTTGGAGAGATGTATTTATCTTTAGTCCTCGAAGGAAATCCATTGATGTTTTGGTTGAGTTGTAGCAAGCATTGTTCATTCATAATTTCCTTCTTCATTGTCATTATCTTTCTATCAAGGTTTAATTACCAAACTTGGGGTTTGACTAAGGAAAACCCCCATTCAAGAAAAACAAATTTTCTCTTCGTTTTTGTGCAAATTACAGGTTGAAGAAGAATTGAAGACCTTAAAGAGAAATTTTGAATTGTTTCATAAGTTGTCATCGTTGTTTTCAAACCACAAAAACTAGGTTGTAGAATTTATTTCCAAATTTTCAACAGTGGGATCTGTGCAAAAAAAAAAGTTAAAATCCACCATCAGAGGACTATAAAATGTGTTTTCAAAAGACCTAACTAGGACCCATTCGCCCAAGGGTGAACCGATCCTTCAGTAGGTCTCCAAACCTATTTTTGGTGACAAGTGCATGTGCCCAAACCCTTCTTATATTTTCCATCAAATTATCATTTTAGTTTTTTTACTTTCGAGAATTTTTATTTTAGGTATTAGGCCTTATAATTCATTTAGTTTGAACATTGTAAATAATGTTAATTTGGTTTCAGATCTTGCCTACTGTCCTAAGGACTGAGATCCAGGTCTAATTGACTCACCATTGAGGTTGAAATCCAATCTTTACACCTTATGATCTATTTCCTAATGAAATTCCCTTAGGGAAAGACACAAATAGATAAAAAAAACCCTTATTATTAAGGACCATCTTTCCTTACATTTCATAACCTTGTGAGGATGGATGGATTATGCAAAGGAATGGATTAAATGGATTGATGAGGGGATATATGGTATAAGGGATGTGATATTGGAAAGTGTGTGGATGGAAGTATTAGGTGGAACTATTATGGGGAAATGTTGTCAAGACCAACATTAGCACACACCATGATTGGATGAGAAGTGGATATAGGATTTGGGGATGATGTACTACATAAGATAGTGGATTTTCGTACATAGGGGCCCAAAATGAACTTAGGAGATGGATGATGGGGATTCTTATCTCTTTAGTTAACAACTTGGATTCCATTTTAGATTTTCATTTTGGATTTATTACAACTTACTACTTTAGGATCCATGGTGAGCCAAGTTTTTGGCACATTTAGATCATACTTTTATAAACACTTTTCTATTTTTTATTATGCTAAAACAAACATTTAGTGTTGATTATGGGACAAGACATGAATTTTTTATGCTTAATATAAAAAGTATATTATGCTAAATCTTTCCATAATTATCACCTTAAAATGTTCTATTAGTTTGATGAATTCCTTATGACTTTGTGTGAGGACAAACCCTTCCTGCAGCCTCTATTTTTGAACTTCCTGCAACCATGTCTGAAATAATGTTTTCCTTGGTTTAATGCTTAATGGATGTATAAATGAAGTGATGGATTGTCTTAAAGGTTGAACGTGTTGAGCTAAATTTCTGCCTCAGGAATAGCTGGAAGGATATTTTGCAGGTACCACGATTGGAAGAAGGTCAATTCCCACTTGAAGGATAGAAGACCAAATCAAAGAAGACCGGTTCAGCGGCAAAATAATAGGAAGGTAGTTTTAACTCAACCGACATGCAAGAGGAGTGTTTCAGAAATCTAGCTCAGGCGTTTTGATGGCGCATAAATCTAGGATGATGGCACTTTAAGACTGATGAACTGATTTGACTTAGTTTTTTCATTTCCATCCACCTCTTTAATAAGTTAGTTAAATGTAATAAAGACCTCTCATTTTATAAGGGATAGTTAGGTAATGCCCAAAGTAGACAACATATTAGACAGAAAACTTCATAAACTTTATTGATTCAAGATAGACAAGTACATAGCACACAATCTCTTGATTGTATTTCTGAAACTGAAAATGTGTTACAATAGCAATCTTTGGGCCCACTTAGGGAGTTGTCCATACTTTCATTCTGCAAGTTAGAATAGCTGCACTTCCATTCATAGAAGTTAATGTGACTGTTCCTATAGCTGGTAGAAACATAGAGCTGTCAACTGTTCCTGCAACCACTAGATGAAGAATAGTTTTATCTTTCAGTTTTCATTTCCAAGAAAGTTATTCAGTAAAGTTATTTCCAATAATTCAAATTCTAGTATAAAGCATCTTAGGAAATCATGCATGTTTGGAAAAGGTGATTAGTGCATATATTGTGCTGACCCATTTCAAGTTCACATCCTTGGGTTGATGATTAAATGAGGTTCTTTAGCAGGTTATGACTGTTAGTTGTGATGTTCAATCCTTGAGTAGAGGAATTCATGTTCCTAGTTATTAAGATGATTAAAAGAACACTACATTTTTGGTGCCATTTCCGGGGATGGTGTCAAACTAAGGACCTATTACAAGCATGCTAGTTGAGAGTTCAAAATTTCATTCCAAGTATTTAGTTTAGAATTATGCATTCTAGCATTTTCATAGTTAGTTCACTTTTTTTTGTATGCGTAGAAGAAGAGACCAATTTGGAAGATTCCTTCCTGGAAGAATAGATATTGAAGAGATTGAACCAGACCTTTTCCAAGAAGACCCATATCAGGATGTTGGCCAAGACTTAGTTACCTCATCTTCTTCCTTAGAGATAAGCTTTAACCTATTTGAAGAGACAGATGACCTTAATCCACTTGTTCAACATCTGAATAATTTGCAAACTTCTAACAACCAGGACCCATCAAATAATCCGCTTTCTCTAGTAGTTCATCAGCCAAGAGCTAATTCGGGGACACAACCAAGGATGGTAACTCCTACTTTTCCATTTCCAATTCCTGACCTGCATGACAATAATAACCTTAAGAACATCCATCCCTCATTACTTCTAAAGTTCTATGGACTTATTAATGAGGACCCTCATACCTTCTTGTTTGAATTTGACATCCTTTGCAAAAGCTATGACTATACAACCTCAGCACACAAGCTGAAGTTGTTTCCCTCCACTCCAAAAGAGTCAGCCTTGAGGTGGTTCATGGGATTGGGAAGCAATGTATCCACCACTTGGGATGTAATGAAATTTTTTTTTTTGAGTAAATATAAATAATATTGTAGAGGAAATGATATGAGGGGAGACATCTTCAAAATGTCACAAAAGGAGGATGAAACCTTGGAGGATTATGTGTCAAGGTTCTTGTTCAGTGTGCAAAAGAATACTCAACATAAGTTGAATGAGGAATCTCAAAAACTTCTCTTCTTAAGAGGATTTAATGATACTTGCATGGACGCCCTTGACCTCATGGCAGGAGGTGATGTCACCCAAAGCGATTGGGATGATATCAAAAAAATCTATCTCAATTACTCCAAAGAAGCTGTAAAGAAGGGGAGGGGGTTTAGACCCTCTTCTATAAAAGGAAGTGGCTCTGGAGTATCTAAGGGGGAGATTACTAATCTCTTGTTTGACTTCAAGTAGGATATCATCAATGATGTAGCTACTCAACTGGACACTATGCAAGCTAGAAGGAAGAAAGAGGAAGTTGAGGCAATGCTAGCTGAATATTGCCCTCACTATAGACAAAGAAGGAAGGACTGCAAATGCAAAGCAATGGCCAATTTGGAGGTCCAACATCTTCCTACTGAGTTCAAAACCATTGAAGGAGAGGAAGAAATGTTCTTTGTTGCTCAGCGCAATCCATGGGCTCCAAGACAAGGTATGCCTCAGGACCCTTTGCAAAATTTTGGTTCATATAATAGTCAGTGCCAGAACCAATACCCTCCAAACTATGGGACGTACTCCCAACCTTAGTGGAATAATCCTTGGCCAAATGCCCAACAAAACCATTGGCAATCCCCACAAGGGAATTGGCAATCACCATAGCAAAATTAGTGGTAGCCTCCACAAGGGAATTGGCAACAGTCTAACCAATGGAGGGGAGGCCAACAATGGTCAAATCCACACACTAGTTTGCTGCAGCAACCCCCGCAACAATAAATTATGCCACCTCTTGTAGCTAATCCAAGCCAGAATCCAAAGCCAACCCAACTGCCTACTCAAGCAGCACCCAATCTAAATAACCAGCAACAGCAGCAACAAGTCTATTTTACTAACCCCAATCAATAGCTTGCCTATGCTCTCAACCTGAATAATATCAATTTACGTTCAGGAACTGTGTTACCCACACCATCTCCTCCCATAATCTCAGAATTGCCATCTGAGGAGATTGAGCATGAAGAAGATACCAATAACCTAGTTCAACCCAATGAGCCAATTCAGACTCCATCATTACCTAAGGTATCCAATAAACTATCACCTCCTTTCCCACAAAGGTTGGAAGGTGAAAATGTGAAAAAACAAGAAGAGCCTACTTTTGACATCCTTGATCAACTAAAACATATATGTGTGAAAATTTCCTTGTTCTAAGAAATCAAAGAAGTACCTATCTATAGCAAAGCTATCAAGGAGGCATGTTTGAAGAAATTAGGGAGGAAAAAGAAAGACCCTCAAACTCTCCATGTCTTAGGTCAATTCTCTCACTTAATGCTAGGGAAATTACCATCCCAAAATATTCAGACCCAGGCAGCCCTATTGTGGAGATCAATATTAATGGAGTGCAAATTAAGAATGCTTTAGTAGATCTTAATGCAGCTATCAATGTCATGACCAAGGACCTAGTGGTAAAACTTAGTATTTCGGACCTAAGGGCTACACCTACAATACTACAGCTCACTGATAGTTCAACTGTCAAACCTGATGGGGTAGTAGAAGACCTGGTACTCACCTTGGATTCTTGGGAGTATCCTGCTGACTTTATGGTTTTGTCTCCAAAAGCATCATTAGGGGGATACCTTGTTATACTAGGAAGACCTTGGTTGGCCACTGCTGATGCTTACATTGGTTGTAGGTCGGGTAACATGACAATATCTGATGGGTATACCACAAAGAAGATTACCCTCTATTCTCCAACCCAACCCCAACTTGACTCTAGGCAGTCTGTTTGGCTAGATTTGGGAGAAGAAGAGGAAGTGAACTCTATGGCCAATTTAATGATGATTATTAGAGAGCCTTTCATTGCACAATAAAAAGAGGAAGATATGCTGTCCAATATCCTATTGAATAAATATGGTACCGAACACCCTCATTGTGAAAAAAATCCATGCTCCTTGCAGACCATTCTTCCTCTGCCTACATCAGCTCATTATCTTGCAGCAACTGACTTCTTACACACCTTATTACCCCACGAGGTAGAAATTTCATTTCTACCTGAAGTATCTATGGTTGAGTTAACCTCACACGTGGAGGTAGCAGCAGGAAAAACTTTGAGTATCAACAAAAAGCTCACCAATAAGCAACAAGAATCTATGGTCAAAATGCTTGTTAAACATAAGTCAACTTTTGCTTGGGAATATGGTGATATGAAGGGCTTAGACCCAAAACTTTGCACACATCACATATACATTAACAGTGAGTTCAGACCTGTCAGGCAACCTCAAAGAAGAATCAACCTAGCCTTCAGAGAAATTGTTAAAGAAGAGTTGTAGAAAATGTTAACAGCTGGCTTTATCTACCCAATCTCGAATAGTCAGTGGGTCTCCCCACTGGTTATTTTTCCTAATAAAGGAGTAAAATGGAGAGTATGTGTAGATTATAGAGAGCTCAACTTGGCAACAAAGAAATATTACTTTCCTCTTCCCTTCATTGATCAAGTTCTAGATAATTTGTCTGGAAAAAGTACTTCTCATTCTTGGATGGCTTCAGTGGATACAATCAAATTAAGATTGCTCTAGAGGATCAGGAAAAGACTACTTTTACATGCCCTTGGGGAACTTTTTCCTACTCAGTTTTTCCTTTTGGTCTTTGCAATGCACCTGCAACTTTCCAGAGAGTAGTAATAAGTATTTTCTCAGACATCTCATATGATTGCATGGAGATATACATGGATGACTTTACTGTTTATGGTGCAACATTTGATGAAGCTCAAGCCAACTTGAACAAGGTACTACAGAGATTTGAAGATCATAACCTGTCACTAAATAGTCAAAAGTGCTTCATGATGATGCAAGAGGCAATAGTGCTTGGTTACTATATTTCTATTGCAGGAATACAGGTTGATCCTTCTAAGATTGAAGTCATCTATAATCTCCCCTTTCCTACCAAGCAAAAGGAATTGAGAAGCTTTCTACGAAATGCTAGATATTATAGAAGATTCATCAAAGACTTCAACCAAACAGCAGGCCCTCTATACAGTTTGTTGAAGAAAGATACAGATTTTGCCTGGATAAAGGAATGTGAAAAAGCATTCCTTGATTTGAAAATTGACCTTACACAAGAACCTATTTTGAAGGGACGTGACTGGTCACTTCCATTCCATATTCATACTGATGCATCAGATTATGCCATAGGTGTTGTATTAGGACAAAAGGGTGGATCAAGAGAACATGCACTCTACTACATAAACAAAAGTCTGAAGGGGGTTGAGCTAAACTACACTGTTATAGAGAAAGAAATGTTGGCAATCATCTATGCCCTCAATAAATTTAGGCATTATATCACGGATTATCAGATATTTTTCCATACAGATCATGCAGCAATCAGGTATCTCATGAACAAAAGCTCAATAGCATGAAGACTGGCAAGATGGTTTGTTGCTAATGCAGGAATTTGACATTATAATTATGGACAAGATAGGTAAGGCCAATGTAGTTGTTGATTTCCTGTCTAGGATTCAAAGACAAGATGACTCTACAATTATTGAGGATTCCTTTCCTGATGAGCATCTGTTTGCAATCAAGTTCATTCACCCATGGTATGTAGATATAGCAAATTATCTAGTTGCAGGAAGAACTCCTCCTTAATTCTCCCCTAAGGAAAAGAGATTATTGGTAGAGAAAAGTTTTAACTTTTCTTGGATTGCAAATTACATGTTTTACATAGGGCTAGATCAGGTTATGAGGAGATGTGTACGAGAGGAAGATACTCATGATATACTACATGCAAGCCATGATGAACCGTGTGGTGGACATTTTGTTGCAAAAAGGATAGCAATGAAAATCTTAAATATTGGCTACTATTGGCCAACTCTGCATAGAGATGCAACCAAATACACCAGAAGATGTGACAGATGCCAAAGGATGGGAAGACCAACCAGATCAGACGAGATGCCTCTATTTCCACAAGTTATTTTTACACCCTTCGATAAATGGGGACTGGATTTTGCAGGACCAATTGATTCGCCTTCAAATGGTAAGTCCTACATTCTTGTATGCATAGACTATGTGACAAAATGGGTAGAAGCTAAACCTATGAAGCATGCTAGGGATAGTAAAGTAGTAGAATTCCTCTATGAGGAAATATTCACCAGATTTGGTGTCCCTAGGGAAATAGTGATAGATCAAGGAGCATAGTTTACCTCTACACTTATAACAACCTTAGTAAATGAATACAACATAAGGCACAGGAAATCAACTCCTTATCATCCACAGGCTAATGGCCAGGTAGAAATCACAAACAGGGACATAGAGGCAATTTTGACTAAAACTGTAGATTTGCATAGAAAGGACTGGGCTGCAAGGTTACCAGAAGCTATATGGGCCTACCGAACTACATGGAAGACTGCTATAGGATATACACCTTTTGAAATGGTGTATGGTAAAATAGTTGTGATGCCAATAGGGTTTGAACATAAGACTCTCAGAACAACATTGGACATGGACATGGACTTAACAACTGCACAAAAGGAAAGAGTTATGCATCTCAATGCCTTGGATGAGCTCCAAAAGAATGCCCTGCACCACACTGAGATAATACAAAACCAATGAATAAAATGGCATGATAGGTACATCAAAGAGAAGAAATTCAAAGCAGGAGATTGGGATATGCTTTATGACTCGCAGTATAAGGACAGTCAAAGAAAACTTCAAACTAGATGGTTGGGTCCATATAAGATAGAAGAAGTATTCACAAATGGTGTTGTACAATTGAGGACCATTGATGAGGTCTGCTTCAAGATATTAGTCAATGGGCATCGCTTAAAGCTCTATTATAAGCCCATTGATAGGGAAGAATTTTTGAGCCAGTTCAAATTAGTGCAAGAGGCCATTGAACCTGCAGCCAAAGGAATTAAGTCTTGACTCAATTCCTTAGGCCATGCATAAAAGTACATGCAACTATCATAATAAAGGGGTCATCCACCGGATCCCCATTCCATTCAATCACTTCATCTGCAATCTGTACACTCACACTCTTACTACCACATCATCCACCTATCATTCTCCATATTATCCACGTTTCTCCGTATCACATCTTGAAATAAAGAGGGAGTTCACATCAGGTAATTACGGTGATTCTATCCAGGTAAGCTCCACTTCACTTTAAGATTGCTTAAGTTTCTTTATTTATTACATTTAATTTAGTGTTAATTAGTGCAAACAAATTTCCTATATGGTTGTCATTTCTTTTTGTTTCTCCACACAATTGAGCACGTTTCTCTATGTCATAACTATCCACCACGTTATTATTGTCGTTGCCACAAGCTGTGTCCCGTCAGTTGTCATGAACCCCGGGATATTTGAAATCTGTAATTTATGATCAAACAATATTTACTTCCTGCAATAATAAACCTAAATGTATTCTGTCTATCCATGATTACTCTCTCCTTCAATAAGATTGCATGATCAAATTGCTTTCCCTATTTTTTTGCAACTTTTGAAGAGTTGTTCAAAATTTTTGGTTGAGGGGAGAGGCAGAGTGTTGTAGAATTGGGGTTACAGGAAGTTCAGTTTGGAGAAGCTTGGTGAGCATTTCTTAAAGAATTTAATTACAGAGAACTAAGGAGATGGGAGGTCAGACGATTCAACATGAGCCTATAGACCATAACATCCTGTTATAGGATGTGCTACATGTGCCACCATTCAAGCAATATGGGTGGCTCAATTACTTCCTGAAGCTCGGAGCTTTTGATGTAGACATTGCAGAGGAGTTCACAAGAACATTTCAAGAAGGGGAAGAAAAAGTTAGAGGTATAACGGTGAATGCATCAATTGACAAAATTGCAGAGATAATAGGATTACCTCAAGTCAGAGAGCCATTTCCTAAAGGAAGGGATGCAAAAAGCACCAAGGTAGAGTTTACTTGGCCAAATGACCCTCCTCTATGGGTAGATAAGAAAGGTGCACAAAGGATGAGTCTGCCGCAAGACTGGGTGTCACGGGCGGGGTATATAATCAAATACATAACCTGTGAAGGTAGATTTTCAATCCTGCATTCTCATCACTTCAAACTTTTGTCTCATTTATGCCATGGATTGTTGATGAATATTCCCGAATTCCTTTAGAATTTTCTATCTAATAGTGTTGTTGAATTTAAAAAGGGTAGGGTTAACTCCGTATCTCACCACTGCCTTATTAAATTACTTGTTGAAAATTTTGTTCAAGATGCATTAGGAATGACCTGGGAGGAATTCATTATCAATTTCAACCCTAAAATTCAAAACGTTGGACCTAGAGGGGAACCTCTTATCTTCAAGCAATGAACCTCCCAGTCCATAGGCCAAACCTCTTCTGCTATGTCCCCTACTCAGGAATCATCTGATTCACAGGATGACATTCATGTTTCTGAAAAAACTTCCAAGCAACCGGCACAAACTCCTATCAAAAACCTTGAGCCTTCTTCCAATGATAAGAAAGGGAAGTCACCCATTGTGGCAACCCCAAAACCTGTAAAAAGGAAGCCAAAGGAGAACTTCTCTGTTCCTATAGCAAAACCCTCCAAAAAGCATAAGACAATTCCTACTTCCATAAGGAGGAGCACTAGACTCCAGAACCAGGCAGCCCACCAATCACTTGATGCTACTCCAGCTGCACCACCAATTTCAGACCCTTCTAGTCCTGTATTGGGAGAAGAGGAACTTATTGTTGAGGAGGTTGTAAGTACACCTAAAGGAGTCGGCCTAGATGAATTGGCTACCATTGCAGAGCAACTGCAGGAAGGAATGGGATGTGTTGAAAAGGAGGAGGTAACAATTATGTTTTCGTCAGAAAAAGAGGGTGAAAGCATTGGCATTACTGATGAGATTCTTGCTACTTAGGAAGAACAAGAAGGTTGGCAACACGATGGTAATTCAAGATAGGAAAAATTTGAACAATCAAATAATAAAGAGGTAATTGGAGAAGAAGAACAAGGAAAAGTGGATGTAACTGAAGAAATACGAGGGTCACCTGCAATAAGCTATAGTCATAGACCTCCACTCCCTGTCACGAACTTTGTTGTAGGAATGGCATGTTTTGAAGAGCTACAACATCAACAGACTACTTTTGCACTTGACATTGAGAGATTACAAAGGATAATCTAGAACAAGAATTTGGAAATTGCTAACTTAACTGACACTCTCAACCAGGTGGTAGAGCTTATTCCATGACTGATGCAATGTTGAGCACCTTCACCTGTCTATGCAATGTACCTCAAAGAGTTGTATTTGAACTTCCGACTGATTAGAGTCTAGAAAGGTAAAAACCCTTCTTTGTATACCCCGGAAGAATTTTATGAAGCATACAGAGATTCGCCTTTGCACATCAAGAACCTTCTGTGTGATTTTTATGTGCACAATTTGGTTGTACCCTAGGACAAGGAATGGAACCCCTTATGTTATGTCGGTGATATTCATATCAACGCTCTAATCTCCTGGATCACCAATGAGATAAGCAGGGTAGAACAATTTGATAGTCATAATCATGATGAATTCAATATGTCATTATTTGTGAGGAATGAATCTAGAAATGGAATGGGTATTTACTTTGATTGGAAGAAATTTTGGAGAGATGAAAGAGTCAAGCCACTGATTGAGCCTTTGAGATAAGAGGTATTTTCTCAGTATTCCCAAAGTATAAACAATGATCTTAATTCTGCAACTTTGCACATTCAACCCAGATGGGAGCATCTTCCATTTCAATTAAAAAGGGTAGAACCACACACTCCCAATACCTTGTATGCAGCAACCAGAAGGGTAGAAAGATACATGAGGAATGCCAGGACAAAAAGAGAGAATTGGTTGCCCTTGGTTATGCAACCGCCTATTCTCCTATGGCCATTACTGTCTATACAGGGAGACAACAACATATTTAATAGAAGTTTCGAGGATAACAGATGGCAAAGGCTGGAGGCAATGCGAGCTCACTTCTGGAGTTTCTAGAATGGAGAGTGTGGACAATAGCAAAATGCTGATTTAAGAGAATTTTCCAAAAGAAGAAATGCTAGACTTGCTGAGGGGTCCAGCAAGTAGATGGTTGAGGGGAATGATGAGCCAAGTTTTTGGCACATTTAGATCATACTTTTATAAACACTTTTCTACTTTTTATTATGCTAAAACAAACATTTAGTGTTGATTATGGGACAAGACATGAATTTTTTATGCTTAATATAAAAAGTATATTATTCTAAATCTTTCCATAGTTATCACCTTAAAATGTTCTATTAGTTTGATGAATGCCTTATGACTTTATGTGATGACAAACCCTTCCTACAGCCTCTACTGATGAACTTCCTGCAGCCATGTCTGAAATAATGTTTGCCTTAGTTTAATGCTTAATGGATGTATAAATGAAGTGATGGATTGTCTTAAAGGTTGAACGTGTTCTGCTAACTTTTTGCCTTAGGAATAGCTGGCAAGATATTTTGCAGGTACCATGATTGGAGGAAGGAATTCAATTCCCACTTGAAAGATAGAAGACCAAATCAAAGAAGACTGGTTCAGCAGCAAAAGAATAGGAAGGCAGTTTTAATTCAACCACCATGCAAGAGGAGTGTTTCAGAAATCTAGCTCAGGCATCTTGATGGCACATAAATCTAGGATGATGGCACTTTAAGACTGATGAACTGATTTGACTTAGTTCTTTCATTTCCATCCACCTCTTTACTAAGTTAGTTAAATGTAATAAAGACTTCTCATTTTATAAGGGAAGTTTAATTAGTAGTTAGATTTAATTTCAATAAATAGACCATTCTCCTTCAGAGAATAGGCCGAAATATTGCTATTGTAACACATTTTCAGTTTTAGAAATACAATCAAGAGATTGTGTGCTATGTACTTGTCTATCTTGAATCAATAAAGTTTATGAAGTTTTTTGTCTAATTTGTTGTCTACTTTTGGCATTACCTAAGGGGGCCCACTTACGGAACTGTTCATAGTTTCATTCTACAAGTTAGAATAGTTGCACTTCCTTTCATAGGAGTTAATGTGACTATTCTTGCAGTTGGCAGAAACACGGAGCTGTAAATTGTTCCTGTAATCACTAGATGCAGAATAGTTTTATCTTTCAGTTTTCATTTCCAAGCAAGTTATTCAGTAAAGTTGTTTCCAGTAATTCAAATTCCAGTATAAAGCATCTTAGGAAATCATGCATGTTTGGAAAAGGTGATTAGTGCATATATTGTGCTGACCCATTTCAAGTTCACGTCCCTGGGTTGATGATTAAATGAGGTTCTTTAGCAGGTTATGAATGTTGGTTGTGATGTTCAATCCCTGAGTAGAGGAATTCATGTTCCTAGTTATTAAGTTGATTAAAAGAACACTACGATCCACCTGGTATTTTTTTTGTATTGGGGGGCCTTTGTGGCCTCAAGGATTTATGTGGGTTCTGGATCATATTTTTCTTTAATCTATCATGTCATTTTGAGGGTACATGATGATACTTAGAATTTGGTGGATGTTCATCTTTATGCATTTTTTATTTGTCATTCAGACTTATTCCAATAACTATGGCATGGGTGCAAGAAGATGCATAATGTGGAGAGGATATGAGTTGGGTGATGAAGGTGGGATGTTAGATGGGGTGCAAGGATGTGTGTATTTTTGGATCTTGATTAAGGATTTTAGGAGTGAGATGCTTATGATGGACGATAGGGACAAAGGATTAATAAATGAGGGAATGAGTAGAATGGTATGGAGGATGGTATATTAGTATATGAGGTCCCAAAAGGGATTCATAGGATGGTAGAGGGATAGTGATACTCATTTTGGGTTGGTATGATGGAGGAGAAGGATGGATATAAGTGGTTTGGAGGAATGATGGGCTGCACCTATTATGGTTTTAGCAGAATCCATCTTAGCTTACACAAAGTTTGTACCAACATGTTTGAATTGGGTGCATTTGGATGTGTAACCAAGGCCTTATGAACATGGATTTTCTTTGATATGAGTTAGCTCTAAGATACCTTGCTCATGAATGCCTAAGTATTTTCCTTGATTCTTCATGTTCTCAAGACTTCGGTTTATAATAGAATGTTTGTTATTTTGCGAGCAAGATGCACGTCTATTTTTAGATGGAGGTGTTGGGACTCAATTTTTCAATTCACCTAAATAAAAAAATAAAAAATTAGCTAAGAGAAGGAGGTAGTCGATGGTTCCCAAGGAACTAGGAAAAGTTGGTTCCTAGTTCTCAGTCCTAGCCTAAGCTTTGATAGATTTTTTGAGGACTTATGCACAAGCAAGTGGTGTGAGTTCCCAATGGGTGTAAAATTCTTGATGGATCTTTTTGATGTTATGACTATTGACAAGAAAAAAGGAATATTTCCATGTGTTTGATGGTTCCTAGTGTGAAAGTGTCAATAGATGGTAAACTGAAGCTTGCGGGGATTCATTTTAGTGTGTTTGGGCACCAAAAAAGAATGTTTATTTATATTTCAACTACCTCCATTATTTTAAAATAGTCATCTAGCCACCTAAATTTAATTACATCCTTTTTCAATTTGCATCATTCATTTTGGGTGTGATTTGTCTTAATTATGGATTTTAGCATTGATGTTGTACTATGACTTAGGGTTTTGATAAAGGATGTTTTAAATTGGTTTTCCCTCCTTTATTTTGATCATTGGACAATAGTGGGAGATAGATACGAATAGAATAATAGTCCAAAGAGAGCATATTTGTATTAAAAAACATTTTTGGAGTAATTGCGGGGAGGTAGAGATAGTGTTAGATCACTAATAGAAGATTAATATATCATTGTCCAATTTTTTGTCTCCATTGATGTGTTGGAAACTCAAAAAAATGTATTATTTTGTAGAATTTTTTCTTCAACACTTTTATTATTTTGATTGTAAACACTCAAATAGGAATATGATAGAATTCTCAGCTTGTTTCATGTCTTTTAATAGCTCTTTTTGTGTTTACTTATGAGTTTGAATAATTCATTAATGGATAACTAAGTAGATAAAACTAACAATAATATATATGGGTGCATTTAAATTCATAGATCAGTTGTAGTTTGATCTTCCATTTGTCATTTCTTCTTTTTCATTTCTGACTTTGTTACCCAAGGATAGACACTAGTCCCTTATGTACCTGTTCCAATCATAAACATAAAAAATCATTTAATACCTTTTCATTTTCACTTTCAATTGTGTAGTTCATGATTACATTACATACATGGAAGAATACATATCAATTTATGTGAATCATGCATCTCACTCCCATCTTTCATTCACTATAAAAGTGTTATATTAGCTATACGAAGGTCATTTGGTAATTATTTTCTCTCAACCTAGTGAAAATATTGGTGTTCAATCAAAAATTTGGGTTTAACTAATAGTTCATATGTTTGTTTTATTATTTCACCTTTAGGAATACCATCCTAAGTCTAAGCTAAGCTCAAATTGTAGTAGAGATAACCCACTCTTGTAGAGTTAGCTCAAAGTTCTCCATTAGTCTATAAATGAATTGATTTTACCCATCTATTGACAACCCTAACACTATGAGTTGATTTTGGTTCTAGGAAATGGAGTTGTGATTTTGAGCCCTAATAAGAGGGAGATGGGTGATGGATATAATTTTTTCCTCTACTATGTGAAAACCACCATGGGTGAAGGTAAGATAAGAAAGAGGAAAAGGTGATGGTGTTGGGATGTTTTAGGTAGGAGGTGACAAGTGATAACAAACGGGATTCAAAGGGATGATAGGACCTTGGTTTGGATGGGGAATGTTTCAATATGCTTTGGAACAAGCTCTTGGTATGTTTGGATTTTTGTAGATGGTGTGATTGGGAGGAGTGTTAGATAGACTCCTCAAATTAGGTGGATGGAGGAATGGTGGATGCATGAGGCTTAGGGTATTGGGGTTGGATAATGTTAAAATTTTGGAGTGGAATTATGGGTGTTGGGTGGATGATTCCCTAAGTAATGACAACCTTGGATGGTTTATTGTGGTGACATGACTCCACAAATTTTTGATGTGGATGTTTTGATGGTTCCTTTGCTAGGAGTCCTTGGAGGAATTTGAGAGATAAATATTTGTATGGTTTAGGCATAGATGGAGGATTATAATTATGAATTGGTGGATAGTGGAATAATTAATTTTTATTATGGGTGGAGTGGTGGAGACATTGTATAAAGATGGAAATTGGGATATGGATAGGGGAGAAGATGGAGATATAGATGTTGCATGAGAGGTATATGTGAGTGAGGGACAAGAGGGAGATATAGATGGGGAATAGAATGGATTTACCTTGTCAAAGGTAGATGTGTCACCAATAGATATGTGTGGAGGTATGATTGGATAGCTTGTGCTAGCCATTTATTGGCCAAAAGGCATGGATGAGTGTGGAAGCTTGGGGAAAGTTTGCTATTGATGATGGCTTCAAGGGGACCAATTTCCTTGATCAATAATACTATCATCATCATTAGTATAAAGTTTATTTTGGGGATGGCTATGATGAAGGGATTCATCAAAAAAATGTTTGTTCATGATGAAAATTTGATGAGTTGTATTAGAATGAAAGATGAGATTGAATGGGAAGAGATGATTATAAGAGAAATGGGATGAATTAGAAGGAAATGGAAGAAATATCTTAAGATTTATTTTGATATAAAAAAATATCAAGTTTGATTTACTAACTTGCTCATATTAGGATTTATATTAAGCTTAGATTGTGATTTATATTAAGCTTAGAATAGGATTTAGATTAAGCTCTAACTTGGAATGAAGGATTGATTGGATTGGATGAGATGAATTAGATTGAGGGTCCTTGAAATAAAAGAGTCATAAAATTCAACAAATTTATTGAAAGATAGAGCACATACATTGAAGCATGAATAAATCTATGTTGAAAGGTGAAATGGCCCATGAAAAAACCACTAAAGAAAGGTATGGATACACTAAATTATAAACATATATATTGAAAGATGAAATGGATCGATGATGGAATCGTTGGTTTATGATGTAGATATGTTGAAGGGTTAATGAATGCACTAATCTATGAAATGGCTTATAGATGGAATCATTGGACTATGGTGTAGATACATTGAAGGGTGAACATATGAGTTGATTCAAATTTTAATAATTTTTTGCACTAGAGAGAGTAAGAAACACAACCATTGAAATAGGTCACATATGTATTGGGGTCTAAACGGATACATTGTGTAGTGTCGTAAATTGTCACCCTTGACAATTTCACACTATGTTTTTCTCCCCCTAATTGAATGGACCTAATTGTACACCTAATTTCCTAAATGTATTTCATAGACTTTAAATAATTATCAAGAAAACCCATGTGGAAAACCAAAGCATTCATTTAATGTTTTATCTACAACACCTTAGATCCCACAAAATAGGGCCAGGACTAAGTTACCCTAAGAAACTTAGTCCCCCTATTTTTCCTTCAAAATTGAATATGCTAGAGTTGGAATTTTATTATTTGAATTTCAAATGTCAGACATTGGCTATTGGGATTTAATTTTTGGTAAATTAGAATAATTGCATATAAATACATAGTCATTTCACCATTTTAAAAAAAAGTTGAATAATTCATGGTCAAGCATTATCAAGAGAAAGAATTATTGTCAAGAGCATTATCAAACAAGTCAAGATTAGTATTTCAAAGATTTATTATAGAATTTCAATATCAAAGAATCATGTCGAAGTGTATGTGAGTTTGCTCATGTTTATATTATCATATAATTTGCGGGAACTAACCCTTGTAGGTCTTCAAGAAAATAAAGCCATCAACAATCAAGCCATGAGGAGATTTTATGACTTTGGTCCTTAAAGGAAGCCATTTTTGAGTGGTGAGTTGTAGGTCATTTTATATTCATTATTCATTTGTCATTTATCTAACTTTCATTGATATTGTCATTGTGGAGGTGGAAACACCAACATGGGGTTTGACTGAGGCAAACCCCTATATGGCACAACCCTTCCTCTCTATTTGAATGTGCACGTTTTAGATCTGAAGGAGATTGGGAGAAATTTGAAGGTCAATTATGCATTGTTTCATTCAAACCCTACACCTTGAAAACAAATAAAAACTCAATTATCTCGGCACCCGACGAAGATCTGACAGTATGACAACAAAAAAAAAGGTTGTTATCTAGCTTTAGAGGACTGTGAAGTCAGATTCAAGATTGCTCTACTAGGAAATAGTCAATTAGGGTGACTAGGTCCTTAAAATTGACTTCAAATTCATATCATAGGTGCACAAAACTCTTCTCAGTCCATTTTCAAAGTCTGAATTTCCTTGTGGCATTCTAGTTTTATTGTATTTGCATCATTAGCCTAGTTAGATCACTACATTTCATTCCAAGATCCATTCCAAATTTGGTCAAGGGAAGGTTGACTCACCTTTCAAGTTTTCAATTATTCTCATACCTTGTCCAAATCCATCAAACCCTCGCCACCTCCAATCACATTCTAAATGAAACAAAGAAAATGTGCCTAAACCCTAGAGTCAAATCCTAGGGGCCCTTGCCTCCCCCCCCCCACCCCACTTTTTCCTTCACTTCATTTTGGTGAACCTAACCTTTTAACATTATAATTTTTTTGGAATTTGAGGCATATCATCCTAGATGTAGGTTTAACATTGCATTATTTTTCATTGTTCATTTAGGCATGCAATTTTACATCATAGAAGGCATAAAAATTAAAAAAATTGCATATCATATTGTATTATAGGGTTAATTTTATTCATCATAGATCAAATTTACATTCCAATTGCATTTATAAATCTACATTAGGTCATTTAAATCTGAAAAAAAAAAATGAAAGTGTTCACTGCATTCATTTATGCATCTTGCATATAGCTCAAAAAGTGAGAAAAAAATTGTATTATTCTATTTCAAAAAGGCATCAACATCATCATTTTTCAGATTTTGGTATAGTGGAATCAGTCAATACTTGCATTTTACTTCTAGAAATTATATTTACAATTGTCTCTTATTGCTTGAATATTTTGCAAATTGTTGCATAGTTGTATTTTTGAATTACATAATCATAAATTGGGTAAAATACGGAAAAATATTCACTGCCAAACATGTTTGCACACAAACCTGAGAACCTCAAATAGTATAATAGAAAACCAAACTTTGAAATCTGTAACAACCTATCCAAGACATATAGTCACCTTGGGTGACCTTGTCCATCTATTTTAAGCTCAAATTTGTATCAGATCTCTATTTTTGTGTTTCCAGTATGTTTATGCTTTCTAATTTTTTCTTTTGAGTGTGTTGTTGTGACTGCTTGAAAATTTATTGTTCATATTGGGCACACCTAGCATTTTCAAACTCTCATAAGCTTCATGACTTAGTGTCCTATTGTCAATACTTCAGTGAGATGTACTTGTATACTTATGGCATCCCACACTATTTTTACATCCGTTGTGGATCCCGAGTCCTACAACTCTTTCACGTAGGGTATTCTCAATACCCAACCCATTTTGGACTCTATCCATAATCCTACCATACCAATGATAAATTCACAAATGAGTACCTTTATGGATGTTGATATTGTTGTTGCCCATGTTCTCAAAGAAAAACTAGAATAATTAGACAAATACTTAGAGGGATTGCAAGACTACTTAAGCATTAAATCCTTAGCAGGATAAATAATTCCTATAGTAGACAACTTAAGGAAATTAATCAACGATGCTCAAGGATTAGAGGTTTTGTGTTTTCTATCCCATATAGTGGATTCCAATATTCCTATGATGGCTAGTTATGGGTGATCCCACAATAGTGGTTTACACTTTTTGGCCAAACTGGACACTGAACTAATTTTTTTTACTAAATCTTCACTTTCATGCACCTATAGTTGTTAAACCATGAGGAATTTGAAGATGATGCAAAATAGTGATTTGTAGCATTTTGTCTTTAGATTCTAAATATATATATTTTTAAAGTTTTTGGAATCAAATTTCATTTATTTTTCCATCTCCTTCGAAAACTATTTTTTAATAGTAAACTCCATTTTTAAAGAGTGATGTTCATCATAAACGACATAAATTTTTTTCTATGAAGGATAAACTTTTTTTGTTTGTAATTTATCTTTGTAACTATGATATCTAGCATGCTCATTTGGTTTCATAGTGTTTTATTGAATATTTTTTTCTTAATTAATTTTTGAAGTCAAACCAATTGCAATTTAGACATAGGCGGACCATATACAACATAAAAAAATTTGTATGTATCGAACTTCAATTTTTTTTGTTGGATCAAGGACATAAATACCTAGCACAAGCATATTTTTTTTTTTTTTTTATAATCTACTATTTTTCCACATGTACATAACAATGACCTTGATTTTCGATGAAAAACCTATGTTTAATTAAACTAAAAAAATACATAATAAAAACAAAATATATTAAAATTATATTTGATGGATAGCTTGTTCAGAGGACTACCATAATCCATCTAGGTATGTGAAGTTGATTCCATTTTCATCTTCAACCTAAGCTCGGAAAGGAAAAATTTTGCAAAAAAAATCTAGAGGAGAGGGGGAAGGCAAAGGATGCCTTCGAGTAAAGGGGGCTTTACTTGGAGCCCTCTTTTTTGCAATTTTACTTTGTTTTCATTAAAAAATGTGCTAAACAGGGGATGAAATCACAAATGGGTTCGCTCAAAGGGGGGTTTGAGCGAACCCCTTTTTGGGTTCATGTGAACCCCCCCTTCGAGCGAACCCCTAAAAACTCGATTTTTTTTCTTTGGAGCATTTTTGCAATTTCTCTTCATGAAGGGAATTGTAAACCAGTATTGTGGGATCACCCTTATGCTCAAGATTTGGGATACACTCAAATCCAAGGAGGAAGTTAAATATCCCTGCCCACAACTATACCCTATATTCCTACATACACACTGCCAATTGTAGTTTCAACAATACAATAAACCAATGGCATAACTCCAAGCTTACGGATTTCCACTGGGAACCCTTATAGCTTTGTGACATCACATGTGACACCTCAATATTCATCACCTCTTATAAATTTGCAACATAGTAGTCCACCAAGAACTTACACAATCCCACCATGTTCACCACATTCTCAAAGCATGTCAAACAATGATTTTGTTATACACCAAATCTTGCAAAACATAACATCTTTACAATAATAAATGTCCACATTGAATCAAGCTCAAAATAGAAAACTACCACAGTACTTCAAAAGGATCTTGTTGTTAATTGAAAACTGGAAAACACCCTTTCCTTAAGACATAAAGATACCTAGATTTGAGAAATATAATGGAAAAGGAGACCCTAATAGTCATGTATTAGCTTATATGGTATTATGTAGTGAATTTATCTTTGAGAGTAAGCTCCTTGATAAAATCTTTCTTAGGTCATTGAAAGACATGGCCTTGGAATGGTTTTGCTCCTTGCCGAACAACTATAAATTTATTCAATGAGTTGGTTGATGCATTTCTTCAACACTTTCAAGTGAACATTAGACCTCAAATTACATTAATTGACTTAGTGAGGTGCAAACAAGGAAAACACAAAAAATTAATAGATTTCATAAGATGATATCAATTACTCTACTCACAAATCAACTCCACTCTTAATGATGATGATGTTTAGAGAGTTGTCATAGGAAATTTGCAACCGAGCATTAGGGATAAGATCTTGTTAATGAAATATCCATCCTTTACACATTTATGTATGAATCTTCATGACTATCAAAATTCGGTTAGTCATTATGAAGAAGCATCTTCATCCACTCCTATTGATAAATCCAAATCCGTACCTCAAAACAACTATCAACCATTCAAAAATAAAAATAATAAATTTATCAAGATAAGAACACCTCAAATAGAAAACTACATTGAGCCACAATTTGCAGCCATAAATCCAACTCCTTATCAATTTAGGCCAAAATATAAAAAATTTACTCAATTGTTTAATTCCCTTCATTCAATTATGTTACAACTTTTGAGCAAAAACTCAATCCAATTGCCTCCAATTAGACCTGGGGATACAATGAAACCTTTATCTCTAAATTTTAATCCAAAATCCTTTTGTCAATACCACCATACACATGGAGACGATACAAAATGATGCATACATCTTAAACATCAAGTAAAAGACCTCATCAATTCTAATCACATCCATTTGGGTGATGTTAATGATAAAGGAAACAAGTATATCGCCCCACCAAATTAAAATTTATAATTTTTACAAATCCCATGCCAAATTATGCATTCAACTTTGTGCAAGCTTGTCATGATGAGAATGACGATAAGAATAATTATTAGGATGGTCTAGATAACATGATTTCTTTAATAGATGTTCAACCTCATAAGGGCCAAACCACTTTGTTACCCAAAATTAATTTTACAAATATTGCTGCATCTCTACATGCACTCGATGGTCCTCTTTGTATCGCCAAATGTATCAATGAAAAACCTAAATGAGGGACACTCATTGACCCTATGTGCATAGAGAATGTGATCACTAAGGAATCCTTGTATGTGCATGAGCTTTGTCAAGATTCTTATGAAAAATAAAAAGAATGGTTGAATACTCATGATGGTTTTGCTCGCCCTACAATAGGCTCAATCACTCTATCTCTTAAATTTGGGTTGAAACAATTAGATTTATCATTCTCTATCATCCTGATATCTGACCAATTCTGTGTGAAGCTAGGCTATCCATGGCTATACTCCATGAATTCCATCTTGTTGGTCATTCACAAGTGCATAAATTTCTCCTTTGAAAACCAAATATACACAGTGCATCATAGTGGGTTTAATCCTTTGTCTTCCTATGGAAACTTTTCATTAGATTACATTTGGCCTTAACCTATGGAACCTGTCAAGCCTTGTGAAGACTTATTTTTCAATTCATATTAAAAATTTAAGTAAAATTGCATAACAGAGTTATCCCTTAACAATATTCCAAAAATGATAGAGCTACAGTTGTTCCTCCCACCCCACCAGCTGTGGATGAGCCCATATCTGAAGAAAACATTGTCCAAAGTAAACAAGGTAAATATGTTGCAGTTCTACCACCCATATCCTACAAAATACCAAGAGACAATTGTATGATTCCCTTTGTGCCTCCAAAGGAAAAAAAATGTGTATAGACCTAAGGAGACAATGGTCTCCCAACCCCTGGTGGTCCCTTTAGTTCCTTCTCTAAGGTATGAAAAGAGATCAATCATTGAGAAACTTGCTCTTACACCTTCACAAATTGAAAAATGAACAAGAAGAAACAAAAAATCTAAAGAGTGTAGATGCATATGTCGTGTTTTCTCATCAATTGGGTGAAAATAATAAAACATTACTTGAGAATCAAACATCTATGCAAAAAAATCAAGATGAATTATAACTTTCACCAAAACATGAAATTGAACCTTACATATCCCAACAAAAAGAAGAAGATACTACTAAAATTGTCATTAAACCTCCCATGGTGATAAATTTAGATGATGAGGATGAAAATGTTAAAATTGATAACAAGTGCATAACAAGCTATCTCTATTATTTTAAAAGTCTATGGATTTAGATGGGGGCAAGAATTATGATCCTCTTGAGAGTGACTCACAATGTGTTGAACCTAGTGATGCTCTTAGTATGACACTTGTTGCAGTCCCTTTGTCTAGTTGTTTGCCTTTCCTATATGATGAACAAGATTGGGATGTGAATGATTTGCTTTAGATCAGCTCGCATGTGTGGTACCTTTGTGTTTGTTTTATGTGTTCTTTGTGTTTTCTTGCATGTGATGTGATCTCCTATGTTGTGTTTCTTGGCATGTCTTTATGTTTTTGATTTTTCTTTGGATGACCCTTGTTGCTCTATTGATGCAAAGATACAAAGGAAACAAATCCGTCATGACATTCATCTATTTGAACCTTCATTCTTCTTTATGTCGTAAACATTCTCTTTTGTTTTTGGTCTTGTGTTTTCCTTTTTTTGGATGATGCAAGGTGTTGAGAGATTTAGGTCTCTTCCATGTTGACCCAAAATTTTATTTGTTTTCTCATTCTTCTAGTGTGTTTGTTGTTTGACGAGTATTTGGGGAATGATGTTAGTTTCGTGCTCATTTACATTGTGGTAGTAAAGATGTATATTGACCTCAGATTCGTGGATCCCTTATGTGTTCATATTTGTTTTTAGACATACATTCAGGGGCAACCCCTTTTCATGAGGAAAAATTATTTGGAAACATATCATCGATATAGGGCTTTCTAAATAATCTCTCATGTCCTTACCACATGGCATTTATCATTTTTCTACCTTAAATAAATTTCTCATACCATGGTGTTTAGCAATTTATTGAAGGTGGGTGCATACATAACATTATTTTCTTCACTTTGTTCACATGCATTGGACTTAGTGATGCATTTGTATCATTTTTTTGCTTCACTTTGTTCACATGCATTGGACTTAGTGATGCATTGACATAACATTTTTTTGCTTCACTTTGTTCACATGTGTTGGACTTGGTGATGCATTGGCATAACATCTTGATCATTTGTGTAGCACCTTATTAGAATTATCAAGGAGTATAATTCTTGGTTTGGTTGACATGGGTACAAACCTGGTGAAAATCGGTTCTCACTAGTCCTTTTGTGTTTCTCATTCTACTACTTTTCCATGGGAGCTCACCTAGTGACTATCAAACATCACTAGCATGTGGTGCCTTTGATTTGTGATTCACCTAGGAAATATCATACTTTTTTATCTCATGAGTCATGAATGCCTCTGGGTGTGGATCCTAGTATGATGAAACTTTCTAGTTCATGAGTATTCATACCCTCCTCTTGTATTTTGTTTTGACATTGTGTATGTTTTTATATGTTGTCTTGCTACATTGCATGCATGTGTGTTCCTTTGTGCTCATGTTGGTTTGTTGTATGATCTGGAATACTAGGGACTTGCACTCCCCCTATATTTGTTATCCTATATCTTCAAAATTTGGACAATTGGACCCCTCTTGACATATTTTTTTAATTCAGTGTGAGTCTGAGCATAAATTCATACTCTCACTAAAGTGGGGGCTAAATTTAGCATCATACATTGTCACCCTTGAAAATTTCACACTATGTTTTGCTCCCCCCTAAGTGCATGAACCTAATTGTACACCTAATTTCCTAAATTATGCATTCCATAGCCTATTTTAACAATTATCAAGAAAACCCATGTGGAAAAATAAAGCATTCATTTAAAATTTTATCCACAACACCTTAGATCCCACAAAATAGGGTCGAACTAAGTCACCCTAGGAAACTTAGTCCCCCTATTTGACCTCCAAAATTGAATATGTCAGAGTCAGTATTTTATTATTTGAATTTCAAATGTCAAATGTCCACTATTGGGATTTAATTTTGAGGAAATTAGAATAATTGTATATAAATACATAGTCGTTTCATAATTTGAAAAAAAAAAAGGTTGAAGAATTCATGACCAAGAATTATCAAGAGTAAGAATTATTGTCAGGAGCATTATCAAGCATTTCAAGAGCAACATTTCAGAGATTTATTGTAGTAATTCAGTATCAAAACATCATGTCAAAGTGTATTTGATTTTGTTCATGTTTATGTTATCATATTGTTTGTGAGATCTAACCCTTGTAGGTCTTCAAGCAAATAAAACCAAAAAAAATCAAGCCTTGAGGAGATTTGTATGACTTCGGTCCTTTAAAGAAGCTATTTTTGAGTGGTGAATTGTAGGTCACTGTTGATTCATCATTCATTTGTCATTTATCTATCTTTTATTGACATTACCATTGTGGAGGTGGAAACACCAACATGGGATTTGATTGAGGCAAGCCCCTATATGGCACAACCCTTCCTCTCTATTTGAATTTGCAGATTTCAGGTCTAAAGAAGATTGGGAGAATTTTGAAGGTCAATTATTCATTGTTACATTCAAACCCTACACCTTGACAACAAACGAAAACTAAGTTATCTCGACACCCGACGAAGATATGACAATGCAATAATAATAAAAAAGAAGGCTTTGATCTGCCTCCAGAGTATTATGAATTCATATCCAAGATTCTCCCACTAGGACATAGTCTCCTAGGAAAACTAGGTCCTCAAAAATTAGCTTCAAATTCATATCACAAGTGCAAAAAACTCTTCTTAGTCCATTTTTGAGGTCTAAATTTCTCTGACATTCTAGTTTTTTTGTATTTGCATCATTAGCCTAGTTAAATCATTGCATTTCATTCTAATATTAATTCCAAATTTGGTCAAGGGTAGTTTGACTCACCTTTCAATTTGTAAGGCAGTCTCATACCTTTTCCAAATCCATCAAACTCTCGCTGCCTCCATTTCATTCTAATATTAATTCCAAATTTGGTCAAGGGTGGTTTGACTCACCTTTCAATTTGTAAGGTAGTCTCATACCTTTTCCAAATCCATCAAACTCTCGCCACCTCCAATCACATTCTAAACAAAATGAAGGAAAGGTGCCTAAACCCTAGATTCAAATCCTAGGGGGCCTTGTCCAAACCCCCCCCCCCCCTCTTTTTTCTTCATTTCACATTAATCTATGATTTCAAAGGAATTTTGATGGTTTGGACATGGTTTGGTTTGGATTTGGAAGAGGCTTAGGCATAAGACCTTGGGATAATGGAAAAAATAGAGTATGGAGAGATAAAGGGATGAAATGATGAAAGGTTGGAAAGAGATTATTAAATGTATGAGGATGACTAGGAACTAAGATGAATGTTAAAGGGATTTGATTGGATGATGATTAGAGAGAAGTGAATATGTTGGCTTTAGCTTAAGTAATTGGATTAAAAGAAGATGATTGAAAAGATGGAGTTTTATTAGGATTGGAAGAAGGGGATTATATTAGGATGGATTATATGAAGGGGGATTTGGATTAAAATGGATTAGATGGGAGATTAGAGGAATATTAGTAGGATGAAATGATTAGAGGAAGGGGGAGTAAGGTACTTTTGGTTGGGTTTGAATTTGAATGGGGATTGATGGATTAGATAGATTAGGGTGAGGTTGATTGAGAAGCTTGACCTTGGAATTTTTTGTAAATAATCACAATCAATCAATATGCAAATAGTTTGGATTGAAAGGATTTGGATTAAAAGGGGTTGTATGGGTTTCAATGATGACGATATGGCAAGCACAAGAACAAAGTCTATGAATAGTCAAGTGGGATTGATACCTCTTTGTGAGCTCATTATGTAACACCAATACTATCTACTAAGTGAAGGATAGCTAGGAGTGTCAAGTTGCAAGGGACCCCTTGCCAAGGATGGCCAAAAGATTCACCCAAGGTCAGCTCTATCTCAACACCCAAAGGTACATTATGAATATTTTCTTGGATTATTATTTATCTAATACACCAACAAGAGAGCAGTCAAGAGGTCGTATCTAAGATTGCATAAGGATTCTAGAGGTATCCCCAATGTACCTCAAGGGTATGTGGGACCTATTTTATTGATGAAATAGAAATATTCCAACCAACCAAGAGGAGAGGGTAACCAAATCTCCATCATCACTTATCCAATGTATAAATTTCTGGGGGGTTAGCTATATTGATAAAATTTCACTTCTAAGAGGTGTGTTGTATGATTCACCCCAACTTTCCCCCCACTCGACCCACTTTTTATACTTTGAAAAAATGTTCGAGTTAGATTCATCCCCCAGGGTGATCAAATTATTAGGCATGCCTCATAAAAGTATGACTCAATCACTTATGGTCATCTAAACTGACATGGAGTACAATAGGAGAGCATACCAAATTGGATTCCATGGATAAAATGATAAAAAGAAAAAAAGATCAACTTATGTTTTTCATCTTCAAGATCAACCAAGGGTATGAAGAGATAACATAAACTTAAGTAGGCCTCACAAACATCACATACAATCTATAATTCCCCTTATAATTTAAGTGTGCCTAGATTAGTGATAAAAATATGTCTTCAATAATCGATTTCTAAAATAAAAAGAGTTAGTAGTTTATGATTTTATCTCTGGAAAGTGATTACAAGTTGCATAAATAAGGGGTCAGGTAATAGAGTGATCAATAAGAATTATTAGAAGTAATAGATGAACCAAAACACTGACAATTTTGGAAATAACACAATCATTGAAATATAGAGTGCATATGCTAAAATCCAAATGCATAAGTCAAAATATGGAAAATACAAAAATTATTCGTAATGAAAGAACCATCGAAATATGTCATGCATATGCTAATTTGTGAATGGATCCATTAAAACAAAAATCCATGGAATTGTTGATGTAGATGACAAATCTACTGAATTGTGAATTGATACGCCAAAGTGAGATTCCTACACAAAGAATAGTTTTCAATTAATCAAAAGGTAGATAATACGATTTTTTTTGTGGAAAATGGTGATTTTGACAACACCTACCCCTATTAAAGAAATTTATATCAAAAAACATAGAGAAAAAGTCAGGAGAAATTATGAAAACATGTTTTCAAAGAACATGCCAACACATGCCTAATAGACTATGCAACAACAAAGCTATAGGGTAGAACTACTAAGATGTAGAAGCAAGCATTGAATTAAGATAAATTCACTAAAATTTATAATCCTACAATAAAGATGGTTAATCTTGTTGTAATGGCTTTGTCGTTGTGCCAAAATATTGACTTATCAATGCCTGATACAAAGACCAGATTTATACAAGATTCACGAGAGGTGGTTAAGCCATGTCACGAATCTATAGCGGGTTGAACAAGCACCAACCTATCTAAGGGGACGAAGGCACCAACCTTGCAAAAATTTTGTTGCAAGTATGAAGGTTTTGTCATTGATGTCAATAGGTTGGTGTTGGCATTGACGTCAACTATATTTTGAGGAAGTTTGTTGCATGATGAAGATGTCGAGGATATTGAGAAAGTTATGAAAAAGAGGAAAACAACTTGTGATAGGTTGTGCATGTGTAGTTGAGATATTGAGGAAGTTTAATGAGTACATCGAGCTATATTTATGTTGTAGTGTTTGGAGATGTGTTGGAATGATGTATGTGTTGAGATGATGTCTCTAGTACTTGGTTTCCAAGTGCTTTTGAGAAAAAATGATAAACAGAGAAAACAGTGTTGTGCAAGTGTTCAAAATGCACTTTAGGATGTGCTCCATGTTTCTTCTGTGTTGATGATATGCTTGTACAAATCTAATATGTTGTTCAAGGTTGTCAGTAGTTGCCATGTTCAGAATTTGGGTTTTTGGGTTGATGTGCAGAGTGAGATAATTTCACCAATGTGTAAACTAGTTTTTCAATGGTGTTTTCTATGGTCTGGGAGAAATAAATTTTCTCCACATTTCTCCATATTTTGGCTTCAGGTTGTGTGGATCTAGTAATTTTCTTATAATTTTTGTATCTTTCAAAATTCAAGGTTTCACTTGATTTAGTGCAGTATAGTGTGTGTTCCATGCATCAATGTGCATATAAGGTTAATCAGATGTTTTGGGTTGTAGTATTTCTATGACGCGAGTTTGTATGAAGTCTTTGTTGGATCTCAGGTGGTTTTTAGATTATTCTAGACCATTTTCAAGTGAATTTAAATGTCTGGAAGTTTTAGATTGATTTAAGGAAGCATTTACTTAATTTTTTATGGTGTTTAGCATGGGTATTGGATGACCCAGTGTTAACACTACATGTGAAGTTTATGAAAGCATGTTGAGGTTTGTTAGGATTTATTTGGGTCCTAATTAAAGATTTATATGGTTTGCCTTCATTCCTATCCACCGTGAGAATGTTTGGGTGTCGACCTAATTTTAAATTTTAAATGTAACAGATAGTTGCCAACCTTGGAGAAGGTTTCAAGGTTGAGGATGATATAAATAAGAGTGATGTTGTTGTAAAATGAAAGAGAGAGACAAGATAGATGTGAGTGATGAATGTGATGCGAATTATAGAAGTATAGATGTGAATTTGAGCAGAGTAGTGTGAAATTCAAAGTGTTGGATTCCTGAATGCAATGAGCTAAAGGTGTCCACAATATTTCATACAAGGCTACAAAAGTGTTGGAGCATTTGTGGTGGATTATTTTTTGCATTGAGAAGTTGTTCTCTATATAACATTTCTCTTCTATCTTCTTTTTTTCTTTTTGTGGTTGTGAGCCTTTTTGGATAGTGTATCCTATTTTGGTAGTGAGCCCTTTACCGATTTTGCAATTACTTATATTGTGAACTAATCTTCACCATGGTTTTTCCCTCATTGGGTTTTCCACGTAAATTTGGTGTTCTCTTGTGTATGGTGTTTCTATATTAGTTTCTATTATTTGCATTTCATGATTGATTACTTTAACAAAATAAGGGTTTAATGAATGCTTGTGGATTTGATTACTGTTGAAAGTTTTCATGTTTTAATTTTTTACAACTGATTCACTCCCCCTCTCAGTTGTCTTGTTCATTTAACAATTGGTATCAGATCAAGGTTCCTTGGAGAAGAGCTTAACCACTTGAGGTAGATCCATGATGGTGAACAATTTAGATTTCCCTAGATTTGATGGAACAGACTATGCATTTTGGAAGACAAATATGGAAGGATATCTGGAATCTCATGGATTTGAAATTGAAAAGGCAATAAAGACTCAATATGTTGTACCTCTGAATGGTTCAAGCACAAGTAATGATATCAAGGCACATGAGGTAAAGCTAAGGTAAGATTTATTCTTATGAATAGAATCAAATTCTAAATTGGTTAAAGTTATGAATCTTAAGACTACTAAAGAAGTTTGGGATAAGCTTGAAAGCATTTATGAAGAAGATGACAAGGTTAAACAAGAAAATTTGTAGAATCTGAAGGCACAATTTGAGACCCTGCGAATGTCTGAAGATGAAACAATTACAACCTACATGCAAAGAGTTGATGAGCTAGTAAGTGCTATGAGAGGTCTTGGTGCACAAGTTAAAGAACCTAGGATCGTAAATAAAGTTCTCAAAACTCTTCCTGATTCATACAATGAAAAGGTATATGTTATAGAGAAATTTGCAAATTTTAATACTTACTCTAGAGATGAATTGATTGGTACACTAACTTCATTTGAAATGAGAAAACTTGGTTTAAAAAATGGTACAAAAGTAGAGACTACTTTCAAGACTAGAAAAATAGAAAAGGTCGAAGATTCAGATGGAGAAGATCTTGATGATGTGGAAGCTAACTTTGTAAGAAGACTGAAAAAGGGCACCGGTAAGTACAAAGGTAAACTACCTTTAAAATGTTTTAGCTATAGAAATATAGGTCATTATGCTTCAAGATGTCCAAACAAAGTTGTGAATAATAAAAGTACTTGGAGAATACAGGAAAGATGATTAAAAGAAGTTAATATGTTAGATAAGATGCTGGTATTTCTGATGATGAATTTGATTATGGATATGTTGATGAAGATGAATGACTGTTCTTGGCTTTAAAAGATGAATCTAATTCTGCTAACTCTAAAAGTTGTGTGAAGGAAAGTGTTTTGAAGAATAAGGATAAGATAAAAGGTACTTTAGTTTTTTCTTTTCATGTTAAATAGGATAAAAACTATTGGATTGTTGATGGTGGCTGCTCTAATCACATGATTGGAGATAAAAGCAAGTTTTTAAAGCTTGAAAATTATGATGGAGGATTAGTTAAATTTGAAGATGATTCAAGAGATAAAATTTGTGGAATAGGTTCAATCAGTTTTGATGGAAAGCATAATATTGAAGATGTTTTCTATGTTAAAGGTTTAAGGCATAATCTTTTGAGTGTTGGACAAATGTGCAGAAAAGGATATAATATTGTATTTATGGATGAAACATGTGAGATCATAAATGGGTTCAGAATTGTGATTGTTGCTAGTAAGAGGACACGTGGAAAAATCTATCAACTCAAGGGTGTTGATGGTCATTTCTTTATGTCTCAGATTAATGACAGTTGGTTATGACACCAGAGGATGTGTCACATGAATTTTGATAATCTGGTCAGAATCAGTTCAATTCATGCAGTGAGAGACCTACCAATAATTATAAAGACTATCAATGTTGTTTGGAAGGATTGACAATTTAGAAATAAAATAAGGAGTGTTTTTAAGGGAAAGGAATAATCTGCTGCCGAACTACTGGAATTAATACATACATATCTTTGTAGTCCTACAAGGGTGAGAAGTCTTCAAGGTGACAAGTACTTCATGTTTTTTATTGATGGTTACTCTAGAATGGCATGGGTTACTTTTCTTAGAGAGAAATCTAATGCACTAGATAGATTCAAAGAATTCAAAGCTATGGTTGAGAATGAAATGGATTTGAAAATAAAATGTTTGAGGTCTGACAAAGGTGGATAATTCACCTCCAATGAGTTTAACATGTTTTGTGAAGTTCATGGAATAAAGAGGCACTTGTCTACCCCTAGAACTCCTCAGCAAAATAGAGTAGTTGAAAGGAAAAACCAGATTGCTCAAGAAGCTACTAGGACTATGATGAAAGAAGAAAACCTACTAAAAGTATATTGGAGAAAAGCAATTCATACTGTTGTTTACATACTCAACAGAGTTCAAGAAAAAACTAATTGCTACAAAGACTCCCTATGAGTTGTGGTATGGAAGGATTCCTACTGTGAAGTACTTTAGAGTATTTGGAAGTAAATTTTATATCAAAAAAGCCGAGGAAAACTTAGGAAAGTTTGATGCAAGTTATGATGAAGGTATCTTCCTTGGATATATTCTACTAAAATTAAAGATTACAAATGTTACAACAAAAGGCTAAGAAATATTGTTGAAAGTGAAAATGTTAAGGTTGATGAAGATGTGAAAAATTTAGTTCCTATAGATGGATATGTGTTAGATGAACTTGATTGTAGAGAAAAAGAAGAAAAAAAAGAAGTGCAAAATGAAGAGGAAGAAGCTTTGGAAAATAAACCTAAGTATGTGCAAAAGAATCATTTTGAAGAACAGGTCATTGGAGACAAGAGGAAAGGAGTATTGGCAAGAAGAAAAGTTGTTGAAGTTGGGGTAAATATGTGTTTACTTTCTAAATTTGAACCTAAAACAATGAGTGAGGCATGCAAAAATGAAGATTGGATGAAGACAATGGAAGAACTTATGCAAACTAAGAAAAATCAGACTTGGGAATTGGTTCCTAGACCGGCAAACAAGAACATAATTGGAACTAAGTGGGTATTCAGAAACAAACTAAATGAGAATGGAGAAGTGGTGAGAAATAAGGCAAAAATTGTGTGTAAGGGTTACTTACACGTGGAGGGAATAAAATTTGAGGAAACATTTGCTCCAATGGCTAGGATAGAAGCTATCAAAATGTTTTTAGCATTAACAATATACAAGGACTTTAAATTTTATCAGATGGATGTGAAGTCTGCTTTTCTAAATGGTGAATTAGAAGAAGAGGTTTACATGGAACATCCAGAAGGATTTTAGTCGTCAAATCAACTGGATATGGTTTGTAAATTGAAGAAGGCATTGTATGGATTGAAGCAAGCTCACATAGTTTGGTATGCAAGGTTGGACAGATATTTGATACAACAAGGATTTAGTAAAGGCACCGCAAATAGTAATCTTTACTTCAAAATTGAGGAAGAAAAAACTTTGATAGTGGTTGTGTATGTGGATGGCATTATATTTTGAGGTAATGAAGCTATGTGTAAGAAATTTGTAGAAGAGATGCAAAAAGAGTTTGAGATGTCAATGTTTAGTGAGATGAATTTCTTCCTTGGGCTACAAATCAATCAAATAGATAAAGGCATTTTCCTTTCACAGTCAAAGTATGTCAAAGAAATTTTGAAGAAGTTTGGAATGAAAGACTCCAAACCGGTATGCACTCCTATGGTGACTGGTTGCAAATTGAGAAAAAATGATGATTCACCTAAGACTGATCAAAGCAAGTATAGATCTATGATTGGTGGACGGTTATATCTAACTACTACTAGACCAGATATCATGCATGTAGTTTGTCATGTGGCTAGATTTCAAGAAGTTCCTAAAGAAACACACGTTTTAGCAATAAAGAGGATATTCAAATATTTAAAAGACACTCTAGATTATGGCTTATGGTATCCTAAGGATACTGATTTCACATTAAGTGCTTCCACATATGTAGATTGGGTTCATTGTGTTGATGACAGGAAAAGTACAAGTGGTGATGCATTCTTTCTTGGATGTAGATTGGTGTCATGATTAAGTAAGAAGCTAGATTCAGTTTCCTTATCCACTATAGAGGTTGAGTATATTGCAACATCTTGTTGTACACAACTATTATGGATGAGATAGACATTGAAGGATATCAGAGTAGTGTATGATGAGCCTATATCTATCTTTTGTGATAATACAAGTGCAATTAACATTTCAAGAATCTAGTGATGTATTCAAAGACAAAGCATATATCAATCAAGTATAAGTTTTTGAGAGAGAATGTTATGGAGAATGAGGGGAAGCTTGAATTTGTACCTACAAAAGATTAAATTTTTGACATATTTGCTAAGGCTCTTCTTAAGGATACTTTTGAGTATCTTCGGGAGAAGTTGGGGGTCATTGCCCCTCCTTCTTTGAACTTGATGTATATGGAGATATATGCATCACTCTAGTGTATCTATGGATTCATATATTTTCTAGATTGATGTTGTTGGCTACCTCCAAGGGGAGTGGGTAGTGTCATGTAGTGTCATTGTTGCAGTAAGGAATGTTGCCATTGTGCAAAGTTGTTGATTAGAATGGATGTACTCCTTAAGGGGAGTATTCAGAGCAAGTATCTTAGTGCAATGTCAAAGGGGGAGAACAATGCAAAATACTTTATCCTTTGCCATTGATGTCAAAGGGGGGGAAGAATCATGTGAAAAAATTTATCTACTCAAGGGAGAAAAGAAATAAAATCATGAGAAAGTGTATTCAGAGATATTGTTTTATCTTTGATGGTTTTTCACATCATGTGTTGCCATCAATGTCAAAGGAGGAGATTGTTGCAAGTATTCAAAGGTGTAATCATTAATGTCAATAGGTTGTTGTTGTCATTGATGTCAACTATGTGTTGAAGTTTTTTGCATGATGAAGATGTCGAGGATATTGAGAAAATTGTGAAAAAGAGGAAAACAGTTTATGGCAAGTTGTGCATGTGTAGTTGAGATATTGAGGAAGTGTTGTGAGTACATGGAGCTATCTTTGTGTTGCAATTTTTGGAGATGTGTTGGAATGATGTATGTGCTAAGATGATGTCTTTGGCACTTGGTTTCCAAGTGCTTTTGAGAAAATTTGAACAATAGAGAAAACAATGTTGTGCAAGTGTTCAAAATGTGATCCACGTTTCTTCTATGTTGATGCTATGCCTATGTGGATATGATATGTTGATCAAGGTTGTCAGTAGTTTCTATGTCCAAAATTTGGGTTTCTGGATCATTGTGCAGAGAGATATTTTCACTAGTGTGTGAACCAATTTTCTAATGGTGTTTTACGTGGTCTAGGAGAAATGTATTTTCTCTACATTTCTCTGCAGTTTGGCTTCAAGTTGTGTGGATCTAGGAAGTTGTTTATAATTTTTGTATCTTTCAAAATTCAAGGTTTCACTTGATTTAGTGCAGTACAGTGTGTGTTTCATGTGTTAGTGTGCGTATAAGGTTAACCAGATGTTCTAGGTTGTAGTATTTCTATGATGCGAGTTTGGATGAAGTCTTTGTTGGATCTCAAGTGGTTTGTGGATTATTCTAGATTGCATTCAAGTTAATTTTGTTGTTTGGAAGTTTTGGATTGATTTAAGGAAGCGTGTACTTAACGTTTTATGGTGTTTAGCACAAGTATTGACCGACTTGGTGTTAACACTACATGTGAAGTTTATGAAAGCCTGTTGAGGTCTATTAGGATTTATTTGGGTCATAATTAAGGATTTATATGGGTCGCGTTCATTCCTATCCATCACGGGAATGTTTGGGTGTCGACCTAATTTTAAATTTTAAATGTAATGGATAGTTGTCAACCTTGGAGAAGGTTTTCAAGGTTGAGGATGATATAAATAAGAGTTATGTTGTTGTAAAATGCAAGAGAGAGGAAAGATAGATGTGAGTGATGAATGTGATGTGAATTACAAAAGTGTAGATGTGAATTTGAGTGGAGCAGTGTGAACTTCAACGTGTTGGATTCTTAAATGTGGTGAGTTGAAGGTGTTGTAATATTTCATACAAGGTTGCAAAAGTGTTGGAGCATTTGTGGTGGATTTCCTATTGCATTGAGAAGTTGTTCTTTATGTAACATTTATCTTCTATCTTCTTTGTTTTCTTGTGGCAATGAGCCCTAAATACAAGACTTTTTGGACAACGTGTCTTATTCTGACAATGAACCCTTGTACCGGTTTTGCAATTACTTATATTGTGAGCTAATCTTCACCGTGGTTTTTTTCTCATTGGATTTTCCACATAAATTTGGTGTTCTCTTGTGTATGGTGTTGTTATTTTAATTTATACTATTTGTATTTCATGATTAATCACTTTAACATAATAAGGGTTTAATGAATGCTTGTGGATCTGATTACCGTTGAGGGTTTTGATGTTTTAATTTGTTACAACCGATTCACCCCCCTCTCAGTTGTCTTGTTCATTCAACAATCCCCCCCAACGCGACCATGGAATTCAAACTCGTGACCTCGCTTTGATACCATTTGTTGCAATGGCTTTTATGTTGCACCAAAAGATACCTATTAATGCCTAATACAAACACTAGATTTGTTCAAGATCCATGGAAAGCAGTTAAGCCATGTCACAAATTCCCGATAGACTGGACAAGCACCAACCTATCTAAGGGTTCGAAGGCACAAAAATTTCAACAAATCCTACACACACAAAAATGTAAGTAAATTTAAGAAATATAATGACCTATAAAATCAATCCCTATCAACAAATGGAATGTTAGACAACTAAAAAGAGCTAGAAAAGTGTTTTTGTAGTGTGTCAAATGTAACCACCAATTTATAGGATAAAACTATTGAATTGTAGCATGTGAATGCAAAATACTCAAAACACATGAAATTGATTGGTGTAAAGGGATGGTAGTTCCACCGGGCATGTCAAAGATGTGTACATGAAATTTTGAATATGTAAGAACAAGTTAAAGTAATACTAACCTATTCTACCCAAAATACAAGCAACACTCTAATTAAGCATAGAAGTTAGCAAAACATGATGAAAATACAAAAGATCTCAACAAAGTAACTTGTGTTGCACCATGACATGGTGGTTGTACTCAAGTATATTGATATGTAAATTTAGTCTTGCCAACAACATAAAGTTGCATTTTAGAGTCCTAGAAATGGTTAGGGGTGATCTCTAATTTATAATTTTTTTGCTATAAAATTAGATAGTTAAGATTAAAAGATGAGATTAATGACTCATAATGGTTGAGAGCCATGGGAATATAGGAGGAGGACAAGTGTCCTCATTTGGCTGGAGGAGATTGAGAGAGAGGGATTGAGGAAAATAAAGGGTGAAATTTTTGTTAAGAAGATTGAATGGACAAGATAGAAATAAGTACTTTGGAGTACCTTTCAAGGATGGACAAGTCCTTTGACCCATGTGACATAGTACAAAGACCATGTGACATGGTACCAAGACCATGTGATATGGTGACATGATACGAAAACCATGTCACATGTATAAAGGCCCATGCCTTTGTACGTATTGGAGGATGTGGAGGATTTGATAGACTCTTACTAAGACTTGAGGGAATCTGACTAGGATTTTATTGTGAAAGTGGGGACTAAGTGGCTACTTGATTTTAACTCACTTAAGGGAAAGTGGAGGAAAACAGACAAATTAAATAAATAAGATATTTATTTAATTTTTGGGATGAGGATGGTGAACTTAGGTAAATAAATAATTGGATTTATTTACCTAAGGTGGACCATGAGAGAGAAATGATTAAATGGGTTAGGCTAGAAATAGGTGTGGGTGATTAGTGATGAATAGTGATCAAATAGTAATTTAATTAGTTAAATAATAACATATTTAATTAATAAAAGGATGGAAATTGAATAATAGAGTTGTATTCAATCAATTATAAAAAAATCAATAATGACAATGATCAATTTTAAGTGTCTACAATAGCTATATAGATTTTAGAAATTCATAAATTTTTCAAATAATTTATTTGTTAAAAAATTTATTAGTATTATCATCTCTTACAGGTGGTCCACGACCGGCGGTGTTGGCACGACACACCCTCCGATATCACATGGGTAGGGGAGACTAGACCTCGTGACCAACCTCCTACAACAAAAAAGATTTAGCCAACCGAACTAGAACCCCTTGACCCAATCTCCTCTTAATCTTACCAATCTTATACCATAATCAATTTTATTAATGACTATAATAATGTTCGCTTTATGATTTTATGTGATAACAACATCCTTGCTTGCATTTAATCTCTTCAAAGTAGGCTACTCCTCTTTGAAAAAGATACACAGGCGATCTGGAATGTTCTTTCTTAATCTCCTCTGTAAAACCATATGGTAAGAGCTTTACTATGCTTTCAACCTTAACCAGAAAATGAACTTACTGTAATAGTGAAGCCCAAACTTACCCTTCATTATTAACTCATTTTCCCAATCTTGAAATGTTGGGACTGAGTAGTTTTCCCAACAAGGAACAATGAACTATTAGGTAGATCAGGCTTGGAGTTAATGATTGGTTTCCCCAGATTTTTGCAGATCATTTTTTGTCTTGCAACTGTCAAATAATCTAATGACTACAGATTTCCCCGACAAACGGAGGGGTCCATGATTGCAAGCAAAACTGCAGAGCTTTCCAGAACAGAAGAGTACAGAAGCTTCAGATCATCGAGCACAAAATATAAGAACTTAAACTTAATTACAAAACTCAAGTGAAACGCAAGGAACCATTCTCTACACTATAATTGATCCGCTGAATGTGTTCAAGCTGCATAGCCTAACACAGAGATACAAAAAGGTTTTGTGGTGCAGGAAAAATGGCCGAAGAGAAAGTAGTTCGGTTTGGAATCCTGGCGTGTGCAAACATAGCCAGAAAATATGTCAGAGGATTTGGGATGACACCCAATTCCTCAGTGTATGCAATTGCCAGCAGATCACTTGAGAAGGCCAAGGCCTTTGTCTCTACTAACAACTTACCTCCAGAGGTAAAGACGTATGGAAGTTATCAGCAGCTTTTGGATGATCCCTGTGTGCATGCGGTGCACATTCCTCTGCCCACATCCTTGCATCTCGAATGGGCTCTCAAGGCTGCCCACAAGAAGAAACATATTCTTCTGGAGAAGCCCCCTGCACTTTCTGTTGAAGACCTTGACACCATCATAGAGGCCTGTAATAGCAATGGAGTCCAGTTCATGGATGGCACCATGATGATGCATCATCCTAGAACTCCCAAAATGAAGGCCTGCCTTCAAAATACAGACCTCTTTGGAGACCTCCGTTTGGTAAGTACTCAATCTTTATTTGGTACTTTAATCCTGGGAAAGGATTTAGTAGCCATTCATCTATTAAATAATTTCATATGTTTCATATGTATCAATAATAGTTCACTTGTATATCTAGTAATTGAATGTTTAATTGGAGGAGTTGTGCAATTTTATTGGTACCAATAAAAGTCCACAAAAAAAATGAATATTTAATTGGAAGAATTGTACAATTTTATTGGTACCCATAGTGCACTATTACTGAAGCATTTATTAGAATAATATGTACTTCACTTGTGAAATTGTTTTGGTGGTTCTAGCACACGGTTATTGAGGCGTCTATGAATAGATATTGGACATCACTTCTAAAGAACCATTTTTTTAACCTTTTTGCACATAAGAGTTATCCTGCATGTGTCGTAAATACCCAAAAGTTGAAACAATAGCTCTTAAGTCATATATGAAGAAACAAAAAAAAATCATAAAAATCCGATGTAAAGAGCTTAGAATGCGTGAAATTGGAGTGAATGATACTGGATCCTTTCCTAATAATGCAATTTGTTTTTAGTTTATTTTCTGATGGATTTTAGTATCTCACCCTTCATTAAAATCTGGCTAATCCCTTCCTAATTTCATTACTAAACTCTATTCTCCTTGCCCTTGGATGAAAGTTCTCCTTGCCGAACCCCATCACCCCCCCTACTATTCTAAGGGGCATCTTAGGTCGGATGAAATTAATAAAGCATCTTGCGAGTCCCCGAGCAAAGAAACTCTTTTGGTTGTTGGCCTAACATTCTTTGAACTGAACCCATGCAGAAGCTTGCCTAACTAATCTGGGCTGGGAACTCTTCCTCCTCTTAACTGCTTTCTCGTCTAGCCCATCTCCGAGGAGTAACTAGAGTTCCCGATTCAGGATAGCATAACCCCCGCCCGGTTCAGGCTCCGGGGGTGTGTAGGAGATAGGCCCCGATGGAGAATACGTATAGAATCAACTGTCAGAAGGGGCCCGAGAGTTGAACTCACAAAATAGGAGAGAACTCTGCGAGACTGACTCCACCGGGCACTCCCAACATCCTTCACGCAGTTAACCCAATGGCACATCCACCCACAAATGAATCTACGAATTAATGCCACTTGCCTTTCCCGCTATAGTAGTTGCCCCTTAGAAGAGTAGGGTGGTCGGTGGGCCCTTAGAATAGTAGGGGCAAGTGGCATTAATCCATCAAAGCACAACATTCAACATAGAGCAAATATCCTAAAAACAGAAAAAAAAGGATTTTTGTTATTAATGCTTTCAAAAGAGAGTTGCCAGTGCTCCTACATTTATACATTACTTCATGTCATAAAACAAAGTTTTGTTTAATGCCATTTTTCTGAAACAGAGTTGCCCATGCTCTTACAAACATGCTTACATTCGTTCATCCTAAAATAGAATAATTGCACTAATACATATTCAAATTAGAGTACATCTGCAAGTGACGGAGAAGCTTCTCGAATACGCACACACTAGAATAATCTAGATACATCAAAGAAAGTAGTAGAAGATAGAAGGAATAAATGTGATGGTTGAAGAGTAGTTGGGCAACGGTGGCAGGGAAGATTAGACAGGTTGAGTTGGAAGACACCATACACCAACACTCCCCCTTAATCTTCACTGTCGTATATGTCTAGCATTCCAATTCCTTTTCTCTTCATTTGCCATTGACTTTTGTTTTCTTTTATCTCCTGCTAATGTCCATAACCAAGTCTACGGACTTAAATCCTTTTCCTTGCTTGATATCTTCAATCCATCTTCAAATCCAATGATGCCACTCTGTTATTTTTCTCCCACTACTGCGACAATTCTTCAAAACTTCAATCTACAACTTCTTGGAATCTTGCAATTTGTAGACGTCTTGCCAAAAATATTTATGTTCCTTCAAACTTTCCATGATTGCCATTATCTTTCACATGCGAACTTTTATACTTGAACAAATTATTGATCATACCTGTAAGTTTTTCCCAACTAGAACCATAACACCATCCACAATTATTTTTATACAATCTGTCATAGATTCATTATTCCATTCTTTGTTCCAACACATCTTTTCAGAATGATTTCTTAAACCACAAATTTTACATGGATGCAAATCCCAACATTTGTCTTTTATATGCCCTTTCCTGTTACAATAAGAACATTGAATACATTGTGTTTCTCGAACAAATTTACTTGACCTTGTATTATTTCCTTTGCCTATTACATACCCAAGTCCTTCATGTTTTGGCCTCAAGACTGGTTCTATTGGCTCTTTCATTCCTTCCTCATTCTTTCCTAATCATTTACCTTCATAACCCATTCTTTTCATTATTTTTAATCCAACATTGTTTTCATTACAACTTTTCTCATTTTCATCAGATTAGCAAGATTTGTAGATTCACACATATTATCTTCATGTTTATATTATTTATCACAATTTACTTCATACACCAATGGTTTTGATTTTAGACATTCATTCTCTTTTTTAGTTTTGTGATTTCCTACAGCTGTAAGTTATTTGCTTCTTCCAATCTCTTTAATTTTTCTTCCAAATCATGATTCTTTTTCTTAATTTCATCAAACAGTTGTACTCTTTGTTCAAATTCCTCATTTCTTTTATCAAATGATTTCATTTTTTCTTCTAGCTCTCCATTTTTAGCTTTAACTTTGCCCAATTCTTTCCCAAGATCATAATTTTCTTCTAGTAGTATACACTTCTCTTTCTGCATCTCTTTTATTTTTTCAATAAATTATCTATTATCCTTTTTAATATTGTCCAACTCATCTTTAAGTCTTGTTCATTTTTCTTCCAAAAAATTATCTTCAACCACTATATTTACATTCTCTTTTCTAACTCTTTTGCCTACTTTCTCAATCTATAATTGACAATTTCAACTTACCTTACTTGATTTTGTTACGGGGATTTAGCAGCTTCGTGTGCCTTGAATCTTCTATGTTTTCCCCTGTTCAACAACTGCTACAACTCTTCTCAAATTGCAAAACAGGTTCTTTAACACAGTAATATCCTTTCAGATAGGTGGCTTCCCTCCATTAATGATCATCTTCTAAACAATCTTCTTTGACTTTTTACACCTACAACTTTGACTTTCTTGATGTGGATTGTTCCTTCCTTGCAGCAGCTATATAAACAATTTATAATTCATAGAATGATAACTTTTCGAACACAAATCTCATAAAAAAACAACCCGTTTCATTTATCTCATAAAATTATATGTCTCTGTCCATAACAACACTACCAACAACACAACAATTCACATTTCATAATAATCTATTTATAAAATAGAACATAACTCTGTTGCATGCTGTTTAATGGGACCAATAATTACACCAAATGGAATCAAATCATAAAATAACAAATTACTGTGGTGTCCCTGAACAATTTAGCAGCTACTTTTATTTGACCTGGCAGCGATCTCTTGTGGCTTTTGTCTTACTCGCAGCACCTTATTCTCCTTTCAACGCCTAAAATTAACTACTCCTTGCATTGGCTTGAACAATCCCTTGACAGTTTTTGCAAACCTGTTGACTTCTTCTAATGCTTTGACTCTATTGGAACCTACTTTGGCTCAGACTTCTGAAACACCTCTTACCCTATCATGGGTTCTAATCTCCTTCCTTACTGCAGCTAACAAGGTCTTCAACAATAGCAACTTCAGAAATCTGCACTCCCAGTTAACATCATCGACCATGCTCTGATACAGTTTGATAGGGAAAAAAAGGACAGGGTTACAACGTACAAAGCACAGCATTCAACATAAAGCAAATATCCTAAAAACAGAACAAGGATTTTTGTTATTAATGCTTTCAAAAGAGAGTTGCCAGTGCTCCTACATTTATACATTACTTGATGCCATAAAACAGAGTTTTATTTAATGCCATTTTTCTTGAAACAGAGCTGCCCATGCTCTTACAAACATGCCTACATTCGTTCATCCTAAAATAGAGTACATCTCCAAGTGACGGAGAAGCTTCTCGAATACGCACACACTAGAATAATCTAGATACATCAAAGAAAGTAGTAGAAGATAGAAGGAATAAATGTGATTGTTGGAGAGTAGTTGGGCAACGGTGGCAGGGAAGATTAGACAGGCCGAGCTGGAAGACACCATACGCCAACATCCATGCCATAGACAAGTTTGTTTTCATGCTGATTTTCTACTTGGTTTTATCACCCTTATCTAAAATCTGGGTATTTGTCATGGCAATATGCTGTTCCAGCATAATCCATATCATGATTCTTTTTTCTCACTTCTCTACTTTTTTGGCATATAATATACACAGTAATGGAATCCAGTCATCTGGGTTTATTTCTATACATTGCTTGTTTGGTGGTAATTTAATTTTCTACCGAAAGTCAAATAATGATGTGGGTGTAGATTGATTTTATTTTTGTCCTTTAGAAATGGTGCAACTATGGTTGTTTGCAGGTCCACTGTACTTTCACATTTGCCGGATCTAAACAGTTCTTTGAGGAGAACATCCGGGTTAAGCCAGATTTGGATGCACTTGGTGCGTTGGGTGATGTTGGATGGTATTGTCTTAGGGCAATTTTATGGGCTAATGATTACGAAATGCCTCCGAGTGTGATTGCACATCCTGGAGCTGTTTTGAATGAAGGTGGGGTGATTACAGCTTGTGGGGCAACTTTGTCTTGGCAAGATGGGAGGGTGGCAACTTTTCATTGTTCATTTCACACTAATCTGACCATGGAATTAAGCATTCATGGGTCTAAAGGAATGGTACATCTTCAAGATTTTGCAATTCCCTATGAAGAGAATTCTGCATCATTTTTCTCTTCCTCAAACTCCAACATCTGGAATATGGACACTGTTTGGGGTCCAAGGCCCAGTGAGCACATAGTTACAGCAGAATTTCCTCAGGAGACTCTTATGGTTCAAGAATTCACGAGGCTGGTTAAGGGAATCCAAGATTCTGGAGGAAAGCCTGATTCTCAATGGCCCTCTATTTCCAGGAAAACACTGATAGTGCTGATTGCTGTTAAAACATCTATCCAGGAAGGCTTTATTTCTGTTACATTGTGAATTATTTAATGAACTTTTTATCCGCAAGGTCTATCTTTTAATGCAAATAAATCTAAGAATGTATTTCAGGATTAAATATACGAGCATTTCTTCATTGTCTTCAATGTTTTGTTTTTAATGTATTTAAATCTAAGGCTGCAACAAAATAGATGAACAGATTTTTGCATTGTCTGTCCTTACTGATTTTTATGTATTTAAATGTAAGGCCACCAAAATTTGAAAAATGGATAACTCCAAATTTAAATCACACCTCCCCAATCAAGATGCAATTTTGGTTTGCAAAAAAGATGGAGGACCTAATTAATTGTGGGAATTCTCTCCACATCTTCTCTTTACATCTATTTGGCCTTACTAAACTATTGCCCCTTCATTCACCATGTTTGAAAAATATCATCCTCTTGCTTCATTCGCCATACAAGGCTTGATCAAGTGTGACTTGTCAACGTTTGTCATTGAGAAGATCTTTATGTACTCAAGAAAATCCGAACAGAAATTTTTTTGTCCTACCTATTTTATGATTGCAAACAAACCATAACTCAATGGCTTTAGCTTCCATGAAGGCCCTTGTTGTCTCTCCTTTCCTAAGTAGAGCCATAACCTATCTCTAATGTGAAATTTATGTTCACTATATGTAGGTCACACCTACATTTATGATTGAGATGAGACTGCTTCAATCCCTATCAAACTTGAAGGTGTATTTGACTTACCTTATCAACAAATTTATTAGCTTTCCCAATCTCCAAGAGTTCTTTTTCTAGCCCCTTATTATTGTCCAAATCATACATGAAGAGGGCTAAGTGGCATAAAACTAAAACATGCTTCAAAAGGATAAATATTGTTTAAAGAATAAATAACCTTACTATATGAATGTTCAATACACACCAAATGCTCATCCTAAGCCTTGAGATATAGTTTTTTTTAATATCCTTAGTAACTTTGTACCAATGTTTTGTTTACCACCTAGGTTTTCCCATATGTTTAAGGACAGAATGGTAGATGATTTTAGTTTCATATCAATTCTTTCCCACAATGAGAATAAAAATTTGTTCAAAAACATACACCATTATCAAATATAATACTCTTTAGTATGCCAAAGTGAATCTATATGTGTTTAAAGAACAATTTTGTTGCATTGTTTACTGGAAAATCTACTTAAAGGATTATAACAAAGAAAACAATAAATTATATACGACACAATTCATAGCGGCAAGTCAAAGAGATATTATGTACTCTTTGAGCAAGATGAGATAGCTTGTGCATGTAGAGATTTGTACGCATTGTGTTTCCATACATCTAACTTGTTAGATCCCTTAGGCTTCCTAAGAAAGACAATGGAAAGGAAATTATTTTTTTCTTTAATGTTTTAGCCCCTTGGTAAAGTTGATATTATCCAGTATGTTATTTACATAGGATTAAAACTCCTTAAATTTGTCAAAGCCATTTTGCTAGTGTAATTTCATGTCATCCACATAGCATTTCACCATCTTGGCTTCAAAATAAAGGAACTAAGTGTTGTTTCTTCAATATTCCATGGAAAGATTAACAATCATTGGGAAAAGTAGGGACTATATAGTGGCCCCATCTAACTATTTATAAAAAACGCCCTTGAAAGAAAAGGTGGATTTTAGGCACAATTCAACTAGAGAAGCAATTTGCTTGCTTATGATCTTCTTTATAACTTCAATGACAACATTAACATGGACCTTAGTGAACAAGGATACTGCATTAAAGTTGACCAATATTTCATCCTTAGTCACTTTCTTGTATTTAATGAAATGGGTGAAGTCTTTGAAGAAGGAATTTGTCCTACCCATTAGAGGTTCAATTTTCTTAATGAGGAAATAAGTAATTCATTAGTGGGAAAATTGGTGGTGTCCAATATTAGTCTTAACGATATATCATCTTTAAGAAGCTTGTAAATTTTTGAAATAATTTATTTGTTAAGGATTTATTTATTAATACTATTATCAAAGAATGAACGAAAAACAACCATTTTCACTATCTTCGAAATCACACACATAAATTTAAAATTTAAAACTCTATAACTATTCTTGTTTGTTAGAATGTAAACTATCTTCTTCTAATAATATTTTTTATTCATAATTGTAATACTAGCACTCATATCTAAAGAAAGTTCAAGAATTACGCACATAAAAAATATATATATGTTAAAGTGGTTTGTAAGATTGAGACTTATTTCAGATTCAAATCTCACATTATATTTAACCTATCCACTAAATATTCTCTTTATACAATTATTATGATGACAATATACTTACATTTAATTTCTTCCAAATAATCCACTCCTCTTTGAAAATTTCACTTAAAATCAGGAAATTTCCACAATACGCTCAACTGGGATGGAGTCCCGCACTTGACTGCTCCCGATCAATTCAACATAAAAATAACAAACAAATTAACCAAACCGAGACTTTTAACGGTCAAAGATTGGAGCTCCGGACGTAGGATCGATACCCAATGTGTATATACCAGCACTGGTACAACCACTGGCACTGCATCTTTGTGTGTATATATCCGAATCCCTCTTTATCTGGAACCCTAATTAGAAATTATGTTCGAAGGGAATCGAACGGGCAAAGAAGAAAATGTCCGGAAGAGATAACTGCGGCATCTGGGCACTGAATGAATATATAGATATTAAATTTGTTGTATGTCAGCATTGCCGGAAACTGCAGAACCTGTGGTTCTGCCATGTGGATTTTAACAATTCGTGCTACCATGCTGTCGTGACCATACTTTCCGACGACACAGTCTTGCATATTTTAGGCTTACGAGAACATCCGATACTGTTACTCAGATTTGTTAAAAGTCAAGTTTTCAGCGATTTTGTTTGAAAAGGAAAAGATCGGTAAAACAGCAAGTTGCTTAATCAAAATTCACCGCAGAAGAAACAAAATCAGCGAAGAGTTAGAAAACAACCTGAAGTAGTTCGGTGGGGTGGGCTGTTGTTTTGGCTAAGGTGGTCTTTCAATTTCATTTTGTTGGTCCCATAGATTTGCTGGTCTGTGGATGTTATTAAAATCAATCAATCAATCACAATTTGTATTTTTTCCACCACTTTCCCTCCTTTATTCCGCTATGTTTCTTTTGTTATTTTGGTTTTGGAAAAGTTGTCTAGGGCTAGCCGTATTTAAGATGGGATGTCTTACTTTCCCTTTTTTTTCTCTTTGTTTCTTTTGTTTCATAAGTTGTCTAGTTGTATTTAGTCAACACATCATGTTCATTTGTTGGGTGAGTTTATGATGTGATCTTGATGAGAGACATTGGAATCATTTGATGGGGTTTTTTTGGTTTTGGTTGTCATTTAAAGATTGTATAGATTCGGGGGCATTCTTTATCATGTGCAAGAAGAAGTGTTTTTATTTGATTTTTTATTGTAATTTAATTTTGAAATGAAGCTTACACAGTAGGATTATTTGTTGGGTGGAGCTTATGATGTGATTGTAATGAGAGACATTCAAATCATTTGGTGGTATGTTTTGATTTTTGTTTTACTTAATGTTTGTATGTGTTAAAGATGGGACATTTTTTATCTTGTGTAAGAAGTTGTGTTTGTATTTGGTTTTTTAATTTAGTTATGTTTTGAAATGAAGTCCACACACCATGACCATTTGTTGAGTGAAGCTTATGGTATGATCTTAATAAGAGACATTTGAATCATTTAGTGGGGCCCATTTTGATTTTGGTTTATTTTATTTTTTTCATTTTTATTGAAACAATGCAATAAAATTACATAGAAATAAGCAATTGCCACATAAATAATATTTGAGATGGGATGTTCTTTTATTATGTATGAGAAGTTATTTTGTATTTATTTTTGAAATGAAACCCACACACCATGACCATTTGTTGGTTGAAGCTTGTGATGTGATCTTAATGAGAGACATTTGAATCATTTGGTGGGGTCACTTCACTTTGGCTACTATTCAAGGTGTGTATGTATTCAAGCATGTGTAAGAAGTTTTATTTGTATTTGTATTTTCTTCGTTTGAGTATAGTTTTATTTAGAAATGAAGTCTACATGCCATGACCATTTCTTAGGTGGAGTTTATGATGTGATCTTGAGTGAGGGTCATTCAAATAATCTAGTGCAACTCACTTCAACTCTGGTCATTGTTCAAGGTTTGCATGTATTGCCCTCTTGATGGGATCTAAAAGGTTGGATTGTATGAATAAATGGTTATCAAAATTTAATTAGGTCAAAGGAATTCTTTTTACAAGAGGCACTAAGCTACCATTTCAACTACCGGTACACAAGATAGTGAAGTTCATCATGATCAAATGCATGTTGAATATGTCATTTTTCTCTATCACGTCATTTATGTCTACAAAGTGCATTGAATCCTCATTGGTATGCATATTGATTGTGTGTATAGGTGGGATGCAATACATGTGAAGACCACCAAAGTTAGTGTTGACCATCATAACTATATCCTTAACTAATGCATAGAAACATAAATCAAACAAGGTATCCAAGCAAGGAGAAAAGGGAATAAAAGATAAAAATTTATCCAAATTGAATAAATTTTTGTTCAAGATGCATTTTAATAAGGTGAAGAAAGAACTAACAATGGAGGAGATAAACTACCCTTCTCTAAGATAGATAAAACATTAAATTTCTAGCTCTTACAATACTAAATTTGGTGATATATTTATGGAGGAGTTAATTGTGGTGGATTCTTAGCGACTTGTGTTGGATAGTGTTCCAAATGTAAGGACAAATCAAGGAGGAAGAGCATCTAGGATGTCTATGGAGAAGTTTCATGGTATTCTACCTAGTAAAGGCTTGGGTGGGCCAATAATTTTACTAGATGTGAGTTGCAAAAGCCCTTCTCCACATGACCATAAGCTTATCCTTGGGACTTCATTCTATATCAAATGTAAAGTTGCATAGGTTAATGTTTAGTGTGAAACTTTGGTTGAGGATTAGGGAAATAGAATGATGAAAAAATTAATTTGGAGCATATGATTCTTCTTTTAAATAATCTAAGTTATAAAATATTTGTATGCAAATTTTATATGCATTGATTATTCATTAAGAAACCCAAGGATTTATTATGTTAAAAAAAAAAACAAGGTAAGATATCCCTACAAAAAAAATATTAAAATATTAAAAAATATATATCTATAAAAAAACCATTAAAACATATGCTATCTAGTTAAGATGAAATGACAACTTTAAAGTCTCTATATGCTAACAAATAGTGTCAAGAATTTATACCCACCACCAAACAAAATAAAAATTTGTATTTTTTCATCCTCCATTATAGGTAATACTAGAAAAATGTAATGGTCATGGAGAGAGAGGGGGGGAGGGGTAGAGAGAGAGAGATAGAGAGAGATGGAGGGAGGGAGAGGGAAGCACATATATGTGGAGGGAGGGAAAGGGGGAGATAAAGATATAAAGAGAAGGAGATTGAAATATAGAGAAGAGAGAGTTATAGAGGATCAAATATATATAGGGGAGAGAGAGAGAGAGAGGGTTTGGGAGTGGGAGATAGGTGATAGAAGAAAAGAGGAAAAAGAGAGATTTGATTAATCATTTCAAGCTAAAAATTCAAATATGGCATGCATCCATAGGGAGCTATGCTCAAGGTAGCTTGTCATCTGATTAAGAACCCAATAATTTACCTTAAAGATCTCTTCAATGTACCTATTATACACTAAAGTGCAATTGCCAATCTAATCACTATTTAAAAATAAATAAATAAATAAAATATTGTCATATTTCATTTCACCATTAAATCTATGATTGCATACAATACTAAGATACTTTGAGAGAAAAAGCAAGCATAATTTAAACTTAGTCACAAAACCCACATGAAAAGTAAACGTACCATTCTGTACAATAGAAGGATACCCTAGATGTTTATTTAAGTTGTAAAGCCTAATGTAGAGATACGCTCAATATTTTGTGTAGGAAAAATGGTAGAAGAGAAAGTAGTTTGGTTTGGAATTATAGGGTGTGCAAGCATAGGTAATAAAATTGTGAGAGAAATGGAATGACGTCTAGTTCCTTAGTTGTATGACATCGCCAACAGATCAATTGACAAGGCCAAGGCCTTTATCTTTGCTAACAATTTACCTCCAAAATTAAATAGGTCTATAGAAACTATAAGTAGATTTTGGATTATCCTTGTGTGGATGTAGTGTACATTCCTTTGTCAATATCCTTGCACCTTGAATGGACTCTCAAGGTTTCCCACAACAAGAAACATATTATTCTAGATATGTCTCCTACACTTTATGTCAAAGACCATGAAACCATCATAGAGGCCTATAATAACAACAAGATCTAGTTCATAAATTTCACCATGTGGATGCACTATCTTAGAACTCTCAAAATGAAGGCCTTTCTTCAAAATCCAGACCTCTATGTATACATACATTTTGTAAGTAATCAATCCTTTTTCATCACTTTAACTTAATACTATAATTTGTTTTTAGTTTCTTTTGTTGGAGAAAAAAAAAACAAGATCATTGAGAATAAGAGGAGATAACTCTAAAAAATAATAAGTTTTTCTATTTATATCAAAACATGTACAAAATGTGTACAAACAAATTACAAAATTTATCTTCAAACAGTTTTAGGGTTGTTATTATGTCTACTCTCTCTAGAGCTGTTATGTGTGCTCTTTGGAACTATTGTTTATGCTATTTCTAGAGCTACTACTACTAGATGTGTACATGCTATTTGTAGCTTTTTTCTCTACTCTTTCTTGTAACTTTTTTGATGTTAGGTTTCGACTCAAAAACCATGCAACTAAAAAAAAATAATCTCTATTCTTCCTTTTTTCTCTCCTATTTTTAGTTTCTACCTATGAACAATAAATTCCCCCCCAAAAAAATATCTTGTTATTCAAAAATCCCAAATATGGGCATCAAAATGTTAGCCTCCAAAAATAAATGAAGTTTGGTGAAAAGGAATGTTCCCAAATATAAGATATCTTGGTTAGGGATAAATTACATGTCAAGAATGTAATTTTCTTGTACTCAATATTACTTATCCCAACGCTCCCCCTTAATCTTGAGTTTCTTTACATTGGTCTTGAGCATTTAAGCTTTGGTCACTTATCTTGCTATATTTTTTTTGCATTGTTGAATTTTGATGAAGATTTAACAAATATTGAAGCATTAGATTATGCCACATTGGATTTGCACAGTAAAAAAGTTGATGACCTTACATCAAAAAAAGAAAAAGTTCATGAGCCTTATGTGGTAATTTCTATATTATCACATGACTATTTATCATGATGAATATATGGTTTTTAAAAGCTCAACCTCCTTATATGGTAGACTTATTTGAGTCTCTTAAATGTATATTGTATATAAGAAATTTCCTAAGCTTCCACACAATTATCCTCTATTCATTCCTCCCACATTGATGAACCTTAAGATTCCTTCTAATTTGAGCTTTTCTTCATTGCCATCATTTTCCATTAGGGTTTCATGTTGACTTATATCATAATAGTTGATTGAGGCATAGACCATAATTATAATGGGAGTAAAATACTTATCATTTGGTTTTGTACTCATATTGTGAGAATGTCTCAAAATAATTACACATACAAAAACTACATATTCTTGGATAAAGTTGGGTTCATTTCCTTGCCCATCACCTATCCCTATATACACTTATTTCCTTACATTTATTATAAAACTAAAATGATATATTAATCATTATCTTCATTAAAAATTCCCTTTGTGATTGAATTACTATTGTTTTCGAATAGATAAATGCACCCTTGCTAAGCACTCAACTCATCAATCTAATGAAACATGGAAACACTCCAAGGCATGTGGATTTTCCATAGCTTGGATTGAATATCTAGAGAGAGTTGATTCCCTTGGTATTCATCTAATCTTAAACCAAAATATTGATGTTTCTACTGAGGAAAAAAATGGAAGAATGACCTAAAAATGAGCTTACTTTCTAATGAGATGATACACCAAACTGAGTTTCAAATTCATGTTACTATTTGATGCACAATCCTTTCAATAAATTAACTAAATCTTTACACAAAGTAATCATTTCACAAGTTCATAGATTAGTATTTTTCTAGAAGGTTCGAGTTTGAACAATTTTGAGAAGGAAAATTAGATTTTTTTCATAAAACTAATGACTACTCATCTTCATTACACAATTAACAACCTACATGAATATATGTGTTTTATTGTTCAAAGGTGTTGTTTTGAGACATTTGTTTGAGGATTTCATGAAAATCACATATAATACACACCTATCAACATGATACACACAAAGAAGAAATATTTTGAAAGGTAAAATACTAAATTTTATTGATGAAAGGTGTCATAATAGCAATACATAGTTTGAAATTGCTTGAAAATGGTGGAAATTACATTGATTTGCAATCAAAAAGTGACTATATATGAGTTACAGTGTTATATTTTCACAAAAAATGAACTTGTTGTAGTTACAAAGTTATTTTCAAAATATGCAAGAAATGCCTCTAACTATTCTTAAGCGTGCCTTTTCTCTTGGTTAACCCTCTAGTGAATTTAGGACATGTGTCAAATAATAAATAATGCACCTAAAAAATGTTGACTTGTTTTTCATCTTCTTTGGGTGCTTGGAAGGTCAAAATACCTTTTTGACTATCATAAAATACTCCATCTTGGCATTGGGAAATTAATTTTTGACCTTTTCAAACCTCATCTCTCATTTCCATTCCTATATATGTGTGTAAGCTCCTTAAATACTTGCAAGAATACTAAGATATTTATGATGCATCCATAATTTCCTCTAACTATTTCTTTAATCTTTTCCAACTGGTGTCTAAGTCATACAATTGGTTTAAAATGCCCTTCAATTTCTCACAACTGCTTTGTACTCCATCAAACTGCCACTTACATGATAATAGGCCGTGTGTGAAATTGTCAATAACTACATTGACTAGGAATAAGGGAAGCTTGTTTATCATTAATGGTTGTTAAATATCACCTCAAATATCTTTCCTCATATTTCTCCCACACTAAGCCCTTATCTATACAATTTAATAACCATTTCATATTATCTTCTATTCCTTTTTTAACAATCATTTGTTACTATGTTTTGTGGAATATTATGGATTTAGTTTTTATCGTGCCAATTACATGGCATACTCATGTAGATTGTCCCTGCTTATGGAGGATGTTCATTGAAAACTTCCCTATAACATGTTTCACATTGGTGTTGACTACCATTTGTCCCTTCCATTCATTCTCAATCTCTAAAAAAACTCCTTTCTTATCTTTCTTTGGATATTCAAGGTCATTAGACACTAAGATATTACCAAATAAGTTTCCAATTTGACCTTCCATAACTTTATTCTAATATATTTCAACTTAGGGAATAAGTAGTTCTTGGAATCATCCTTGAATCCAAGATTATCACAATGGAGACTTTCATTTGATGTTGAAGTGTGTATTTTGACCCGCTTGGGCTTCCAAGGATATTTGGGTTCTAGGTTTGGAATAGTGGGAGATTTCTATTCACCATTTTCTTCATCATTTCAATCTTATAGCTTAGTGCATTTGGATAAATTAGTACAACTCTTCAAGTGGGATACAATATCACATCTTCTACTTTGACATTCCACCATTCACCTAAAATAATAGGAAACTCAACATTAGGTTTGGAAAAAGGACAATTGGTACAACCCAGGTTAAAACAATCAATGCTTTATGTATGGCAGCTCTAAGATATGGGATATGTGCATGCCATCATATCATCCCTTCCTACTAACAACCACCTTCAATAATAGATATTAGATGTCATGTGAATTTCCCTTTCCATTGTCCTTTGATTATGCATTATTCTTTCATGGACTGTCATCAAGCTCTCTATGAAAATAACTATCTGCTACCCCTTCCAACATTTTTTTATGGTAGTCTTCTTAATCATCTCCCACTTGATTTTCTTATATGGATTGTTTAATACTTTTACAAGTCTGCAATTTTTAAATTGTCTAAGGTGTCTTCTCATGACCATCACTATTCTCAAGAACATACCTCTTCCTCCTTTTTATAGTGACAGTCATGTGGTATTTGATACACAATATTTTATTGATCAAAGACACTATCCTTTGTTCCTTGCTCACTGAACCTTCATCTTAGCCTTCAATATTCTACAAACATATTTTTTCTTGAAAAAATTTCATATTATCATCTACAGGTCTACAATATTCTCCTTGCCATTTGGCATAAAACTTTGCTACTATCTACCATTAAGACATAGAGATCTTGATTTTCTTTAATAGGATTGTCCCTTTGTGATTGTGAAGATTATCATATATAAGGTGGAAAAAGATCATAAATAATGTTAGTTTTGATTTGGTCATTGTAGTTTCACTTGTGCTTTGACTGTCACCCTCTATGACTATCCTCATACTTATTCACTACCCTTAAAGAGTTGACATAGGGTAGTCATCATGCTTAGTAGGTTATCATTGACTTGTCCCTAAAATCTCTATCATCTCTTATGATCACATGTATCATGACCTTCTCTATTATATGCCTCTCCTTTGTTTTCCTTATCATAGTTTTGTAGACCCCTTGCATGTTCATAACTTTGTCCAAACTTATGGGTTGTGCACTATCCTTTGGCACATGACTTCCCTTTGAATTTTAATGTCTTCATAGGACTGAAATCTTCATCAAGGACTATCCTTAATACATTGCCATAGGGTGATCCCATAATAGTGGTTTACAATTTTTGGCCAAACTGGACACTAAAATATTTTTTTCTAGCTAAATCTTCACTTTTGGTCACCTATAGCAGCTAAACCATGAGCAATTTGAAGATGATGCAAACTAGTGATTTGTGAAATTTTGTCTGTAGATTCTAAATATATTTTTTTCAAAAAAAATTGAATTAGATTGCACTTCTTTTTCCATCTCCTTCAAAAACTAGTTTTTTTTTCAGCAAACAACATTTTTAAGGAGTGACGCTCACCGTATACGACATACCTTTTTTTCCATGAAGGATAAAATTATAATTCTTTCAAATTTAGATTTGTAGATATGATATCTAGTACTTACAATTGGTGTCATAGTTTTTATTGAATACTTTTTCCTTAATCAAGTTTTGAATTCAAACCAATTACAATTCAAACATAGGCAAACTGTATACAATGTAATTTTTTTTGTATGTATCAAAATTCATTTTTTTTTGTTGGATCAAGGACTTCAATATCTGGTGCACTCATATTTAAAAAAAATAAAATGATAATCTGCTATTTTTCCACATGTGTAGAATAGAGAGCTTGATTTTTGATGAAAAACCTATGTTTAATAAAACTAAAAAAACAAATACATAATAAAACTAAAACATATTAAAATTATATTTGTTGGATAGCTCGTTCTGAGGACTACCATCATCTAATTGGGTTTGTGAAGTCTCCTCCATTTTCATCCTCAACCTGAGTTTTGAAGTGCAAAATTCTGGACTTTTTTGGTGCCTGAGGGGGAGAAGGAGGGAAAAGGGGGCTTTGAGCGAACCCCCCTTTCAAAACATGTTTTCTTTGTTTTTTTTTTTGGCAGGAATGGTGTGACCTTATATTTAACTAGTTTGATCGAACCAGGGTTCATTCGAACCCTTTTTTGGTTTGCTCGAACCTATGGGTTCATTTGAACCTCAAAAACCAATTTTTTTTGCATGGGGTCATTTTTGCAAGTTTTCCTTCCTCACTCAAATTGTAAACCACTTTTGCGAGTTTACCCCATAGTGCCTAATAAACCTAAAAATGGCCTCTCTATTGTCATGGTTCATGATTTCTCCATATTTTCCTTTCAACCTTTCCCATATTAGACCTACCATACTAGCTTGTATACTATCCACTGTTGTTTGAAAGTCATTCACTGTGTTGTCTATCTTTGGCCTGTAAATTAGAGTCTCAAGACTCACTCTTATCTATGCATACTCTAGTCTTTAAGATTCTCTATGATTTCATTTTATGCACTATCATAATACCCTGTTATCTTCATTATAGTTTTTAAGGTGATCTTTATGATATTCATGACTACCCTTGATCCCATTTCACACTACTTGAATAGGCTTTTAGAATTATACACTTGCCTCCAATGATAAACCCTTATAGACATTTAGACTTCAGGGTTTATGAAGGATAGGCACTCTTGTCTCTATGCTTCCAAAAGGACAGTAATAAGGATTTGATATGGGTTTTCACAAGATTCTATATCATCCAACAAAGTGAGCGAAGAGAATCATCTAATGCATACTTCTTATATTATGATAGTCCCAAGTTTCGTTCCAGTACTTCCAAATACATTTGAAACATACACATGTCTAATAGGAAGCCTCTTCACACCTTATGGAAAAACCTTGCATAGTGCCATAAGGATCCCTATATTTCCATATTTTCTCCTTTGGATTGCTCATTCAAAGTTCTCATGGCTCAAAATCATTATACAAAATATGATCTCTATTCACTATATTATTTTAATGCTATAGGTTTGAAAATTCTATATTTGGACTATCCTTATTGCATACTATAGGCTATCCTATGATAGTCAATGTAACTATCCCATGGAATTTTAGGTGACTAGACTATGCATACTCACCTCCTCTTCTTGGTATTTCAACTCTTTGACACTACACTCTCTCTATCCTTGTTTATTGTCAACTAGCCCCTTGAAATTGTTTATTTAACACTATCATATATTCATGATAAAACATCATGTAAGAATATATATGATTTGAGATGTGTTTATCATGGACTATCTTTCTTTTCCTTCATGACTATGCTTTGGGTTATTTTCCTTGGTATCTATACTGGTACGGTCTTCTTATAATGAATACCATAGATTGATGAGTAGGGCTTAAAACCTTTGTCTTGCAACTTGCTCTTTCTTTACTTAATCTAACTTGAAGCTCACTATCTTTTATTGGACTATCCTACACTCGCCATTAAATTTTCATTCATAACTACAAAGATCTCAATGCCTCCTAGTTATTATGTGACTTTCATGTAAACCTCTTAGGAATCTATCTTACCTCACTCATTAAGGTTTCCTTTTTTATTCTCCTTGGGACTCACTTTCAACACCCAAATCTTTCATTCTCTTCTCAATGTCTTGAGTAAGGGAAACATCACTATTGTCCCTTCATCCTCTACTAAAAGTGGAACTTCATGTCTTCTACTTGGAGTTAGCCTCTTTAAAGAAAATTTTGATGATTACAATTTGAGGAGAGTGCAAATATAAATGATGGTAGAGTGTTTTATTTGTTGATTTAGATTAATGAAACCTTAAAATAATTGAAATTGGCGAGAAGGGCATGTGCAGGAACATGATGGGCCAAAAAGTGGCAATAGGAAAAAGTAGCGTTTTTCACTCGCCAAAAAATGCGGAAATCCTGAGTTGACTTTATTTTGGGTTGGGTGTCAGTACATTGCTCCATAGCAATGCCCAAGCCTAAGTTTTACAAATTGGATATCTGTT
>CM021101.1:158024302-158271494 GCA_007115665.2 Sequoiadendron giganteum
TAATAGTATAATATATAAATATTATACATAATAGTATAATATATTATATATTATACATAATTCCGTAAGAGATTATCATAAATTATAAATTATATATTGAATTATAAACTATATTGTATATTCTCAACTAGATATATTAAAATAAACTATAAATTATTTATTATAATTTTTTAAATCATATATTAAAATCTATATTAGATTTTTTTTAATTATATATAAAATAAATCAGATATCTGATTTGAAAATTTCAATTTTTTAAATCATATGTTAAAAACTATATTAGATTTTTTAAAATTATATATAAAAACAATCAGATATCCAATTTGAATCAGATATCCGATATGTCTGACACAAAACCTACTACCTAGGGATTAGCCTCGGGTTTGCTTTGGAATTTGGCTAGGACATGCCAATCTTAAGAAGTCAACACAAAAAACGTGTTTAACAACTTACCTTGTTTTTCTAGACTTCGCCCATGTGGCTGACGACTCTTTTTTTACCCTAAATTGATGAAACGAAAAGGGTTTTAAAGGATATTCTCAAATTTCTACCAATATAAATTATTCTTTATTTTTAATTTAATAAATAATAATTATTCATTTTCTATTTGAATTACGACTAAAGTCCTGATTGATAGGCTGATTGAAAAAAATCTATATCTTTCAAACCGTATCACATTTTTTGAATCCAAAACATGCGTCACATTCTAGGCTTCACATACTATATTAACTAAAAAAAAAAAAATCCATTAAGTTTTGACCAAGTTAAGGTGGTCAAACATACGAGTTTTTATATTTTAAAAAAGTGGTAATAAAAAATTCATAATTAATTATTTATTTGAAAAAAAATTACAAATAAATATGCATCACATCCGGACATGAGTCCTCTACTTATATCTAAAATATTATGATTTTATTATGGTTAGGGTGGTCAGACAGACACCTTATTTTTTCCCTGAAATTTTAGTACTATTGCATTGAAATTTTAAATTTTCACCAAATAGATTTTCTTTTACAAAAATTAACCTAGTATTTTAGAAACTAAATTCAATTTTCCACAAATTCTATTCTTACATATTTTTGAAATAATATAGATAACTTATTCAAATTTTTATGTCAAGTTGCCCAACTCTAATTTTCTGAATTTTCATTGCCACTTAAGGGCTTGTTTTTTCCATGATGATCCTGCACATACCCAGAAAACAAAATGCTAATGGTGTCCCATTATTTTAAGCTTTGGAAAGACTTTTAAATGACCCTTGAGCAACATCTTCTTTTACAAGGTTTTTAAAATAAAATGCAGTCTTGATGGTATACATACCACGTGGAAATGACATCTCATGAATCTTGAAAGCATGAAGATTGATGTGTCATTTCTTTCTCTAACTCTTGCAAATTATCTCCTCAAGCTTCTTACAATGTGCCATCACTCCTTCTCCTTAATTGTTTGTAGTGAGGGAAAAACTCGAGTAACCAGGTGTTGCTTTCACTTGTCTACTCTTGCATGGGCCAACAACAATGATCTCCATGACTTCTACAACAATATCCACAACCTTGTTGACTTTTGTGATGTACATTAAGTGCCCTAGCCGCCATTATAGCCTACTAAAGCTATGTAAAACTAGAAAACACAACCAATAAACCCTAGTACTAGGTTGACTTAGTTAGAGAAAAAAACAAACTTTTTGCAACTTCCCTCTAAAAAAATGCATGTAGCTTTATGGAAATATTTTTGGTATTTAAAAAAAATTGAAACTTTAATCTATTTAAAAAAAATTGAAACTTTAATCAACAAATAGACACCTCTCTTCTTGGTATCTCATAGCAAATATTATATTTTTCCTCATTCTTTTTTGTTTCATTTAACTTTATGAAACCCCCCTTTTAGTTTTTCTAATGACTATTAATTATTAAATGCCCTAGCCGCCATTTTGTCAAGGTACGACAAAAATATCAACAATTACAAATTTCAATTTCCATTTGTTATGATATTAATCATGTATAATTGCTGAAATAAATAAATAAAATAGTTATTAGAATCAAATGCCACTTTCTATCCATGGCAACAATATAACAATCATCTTTGAATTTTTTTATGACATTTTAATTGGATTAATTTGTTCAATCTCTACATTTCATTCATTACCAAATAGTTTAGACATTTTTAAAATACTCAATAACAATACCAAATTATTAAAGGTAGTCAACGCATAGCTCATTTATTGTCTTTTTCTTAGTAATAAGAAAATAAAGAAGTACTTCCACTACACAATGCTTATTTTTTCTTTTACGATTATAAAAAATTGAATAAAAGATTTAAAATAAAATAAAAATAGAAGAAAAACTCAATGAAGTGATTACATTTCTCCATCAACTTGAGGAGTCCATGATTACACGTAGAACTATGAAACTTTTGAAATGAGGATTTGACGAGGTCTCATGAGATGGGAAAATATCTTTACTATAAGATAGATTGGAATCTTGTTTTTAAAATAAAAATCCCTACTTTTTAGTTGTCAATTTCTAATGACAACATAAATTTTTTTGTATGTATCAAAATTCAAAATTTTTGTTTTGGATCAAGGACTTCAATATCTGGTGCACTCATATTTTAAAAAAAAATTGATTATCTGCTATTTTTCCACATGTGCAGAACAGAGAGCTTGATTTTCGGTGAAAAACCTATGTTTAATAAAACTAAAAAACAAATACATAATAAAACTAAAACATATTAAAATTATATTCGTTGGATAGATCGTTCCCATTATCCAGTTGGGTTTGTGAAGTCTCCTCCATTTTCATCCTCAACCTGAGTTTTGAAGTGCAAAATTTTGGACTTTTTTGGTGCCTGAGGGGGAGGAGGGAAAAGGGGGGTTCGAGCGAACCCCCCTTTCAAAACATGTTTTCTTTGTTTTTTTTTGGCAGGAATGGTGCGACCTTGTATTTAACTGGTTTGCTCAAACTAGGGTTCATTCAAACCCTTTTTTGGTTTTCTCGAACCTATGGGTTCATTCAAACCTCAAAAACAAATTTTATTTTGCATGGGGTCATTTTTTGCAATTTTTCCTTCCCAACTCAAATTGTAAACCACTTTTGTGGGTTTACCCCATATTTCCTGATAAACCTAAAAATGGCCTCTCTATTGTCATGGTTCATGATTTCTCCATATTTTCCTTCCAACCTTTCTCATATTAGACCTACCATGCTAGCTTGTATACTATCCACTGTTGTTTGAAAGCCATTCATTGTGTTGTCTATCTTTGGCCTGTAAATTAGAGCCTCAAGACTTACTCTTATCTATGCATACTCTAGTCTCTAAGATTCTCTATGATTTCATTTTATGCACTATCATAACACCCTGTTATCTTCATTATAGTTTTTAAGGTGATCTTTATGATATTCATGACTACCCTTGATCCCATTTCACACTACTTGAATAGGCTTTTAGAATTATGCACTTGCCTCCAATGATAAAACCTTATAGACATTTAGACTTTAGGGTTTATGAAGGATAGGCACTCTTGTCTCTATGCTTCCAAAAGGACAACAATAAGGATTTGATATGGGTTTTCACAAGATTCTATATCATCCAACAAAGTGAGCAAAGAGAATCATCTAATGCATACTTCTTATATTATGATAGTCCCAAGTTTCATTCTAGTACTTCCAAATACATTTGAAACATACACATGTCTAATAGGAAGCCTCCTCACACCTTATGGAAAAACCTTGCATAGTACCATAAGGATCCCTATATTTCCATACTTTCTCCTTTATATTGCTCATTCAAAGATCTCATGGCTCAAAATCATTATACAAAATGTGATCTCTATTCACTATATTATTTCAATGTTATAGGTTTGAAAAGTCTATATTTGGATTATCCTTATTGCATACTATAGGATATCCTATGATAGTCAATGTAACTATCCTATGAAATTTTAGGTGACTAGACTATGCATACTCACCTCCTCTTCTTGGTATTTCAACTCTTTGACACTACACTCTCTCCATCCTGTTTACTGCCAACTAGCCCCTTGAAATTATTTATTTAACACTATCATCTATTCATCACAAAACATCATGTAAGAATATATATGATTTGAGAATGGACTATCTTTCTTTTTCCTTCATGACTATGCTTTGGGTTATTTTCCTTGGTATCTATACTGGTATGGTCTTCTTGCAATGAATACCATAGATTGACGAGTAGAGATTAAAACCTTTGTCTTTCACATACTTGCAACTTGCTCTTTCTTTACTTAATCTAACTTGAAGCTCACTATCTTTTCTTGGACCATCCTGCGCTCACCATTAAATTTTCATTCATAACTACATAGATCTCACTGCCTCCTAGTTATTATGTGACTTTCATGTAAACCTCTTAGGAATCTATCTTAGCTCACTCAATAAGGTTTCCTTTTATATTTTCCTTGGGATTCACTTTCAACACCCAAATATTTCATTCTCTTCTTAATGTCTTGAGTAAGGGAAACATCATTATTGTCCCTTCATCCTCTACTAAAAGTGGAACTTCATGTCCTCTACTCGGAGTTAGCCTCTTTATAGAAAAATTTAATGATTACAATTTGAGGAGAGTGAAAATATAAATGATGGTAGAGTGTTTCCTTTGTTGATTTAGATTAATGCAACCTTCAAATAATTGAAATTGGTGAGAAAACAAAATGCTAATGGTGTCCTATTATTTTAAGCTTTGGAAATACTTTTAAATGACCCTTGAGCAATATCTACAATGCAGTCTTGATGGTATACATACCACATGGAAATGACATCTCATGAATCTTGAAAGCATAGAAACTAATGTGTCATTTCTTTCTTTAACTCTTGCAAACTATCTCCTCAAGCTTCTTACAATCTGCCATCACTCCTTCTCCTTAATCATTTGTAGTGAAGGAAAAACTCGAGTAACCAGGTGTTGCTTTCACTTGTCTACTCTTGCATGGGCCAACAACAATGATCTCTATGACTTCTACAACAATATCCACAACCTTGTTGACTTTTGTGATGTACATTAAGTGCCCTAGCCGCCATTATAGCCTACTAAAGCTATGTAGAACTAGCAAACACAACCAATAAACCCTTATACTAGGTCAACTTAGTTAGGGGAAAAAACAAACTTTTTGCAACTTCCCTCTAAAAAAATGCATGTAGCTTTATTGAAATATTTTTGTTATTTAAAAAAAATTGAAACTTTAATCAACAAATAGACCCCTCTCTTCTTGGTATCTCGTAGCAAATATTCTATTTTTCCTCATTCTTTTTTCTTTCATTTAACTTTATGAAACTCCCCTTTTAGGTTTTTTAATGACTATTAATCATTAAGTGCCCTAGCCACTATTTTGTCAAGGTACGACAAAAATATCAACAATTACAAATTTCAATTTCCATTTATTATGATATCAATCATGTATAATTGTTGAAATAAATAAATAAAATAGTTATTAGAATCAAATGCCACTTTCTATCCATGGCAACAATATAACAATCATCTTTGAATTTTTTATGACATTTTAATTGGATTAATTTGTTCAATCTCTACATTTCATTCATTACCAAATAGTTTAGACATTTTTAAAATACACAATAACAATACCAAATAATTAAAGGTAGTCAATGCACATCTCATTAATTGTCTTTTTCTTAATAATAAGAAAATAAAGAAGTACTTCCACTACACAATGCTTATTTTTTCTTTTACAATTATAAAAAATTGAATAAAAGATTTAAAATAAAATAAAAATAGAAGAAAAACTTAACGAAGTGATTTCATTTCTCCGTCAACTTGAGGAGTCCATGATTACACGTAGAACTATGAAGCTTTTGAAATGAGGATTTGACGAGGTCTTATGAGATGGGAAAATATCTTTACTACAAGATAGATTGGAATCTTGTTTTTAAAATAAAAATCCCTACTTTTTAGTTGTCAATTTCTAATGAATGATTTTAATACCTTAAAATTGGAATGAATTTCCTCTGTAAAAGATAATTTGTTTGCCATGTTATACATTTACATCAATTATTATTAAAAATAATCCAATTAAATTTCTTATAGAATTGATTATCTTATTACTACAAATCTGGCCCAAATCACCACCTCTTAAAATACTCCTAAATTTCAAACATTTCACGAAACCCCCTCCTAAGCACAATCGAGAATAAAACTCAGAACTTAATGACAATTCCCACGTGGCAACACAGGCGCCATTCTCAACAGTAGCAAATTATCCCCTGAATGTGTATTGAACACAGAAATCCACGAAGGTTTTGTCGTGCAGGAAAAATGGCAGAAGAGAAAGTAGTTCGATTTGGAATTCTGGGGTGTGCATCCATAGCCAGCAAATATGTCAGAGCAATTGGAATGGCAACCAATTCCTCAGTGCATGCAGTTGCCAGTAGATCACTTGACAAGGCCAAGGCCTTTGCCTCTGCTAACAACTTATCTCCAGAAGTAAAGACGTATGGAAGCTATGAACAGCTTTTGGATGACCCCTGTGTGGATGCTATGTACATTCCTCTGCCTACATCGTTGCACCTCGAATGGACTATCAAGGCTGTCCACAATAAGAAACATATTCTTCTGGAGAAGCCCCCTGCACTTTTTGTTGAAGACCTTGACAACATCATAGAAGCCTGTAATAAAAATGGGGTCCAGTTCATGGATGGCACCATGTGGATGCACCATCCTAGAACTCCCAAAATGAAGGCCTATCTTCAAAATCCAGACCTCTTTGGAGACCTTAAGTCGGTAAGTACTCAATCCTTTTCATCACTTTAACACAATAATGTAATTTGTTTTTTTGTTGATTTTCAACTGGATTTTAGTATGCCACCCTTCTGTAAAATCTGGGTAATCAATGTCATAGTCAAGTTTGTTTTAATGCCGATTTTCTACCGGTTTTTAGGATATCGTCCTTTTCTAAAATCTGGGTAATTGTCATGACAATTTGTTGTTCACGGATAAACCATTTCACGATTTTGTTTTTCCACTTATGTTCTTTCTTTTTCTCATTTCTTTTGGCTTATAGCATATATACTAGTGTAATGCAGTCATCTGGGTTTATTTCTCTACTTTTTTGTTTGGTGGTAATTGATTTTTCTACATAAAACAAAATAATGATGTGGGTACAGATTACTCTTATGTTTGACGTTTAGAAATGTTTCGACTAGAGAGTTTTTGCATTTCTATGGTTATTTGCAGGTCCACTGTACTTTCTCGTTTGCTGGTTCTGGTAAGTTCTTTGAAGAGGACATCCGGGTTAAGCCAGATTTGGATGCACATGGTGCATTGGGCGATGTTGGATGGTATTGCATTAGGGCAATTTTATGGGCTAATGATTATGAAATGCCTGAAAGTGTGATTGCATATCCCAGGCCTGTTTTGAATGAAGGTGGAGTGATCACATCATGTGGGGCTACTTTATCTTGGCATGATGGAAGGGTGGCAACTTTTCATTGTTCATTTCACTCTCCTCTGGCCATGGATTTAAGTGTCCACGGTTCTAAAGGAATTCTGCGGCTTCATGATTTTGTGATTCCCTATGAGGAGAACTCTGCATCATTTTTCCCTTCCACAAACACCAAGTTTGGGGAAATGGACACTGTTTGGGGCCCCAAGCCCAGTGAGCAGAGAGTTACAGCAGAATTTACTCAGGAAACTTTTATGGTTCAAGAATTCGCGAGGCTGGTAAAGAGAATCCAAGATTCTGAAGGAAAACCTGATTCTCTATGGCCCTCCATCTCTAGGAAAACACAGATAGTGCTGAATGCTGTAAAAGAATCTATTCAGGAAGGTTTGATATCTATTACATTGTGAAGCATATAATAAAATTTTACACCACAAAGTCTCTTCTTATAAAACAAACAAAAACCATATTTCTTGTATAAGGTAAATTTCTGTTTAGTAATATGAACATTTCTTTATTGTCTTCAATTTTATGTTTATAATGTATATAAATCTTTATGTTAATATAAGGTTGCAACCAACTAGGTGTACAGGTTGTTCAATGGTCTCTTTCCTGATTCTTATGAAAACAAAAAGTTCCACATGTCTTGTACGGTATATGGTGCTACACACAGAAGACATTATATTCCACAAAGCTGTAATAAAAATAAGCACTACTCTAGTGTTTAGATGCGTTCTTTTAACTACCATGTGCTATTCTACTTAACTAAGTCTGTGTTTCTTTAAATAGCAGATTATCAAACAATTTCAGATCTATGCTAAGTACAATAAAACACAAGAGATGGAAATAAATTGAGAACTAGAAAAGAAAGAGATTAGGGATAAGAGAGTATGTTTTGATGTCTGATACATTTTGGAAGGTGGCAGAGCGCTGAAGGAGGGATGTGGAGATGCTCTAGAGGTGTAATCAGGTACTGGAAGCTGTGTCAGATGAAGATGACCTGACAGTCATACTCATGTCTTGCAAGGGCACTAGTGACCCTCTCTTGGCACTGGTGACCCTCTTTGAGTGCTGGTGACCTTCCCTGGCCGCTAGTGACTTTTTTGGGGTGCTGGTGCATGACAAGGGTGCTAGTGACTTCTTGTAGATGCACTTGTTCTCTGCTCGTTTGGCTCTGCAATTTTTAAGAGTTGTTCACCTAATTTGCTGCTTCTGTGTGGTGCTTGCAGAATCCGGAAATGTGCTCACAAAGCTTAAGAATAACCTATTCGAAGTCAGGGAAAAAAATGGGTGCTAGGGTTTGGAGCTTGCTTTTGTCAGACCCCTTAGCTGGTATTTTTCAGCCTTCATGAAATGTCCCTAGGGTTTTCCTTTTCTGCCCTAACCAGCTCTCAAGGAATGTTAATAAGATTAAATCTTCACATTGCAGTTCACAGTGACAATCACATCAATAATTTTCTGTTCGCTTCAGTTTCACAAATAATCCAATTTGAAATTTCAGACTAAGAGTAACACATAGCTGATAACATTATTCAATAGATAATTGATTCAGATTTGAATGATAACAAAAATTCAGGACCCGGCATGAAATCTCTGAGAGTTTACTGTTTAGGAGGATATTATGAGTCTGAATGTGTCCAGTGGTGATCTGGCCTGCCAGCTAGCCTCCTAAAATTCCTGCCTATGCGGCCTGGCCTGCGACTAGTTTGGTGCTGGAAGATTAGGTAATCCAAGGAGTTTGCACTTACAAAAGTTTGAAATCACCTTCTTCTCTGTGGTGTGAACCCTCAAAGACCCGCAGCTCTGATTGACAGTGAATGTTGACAATAAGTTAGCTAGCAAGAAGCAGTCTAAGGAGTGGCCTGTGGATTTGGGGCAGAAGGATGCATTGAAGTAGAAGGAAATAGAGGATGCGGCAGCAGCAGTGAATGGTATTGTTGAGGAGTTCCAACATGAAATTTGAAAGGCTCAGGTGGATAGAAGAGCTTCAATTGGTAGATGAGTTTGTGAAGATCTTTTGGATAGTAGAAGCATGAATTTTGCGACAATGTAGATAGATAGCGTGAATAGAATAATAGTGAAAGACAGAATCTGCTCAAAGGTAAAACTTAATGAGGTTCCTTGTAAGGAATGGCTATAGGTCAATAAGTTTCTGAACTTGAGGAAACTAGGAAGATGTTTAAGGAAGTGTATTGTTAGGATTTCTATTTTGAAGAAAGAAGGCACTTGTAGTTTTTGCAATAGAATAAAGTTTGAGAAAGATAGTTGGAGGAGGTTGACGATGTTGCAATGGCTTTGCCGTTGCACCAAAAGATCGACTTATTAACACCTGGTACAAATGCCAGATTTATACAAGATCCACGGGAGGCGGTTAAGCCATGTCACGAATCCATGGTGGGCTGGACAGGTACCAACCTATCAATGGGGAGAAGTTCAGCACAACCAATTTTAGAACATGTGCAATCTTGGAGCCTTAAAGTTGGAAAAGACAAAGGAAGGAGTTTAACTTTATGCCATAGAGCTCGTACAAATGTTGAAGGCATGCTGAGGTTGGAGCACCAGCTGAAAGAGTGATTGTACTACTTGGCCCTTGTTTGTGAGAACTATGCTCACAAATTTTCTACTAGGGTGTCTAATGCAAGAGCTTTCTAGAAAAGAGCAATCATATATTAACAAACTATACCATGTTCTTTTCTAGTTTTCTCTATTTTGTAGGTTTCTTCCAGGGTGTATGGAGTTAGAGTTTTCACTTTCTTCTAGGTGATTTTGATGAACATGAGATTGATTTTTGGTAGTGCAAAGGGGTTCTGCTGTGCCTTTCTTGCCACATTTATTCAAGGAGGGGTTTGTCAGTTCTTTCTCCTTATACTGACAATAAAAGTTGTGTGATAATAATAGATTCACATCTCTTCCTTAGCAATTGTCGAGGACTTCTTCCCATGTTTTTATTGATTTATTGTTTGGAGTTTTTGGCTTTTGCCCAAGTTTCTTTGTAAGAAGGTTCGTTCTTGTGGATGACATCCTTGCTTATGCCCAACTTTGAAATACAAATTCTGCAAATTCAAATTTTGCAAAGTATGATTTCGCATCAGGGCTTGGGACTATTGGCCAATTGGAACTATGGATCCTAGATGGTACCAACCAATTTGTACTGTATCCTAAAGAATCTGCACTTGAATTAATCCATTTTAGAGGACTGCCCCTTTCTGTTGGAGATTGTAACAGGTTTATTAAGCCCCCCTCATGTGTACAAGCATGCACCTCTGAATTCATTGTGAATCATCTCTGGCTCCTAGAATTGTCTCATCTTTTGAGAAATTTGCAAGATCAGTGTGATCAAAGTTGTTTGGCCTTTGTGCCATGGTATAATTAATCTTCATTTGAAATTCAATAAAGATCTGTGCATCTCTTTACGTCTTTGTGTTCAGCTGTGTGGGTTTTGATCTGTGTTGCTTGGTTTGCCAGCCCTTAGTTGGGTTGTTGGATCTTGCGCTGCATCAAGAAGAAAGGAAAAGGCAAGGTTAGAGGGCAAGGGCAACTGGTTGGGAAAGGGATGGAACAAGAAGCCATAAAAACAAAGTGTTGATCATTAATGAAAACAAAAACTCCAAATAATTGCAGATCTGAAACATTATTGTAATTTGTAATAATCGTTGCACAGTTTTCACCAAAGTTTTATAAATTTAACATCACGAACAGTGAAAGTCAACTACTAATAATGAATTTGTTATTTTACTGGTTTCATTTATTACGGTGGGGGAGCTTGGAACCTACAAGAGTTGGGGTACACTAGGGAGTCAACTACCAATAGCATTGGAGATCTAGACCTGTGACCAGCTTTTGTGAAGTCCCTCTTTCTTTACTGCTTGGGCTTCATCTCAAGGTTGAAGACAATGAATTTGTTGTATGACTTGATCAAAGGTAAGATGACTTTTGATGCCCTTCAGGCCAAAGTGGTATGCAGGACTTATTATGACCTTAAAGTTTTAAATAATTCCCCAATCTTTGTTTAGTTGTATTTTGATTTAATATTTCATTTGCAAGGTCATGATTACAAATATCTTCTTGGTTGTGCTTATTAGTTATTACCATTATTTAATGAGCAGGTTAAAAGGAAATGTTTGACTTCCTGTCTAATATCGACTTAAAAAGGTGCCGGTATGTTTAATATACTGTACATGGACAATCCAATATGTGAAAGTGTCAATGACCATAGTCTTGTGGCATTTCCAGTAGGTCACTTTCTGGTCTGCATGTAATTGTTTTGGCCCTTGCGTATGCACATAGATAATAGACTGTTATGAACCGTATCATGATGAACTGTTATGCACATAGATGCATCCTGTAATTTGAAGGCATTTTCCAACTTTGCAGGGAAGAAATATTGTAAATTAATAACTGTACTTTAATTGACAAAAGTAAACTAGGCATGCACTCCATCACAGTATGCACATAGATAATAGACTTTTATGAACTGTATCATGATAAACTTAGCTAATAGATGCATCTTTTAATTTTGAAGGCTTTTTCCAACTTTGCAGTGATTAAATATTGTACATTCAAAAAACTTTACTTTAATTGACAAAAGCAAACTAGGCATGCACTTCATCACTGTATGCAATGAGAAAAATTTCTAAGTGCAGCACACGAGTTAGGTGAGATATTGTAATTTTGAAGGCTTTTTCCAACTTTGCAGGGATGAAATATTGTACATTCAAAAATCTAAACTTTAATTGACAAAAGTAAACTAGGCATGCACTTCATCACTGTATGCAATGAGAAAAATTTCCAAGTGCAGCACACAAGTTGGGTGAAAACTGCGTGCCTCTTTGCTGATGGGACATACCAAAAGATTTACAGTTTGGGAAGCACAGAGGGTGACAAAAAAACTGAGATGAAAAGGTGTGTAATAATTGAGTCCAGTATGTTATCAAAGCCCGTCTAGCATAATTGCAGACTTGCCATCATTGAATTGTCATCTCTCAGGTCCATAGGCTCCTTCCTTTGAGCAGCAGTGCACATTTATTTAGGTTGTTCAGAAAGAAGAAAGAAAATTTAGGATGGTGTTCTGTGGTAGAAAAGGTTAGCAACAATAGAAAGGCTGTTGCACTCAATTGGAAATGCAGCACTGAACCCACTACAACAAATGGACTTGTGTTGCTTTTTTAATTATGCAGCTAGTGAGAATGCAAAAAATAAAATAAATCCGATGGGAAAGACCAAATGTAAAATTGACTCCACTGTCTTCTGACAGTGTAAAGGTGCTTTTAACTTTTATAATTAAGTGCTCCTTGTGTTTCTTACTGTTATAAAAGTGCCACATTGCTCAAGCTCTTCACAAGTCATAATGCCATTAGTCCATCTCTTACTTGCTCCAGTGGGTTTTAGGCTCAAGGGATAAAGGTTTGCAGTCATTTGTCGAAAGCTTAAAATCTGAAATTACATTTGCTTTTAACAATCAAGGAAATAATATTTAGCAGTTCTACTTCTGTCATTTATTGTCATTTTGTTCTACAAAACATCAAGAACGTGACTGAAAACATTAAAAGTTTTGTGACACAATACATAATTAAGCACAAGAGGAATAAATAAAGTTTCATTTATTGCCAATACCGTAAAAATGGCACCAAAATAATATTACAAGAGTCAAGGTTAACTCCCATGAAAATGTGTATATGGAAGCTAAATAAGCTCTAAGATCTGTTAAGCTCAATGTTCCTCTTATGCTTACACAATGTAAGCATAAGAGAGTTCACAGACAAGATCTCAAAAATGACAGTAAAATAATATGAAATGAAGAGCCAACCAAGGTCCATAAATAAGCAGTCTTAAACTTCAAAAAAACCAAAAATACACCTTTTTGATTAAGGTAACATGGTTTCGAAGGGAGTAAGAGACAACTGCACCTGAGTTGCTAACCACAACCAAAACATGAAACAAAGAGTGCTTAGGGATCTAGTTCGAACAATGCTAGACTCAAATCCTATTCAATCTCACACCCTTCACATTAATGTGAGATTAGGAGACAAATTTGGGAAGACCTTTCTTCTGCCTTTGTACAATCATCTAGGGAATATTATCTTCCAAGTCTTCATGTTGATGTGGCATATGCAAATGATTAGACAAGCACAAACAATACACTCTACATTTGCAAAGCATATGACAGATATTGATGATAAGGAAACAACATTGACTAGAGAAAGTGTAAATTTTGAAAGGATACAACACTAACACAAAAGGTAACCTGAATTGGATCGTAAAAGTTAGTACCAGTTAGCTAAGTCAAATCAAGTTTAACCAAGAATGAAGGATGATAGGTATGCAATAGTATACACAGTTTGCAAATGGTAGTTTGCAAATGGTTTTGATGTGATCAAGACATCTCAAAATCAAACATTGTGAATGTAGGTTCCAAGGAAAAAAATAGAAAAGAAAAATAAAAATAGGGTTAGTCTTACAAATGATAGAATTGTATTCTAGTAGGGGGTTTGTTGTAGAATTCCCGAGGCATTTGGCAGTTGGGGAACTCAATGGCATTTTTGCATGTATGAGGTTGTTGTTTTCTATCTTATCAAGTGGTTCGGCGAAAGTGAGTTGAATACTTTGGGCTTGGGTGCAAATGGTGTGCTTTATTGCTTCTTTTTCGTTTGGGTAATTGCATAAATACACCCTTAGAGGTCATTGTAAAAGAATTTGAAAGTAACCTAGTAGAGTCTTGTTGAAGAAAATCGTTGAGTACACAATATTTTCATTGTAGTAAAGTAGTGTTTAAAGCTCAGTGTAGATTGTTGCAAGTGTTAAGATATGTAGTTTGTAGGTTGGTGCCCTTGAAGGCCAAATCAATCTAATAAGCTTGTAACTCAACTAGGTGTTGAAACTTGTATAATCTTGACTTTGATTTGCATTGTATGTTGTTAGTGGTAAGGCCACATATAATGATGTATAATATTATGTTGGACCAAGTTAGTTATCATTTATCGATGAATTTGATGTTCATATAATGATGTATACACATACAAACTTCATTGATAATCATCTTTTGCATTCAAATATTTGCTTATTTTTATGTGTTGATTGAAGTTTATGTCATTTTGATCTTAATGTGACTTCCAATTTCTACATTGTATTAGAGTGGGAGTGACTAAGTAGAGAATCATATTTTTAAGGAATCTATTGCTCATTATCCATTTCCTAACAAAATTATTTTTGTTAATCACCACAACAAATCTCTATCTAATATTTCAATGATCAAGGCTTTAGGCTATACATCTATTTCCAAATAAGTTTTTCTACAAAACAACATTTCTAGTAAATTTGTTTGAAGATTTATGTTCATTCCTAAATATCAAGGGTGGGTCTCCTTTTTACATTTTTTCTAGTTTCATCTCTAAAAACATCAAGTCTTAGGGTGAAAAGGGGAGACTTTATCCAAAAGAGAGCATTGATCACTTATCATGCTTAAATCTTGAGTGTGTCATTTCATGAAAGTTATTTGTGTAGCAACCATATTGACTTATGCATTGGCACATTATGGTTTAATTTTATAAGAACTAGGCTTTCAAACTTGAGGCAACTTCCTTACAAGCTTGTGTTGTAAGCATTTACTCTTACCTCTATAGTGGAAATAACAACCGCCGGTTGCATTTTATTCATCCAATTCACTGCACTTCTAGTTAAAGTAAACACATAACCATTTGTAGACTTCCTAATATCCAAATCATCAACTTAATTTGAATCTAGATCATTAGGACTATGATGACAAATATAATAATTAGAAGTCCCACACAAATATCTAAACAATCTCTTCACATAGGTTTAATGCTCCCTGTCAAGGTTTAGAAAAAAACTCACTAAAAACTCCCACCTTGGACAATATTGGGTCTATCACATACCATATGTCAAGATTCCTATAGCACCAGTGGAAGAAATATGAAGCATGTCTTTATAACTGTTAGCAAGAAATTTGAGGAAACGAAGACTGAAGTTTTGAACCCCAAGTACTTTTTGAGTGTTGTAGTTTATACCCTGAACTTAGTCATATAAAGGTAAACACCACTTGATTCAAACACAAGATTAACTAGTTACTCATCCAATTGCAGAATTACAAGTAACAACATATAGATAGAATTCCAGTAATCATTTTATTAATTATATCAAAAGGGGTACATTAATATATCTTCCCCTATACTCTGCCTATCTCTTTACTTTCTTACATATAACTTATATGTATACAATCTCATATACAATCCTTACATATAGTCATCTAGTTTCTCTTCCTTATGTTCCCCTTTCCCCTTTGTTGTCATTCATATCTTTTCCTATACATGTATCTAAGGGATGGGACACGGCCCATCTATTCTACCTCTAGTCTAGATGGTATTTTTACAATCTTAGGCTCTACAAGTGCTTTGTGGCAAGACGTAGTATGATCTGCCTGACGATGTTTTCATTTTTTTCTTCTTTTTGGCTAACATCATCCCTCCTTTCAAAATGTTGACTTGTCTGCAAGTGATTTGTGGCAAGATGTAGTATGATCTGCCTGACAATGTTTTCATTGTTTTTCTTTTTGGCTAGCATCATCCCTCCTTTCAAAATGTTGACTTGTACTGCAGTCAATGCTATTGTACTGGAAGAATGTCCTTGTATATCTACTACTTGCAGAGAAACTTCTCTTTGTGCCTTTTCCTTTCTCCTCTTAGGCTTCTTCTCACTCATTTGCAAGAGGGCTTCAATAGCCTCCTTTTTTGATGGTTCTTTCCGGGGAGGGGTAGTTATAAGCCTCTGTTTCCTTGGCCTACTCATCTCACCTTGGGAAAGTTCAGTTGGTGGGGTGCCAAGGTGGAGTCTTCTAGACCTTCGGGGAGTGAATGTGTTTTGTTCTTTTAGTTCTTTCTTTGGTAGGTCCCATTTCTCACGCAACTTCTTATTTTGTCAAATTGTTCCTCGACCTTTTTCATTGCTAGGTTATCCATGTATTCCCGATAAGTGGTGAGCTTATTGGCTTGCAGATCTTTTGGGTGGTTGAGTATAGAGGCATAGTTGTAAATCTCTATGTTAGATACTCCATATGGAAGTTGGGGTATCCATGAGGTTCTAAGCTCAATGACTTCCATAAAGGTGTAGTCTTTATCCACTAGGAAGACTATATCCTTTATATACTTGCGAACCACCTCATATGAGATGTGTTCCATAGCCTGGAGCTTTGTTGGAGGGATTTAAAGAACCCTAAATAGGTTGTCGTAAACAAGGTGGCATCTTGAAAATGTTTGACATGGTCTTGGATCTGGGGCCACCACTAGCTAGGTTGAATCCCATATTTTCCTTGCAAACCCTAATAGTTGCTTCATGAAATAGAAGGTTAGGCATATCGATAGAGTCCCATACCTGAATTGATAGTGAGTTTTCTTAGTGTGTTGTATGGTGTCCATTAGTTCATTCCAAAGAACCTCACTAAGGTCTATCTCTTTACCATATGTGACCATTTGATACGCTGTGTGGATGGCGGTTGCGGTGGTAGAATCCTCACAATTAGTGTAGTATATTTTGTACGTTATGCCCATGGTAGCATACTTGAATATAAGGTTAGTCATTTTAGTCACATCTAAGCTCCGATCATTGTAGGTTGCCCCAATTAGCCTAGTGACCATTGCATTTTTAATGGTCTTCTTCGGCGGGACTTCCCCTTGAGCCCATTGTTGGCAAGAAAAGGATAGACAACTGAGAGGGGGGGTGAATCAGTTGTCACATAATTCAAAACTTATTTAACCTTATCAACCTTTAATCTCAAATCTGATAAGAGAAATGAATAAGGAATGTGCATGCATTCAGGCACACTACCTAGAGCTCAATGCTCAAAGAAAACACACTATCTTACATAAAACTTTTAGATTAAATCCATCTGATGAGATTGATTTAAAAAATTAGCTTCTCCAAAAGCCTGATGACAGTTTTGGTTAGGCACATAAACACTTCTTCACACTTCACTCAAACTCCTTCATACTCTACTCTTCAATCGAATGGTCTAATCTTTAGTCACACATATCTTGCACACCACACATCTCAAATGAAGAAAAAAATCGCTCTTATATATCTGCTTCATGGAATTACATCAACAATTTTGTCAACCAAAAATAAAAGAATAGATGAATACAAACTGTCGGCCCAATTCATGAACAAATCTCAATGCGCACCAACCAAATTCGGTCACAACATAATGAAGACCTAAAACAACATCCTCGAATGCGCCAAGCATTCAAAAATTAATCCACGAGGATCTGCAACACACTACAACCACCATGTCGGCCAATAACATAAAAAATCGAACACACAAAGGAAAATTTGTGATCACGAACACACCGATCAACGCGGACGTGGAACAAGGATAAAAGCATGATCTAGAAATATCAACAAACATCGCAGAAGCATACATAACAATTCAAAATGTTAGAATTACATTCTCTTCTTCTAGAAACACCAGCTTTAGTAACAGAATAACTGCAAGAACACAAAAACTCACAACTTGCTCCAATCTTGATGTGTACCATTGAAACTTCCAGAGGATAAACTAGATAGGCTCAGCAACAAACCCTTTAATACAAAACTTTTGAATACCATCATACCGAGCTTCCCACCACTCTGAACTTCTCAGCTTCACAGATAGCTTCCAATATATTTATTATAATTCTCTCAATATCCTCAACATATACAACCTTCAAGACACCAATGCTAATAGTGTTGGCATTAATGACAACCACATATCAGCAACACAACCACAACATCCAACAATCTCCCCCTTTGGCATTGATGGCAACACATGATGTGAAAAATACCATCAACACAACTAGCTCTTCTCCAACAGTCTCCTCCTTGGATATTGCACTCTTCTCCCCTTTTCTTTTTAGCACTTCCAATATTACTCTTCTCCCAAAGGTTTTTCACATTACTCCTCCCCTTTTGACATCAATGGCAAAGGTACACAAGCTCTAAACCACATATCTGAATCATCTGACTACTCCCCCTGAGTAGAAGCCACCATAACATCAATCTGAAATAAGATATGACCATAAATGCACAGAATGATGCAAAGACTTGCATCTTAGTTCTAATTAGGGAGGGAAATCACCCATAACTTGCCTCTGAGATACTCAAAAGTATCCTTAAGCAACGACTTAGTAAAGATGTTTGCAATCTGTTCCTTAGTAGGCACATACTCCAGTCTAACTTCTTTATCACTCACTTTGTCTCTCAAAAAATGATATTTGATAGATATATGTTTTGTCTTTGAATGCAACACCAGATTCTTAGAAATGTTTATGGCACTTGAATTATCACAAAATATAGCAATAGGCTCATCATACACAATTCTGATATCTCTCAGCATCTGCTTCATCCATATTACTTGAGTACAATTGTTTGCAGAAATAATATATTATGCTTCAACAATAAATAAGGAAATGAAATTCTACTTTTTACTTAGCCAAGACACCAACTTCTTCCCCAAGGAGAAGGCACCACCACTAGTACTTTTCTTGCCATCCACATGTCCTACCCAATCTACATTAGCAAAGGCATTCAAAGTAAGATCATCATCTTTAGGATACCATAGGCCAAAATTCATTGTCCCTTTCAAGTATTTGAAAATTCTATTTACAACAGTCACATGAGATTCCTTTGGATCAGCTTGATATCTAGCAACCATACATACAACATTCATAATGTCTGGTTTGGTCTGAGTCAAATAAAGCAATCCATCGATCATTGACTTGTACCTTGTTTGATTAGACTTAGGAGAATCATCACTCTGTGTTAACTTGCATCCGGTTACCATGGGTGTACCAACAAGCTTTGAGTTTTCCATGCCAAAAAAATTCAGTAACTCTCTTACATATTTGGACTGAGATATAAAGATTTCATCATCTAATTGAGTAATTTGCAATCCCAAAAATAATTTCAGCTCTCCAATCATTGACATTTCAAACTCACTTTTCATTTCATCAGCAAACTTCATACATAAGTCATCATCACCTTCAAAAATGATGTCGTCAACAAAAACTTCAATAATCAACTCTTTATCCTGATCTATCTTGAAATACAAATTACTGTCAGCAGTACCTTTATTGAATTCAAGCTTCAACAAGTATTTATCTAGTCTAGCATACCAGGCTCTAGGGGCTTGCTTGAATCCATACAGTACTTTCTTCAATCGGCAAACCATATCTCTTTATTTAGTCAATTGAAATCCATCTAGTTGTTCAACATATACTTTTTCTAACTCACCATTTAGAAATGTTGACTTTACATCCATTTGATAGACTTTGTAGTTCTTAAAAGCAGCATAAGCAAGAAACAATCTTACAACTTCAATTCTAGCAATAAGGGCAAAGGTTTCTTCAAAATCAACACCTTCCATCTGTGAGTACCCTTTACATACCAGTCTTTCTTTATTCCTGACCACTTCACCTTGTTCATTCAACGTATTCCGAAAGACCCATTTGGTTCCAATCACATTTTTATTCTAAGATTTGGGAACAAGAATCCATGTATCATTTTTCTCTATCTGCATCAGTTCTTCCTTCATTGCTTCCATCCAATATTCATCTTTACATGCTTCATTGACATTTTTGGGCTCAGTCTTGGAAATCAGACAATACTCTTCTACAATTCTTCTTCTAGTCTGCACACCATTGTTCTTATCTCCTATAATATGATCTTTAAAATGATTTAGCTTTACATACCTTAGAACTTTGGGATTCTCCTGAGCTTCTGTTCTTCTGTTCTTTCTTCTACACTTCCACTAGCTTCTCCTTTTAGACTCTCTTGATTCACCAGAACAATTTGAGCTTGATTATGTGTCTGAGTAGTCTTTCATTTGTCAGTACTATCATGTTGGTCATTTGAATCATAGCCACAATATTTGGATGATCTAGCAATATCCTCATCAACTCTGACATTTGCACTCTCAACCATTTTCCCCAATCTTGTATTATAGCACCGATAGGCCTTGCTCTTAGTAGAGTAACCCAAAAATATTCCTTCATCACTCATAGCATCAAACTTGCCTATATCTTCATCTCTCTTGATATAACATTTATTTCCAAATATTTTGAAATATTTAATAGTAGGCTTATAACCAAACCACAACTCAAAACGAATCTTACCAGAATTACCATTGGCATTTACCCGGTTAATAGTATACACAACAGTGCTTACAACTTCTCTCCAGTAGATATGAGGTACATTACCTTTCAACATCATAAAAATCATCTAGAATTGTTATGTTCTTTCTCTCAACAACTCTGTTCTGTTGAGGATTTTGAGGAGCATATAACTATCTCTTGATTTCATGCTCTTCATAGAATGAATTGAACTCCCGGGAAGTAAATTCACCACCTAGGTCCGACCTTAAGCATTTGATCTTCAAACCTATCTCATTCTTGGCCATAGCTTTGAAACTTTTGAACTTTTCTAATGCTTCATGTTTTTCTCTCAAGAAAGCAACCCATTTCATCCTAGAGTAGTCATCAATAAGGAACATAAAGTACCTTTCTCCTTGTAGACTTTTGACTCTGGAGGGACCACATAGATCAATATTCACCATCTCCAGTACTCCATTAGAATGATCTTGTTTGCTCTAAAAAGAAATTCTAGTTTGCTTTCCCATTCAACATTCCTTGCATATGGTGTTAGTAGGCTTCAATAACTTAGGAAGATCTTTGATTGCTTGTGTGGAGCTTAATTTAACAATGTTATCAAAATTCACATGGCATAGCCTCCTATGCCATAACTAGCTTACATCAACTTGAGCAATTAAAAAACTTTCACTAGCAACACTCAGGTGAAAAATGTTACCTCTTATCTTTGTACCTGAAGCAATTACATTTCTAGAACTTCCCAATATCTTGCATCTTCCATCTTTTAATTGAAGATTGTGTCCCTTGTCGACCATCTATCCAACACTCAACAAATTATGCTTCAATCCTTCTATATAAAGGACATCATCAGTATTATATTTACCACCAAGATAAATAGTGCTTCTACCACAAATCACACCAGCATTGTTATCTCCAATTATTACAACACCACCATCATATTTCTCCAAGCTTACGAACTTGTTTTTGTCACCAGTCATATGATGTGAGCATCCGTTGTCAATCACCCACTCACCCTTTTATTCATCTCTAGTTGCAAGAGATTTCTCAATATTCTTATTACTAGCAGATTCAGTGGAGACCAGACCATTTTCCTTGATAACAATGGATACCCATCCATCTTCATTTCCATTTTCTTTATCAGATTCATCATCAGTAACTCATTCAGCATAATAGCATTTCTTTTGAAATCTAGACTTGTCAAGTTTGTACTTAGGAACTCTTTCAAGACACCTTGATGCAAAATGACCTATCTTATTGCAAGAGAAACATTTAATAGGCAACTTTCCTTTATACTTACCTTGTCCTATGGCTTCTTTTTTCACAATCAATGCTTCTAACTCTTCTAACTCTCTTTCTTCATCTTCAATCTGTTTCATCTCATCTTCATACTTGAATGTCTTTCTAGAAATTTCTCCCAGATCATATCTCTGTTGGTTTCTTCCGGATATAGTAGCTTTAAATGCAGATTCTGTCTTAGGGGTAGATTCACCAAATTCACTCAACTCAAAGGTAACAAGCTTACCAATCGACATATCTCTTGTCACATTTGTTACTATCTTGAGCTCTTCAATAGCATGAGCTTTCGTTTTGTAAGAAGTAGGCAATGATATGAGCACTTTAGCCACAATCTCTTCTTCATCCAAGGTTCTACCAGCACACCTAGAATACCTATCACTAGTTCATTTACTTTTTGCATGAAAGCAATAATGTTTTCATCTTCGCTCATTTTCATGTTTTCCCACTTTCCTTTCAAACTTTGTAGCTTAGCAACTTTCACTTGTGCATCTCCTTCATACAATGTTTCCAGCTTCTTCCAGATCTCATGTGTTGTTCTCAAACCTATCACATTTGTCATATATGAATCTGTCAGAACACTCAGTAATGCTTCTATAGCCCTGATATTAGTTTCAGCTTCTTTGATTTCATCAAGAGTAGAGGAACCATTATGAGGAATAGTATATGTGTTCTTTGTAATCTTCCAGAAGGGTTCACCAATGCACCTCAAATGACACTCCATTTTAGCCTTTCACAGAGAGTAGTTTGTTCCATCAAATCTAGGACTATCCTTCTTGTATGATTCCATTTCGGATCACCTCCAGCTATTAAACTTCTTTAGAGGAACCTGCTCTGATACCAATTGTTGGAAAAACAAGATAGACAACTGAGAGGGGAGGGGGACGGGGCGGCGGGAGAGGGATGAATCAGTTGTCACAGAATTCAAAACTTATTTAACCTTATCAACCTTTAATCTCAGATCTGATAAATAAAAGTGAAAACATGAATCAACAACACATCAAAAACACATATAACACCAAGATTTTTTTGCGTGGAAACCTTGTTAGGGGAAAAACCACGGTGGAGGTTAATCCACAAGTTATACCTTGTTAAAAGTATAAGAGAAATGAATAAGGAATGCACATGCATTTAGGCACACTGCCTAGAGTTCACTGCTCAAAGAAGACACACCATCTTACATAAAACTTTCAGATTAAATCCATCTGATGAGATTGAATTGAGAAATTAACTTCTCCAAAAGTCTGATGACAGTTTTGGTTAGGCGCAAAAACACTGCTTCACACTTCACTCAAACTCCTTCATACTCTGCTCTTCAATCGAATGATCTGATCTTTATTCACACATATCTTGCACATCACACATCTCAAATGAAGAAAACAATCGCTCTTATATATCCGCTTCATGGAATTACATCAACAACTTTGTTGGCCAAAAATAAAAGAATAGATGAATACAAATTGTCGGACCAATTCATGAACAAATCTCAATGCGCACCAATTGATGTCAGTCACAACATAATTAAGACCTAAAACAACATCCTCAAATGTGCCAAGCATTCAAAAATTAATCCACGAGGATCCGCAACACGCTATAACCACCATGTCGGCCAATAACATAAAAAACCGAAGACACAAAGGAAAAATCTTCGATCACAAACACACCGATCAACGCAAACGTGCAACAAGGATAGAGAATGATCTAGAAAAATCAACAAACATTGGAGGAGCATACACAACAATTCAAATTGCTAGAATTACATTCTCTTCTTCCAGAAATGGCAACTTCAGTAACATAATAACTACATGAACACAAAAACTTTCAAATTGCTCCAATCTTGATGCGTACCACTAAAACTTCTGAAGGATAAACTAGATGGGCTCAACAACAAAACCTTTAATGCACAACTTCTGAATACCAGCATACTAAGCTTTCTACCGCTTTGAACTTCATAGCTTCACATACAACTTCCAACATATTTATTATAATTTTCTCAATATCCTCAACATATACAACCTTCAAGACACCAATGCTAATAGTGTTGACATCAATGAGCAGTATGTTTGGTCCAAGTAGAGGTACTCGACATGAAAATTTCTCATGATTATCTAGACCCGATCCTCTTGCTCAATGAAATCTAGGAATTCTCTCCACACATCCACTCGTTTCTTTGTGAAGTTCTTGAATTGAGGAAAATATTGTTGTGTGCCTTGTTGTAGAAGAGACAACCTTGGGACTTCAAATTTTGTATGATCTATCTCTGCAATGGGTGTGTGGATATATTTCCCGATGTCTTCTATATAAATCACTTTCCTTAGCACTTTTGAGAAAGCCCATGTTGGGTCTATCTATATCACCTTGTAGGGGAACCATTTATACTTTGGCCTTGGTTTTTGAGAGACATCCATGAGAATAGGTGTGGCCATTGTAGTAGCTAAATGGTTTTCAATGGAGTGTGGATAAGCTAGGGTTTTAGTGCGGAGTGGCGAGAATGTAAGAGCTTAACATGATCAAAATGCATAGTGAGTGGAAATGAAGTGGTGGAGGGAGATATTTATAAATCTTGTGTGAAGTGAGTGCAATACATGGTTTGGTCATCCTCACACATTTTTCTACTTGTTATCTTTCTACGACTCTATTTTTTGGTGAATGTTAATTCTTTGTTAGTGGATGGAAGGATTATATTACATTGATATGTTAACTTTATTTAATTTATATTAATATGTTTTTCCGATCCCTCATTTTATGTGTTTAGGGTTAGGTCGAGGAAATTGATGTTCAAACTCAGGCGTACCTTTTAAATGTGGGCACTTTGACGTAGCTATTAAAGTTCCAATTTTCTTGTTCTAATTGGTCATCCTATTTTAAATTATTTTGTTGACCTTATATTTTAGATAGCCTTGCTTTGTTTTGACAATTACTAGATTTTGATGTATCGAGTGTTTTATTTTTTTTGCTTGGGTAAGTTCAAGAAATTTTGGATTGGTTTTTGTATGATGCTTTTATGTGTTTGTGGTTTGTTTCTTGTATTTGTGGTAATTTGTGGAGGTGTGATGTGTTGTTTGTGTACCATAAATGCTCTATGAAATCCATATACTTTTTGGGATGTTCGTTCCTATTCTCCTTGTATCCATGCCTCTAAAACATCATCACTATCAGTACTATCATTGCCACTTTCTATTTTAATTTTTCCATAACTATTGGGATATTCCTCTTCTTCTATGGTGGGTAATCTTGAGATAGAATAGAGGTTTCTTGAGTCTTATTTTTCTTTGTCATGCTATATCTTCCATATATGTTCTATCTTCCCTTTCTCTTAAGGGAATGTGAACTATTCTATTGTCATATGTCAAGGATATTTCTTCCTTTCTGGAATCTATTATCCCATTAGAACTTATAAACCATCTTAAGCCGAGTGGTGCTCTAAAGGCATTGAAAGGATCCTTCATCCTTGTAACTTCAAAATCAACAATTTGTGTAATTCCTTTTATGTTTACCTCTACATTTATCCATGTCCCTAATGTTTCCATATTAGAATTGTCTAATAAACTAATATTCATGGGTTTTCTTACAAGCTTAGGTCTACCTAGCCTCTCCCAAGTAGTTTTTGGAATGATATTTAGGTCCACATCTAGATCTATCATGAATTTTTTAACTTTATTGTTATTCAAGTTTGCGATATTAATATGGGACTATTCTTCCAATTCTGGTCCTATGCAATCTGATGTACTTGGTGTTGTCTTTGTTTATTCCAATATTTTCCTAATTGTTTTAATTTTACTAAAAGATCTTTTTGTTGAGCTAATGATGCTAAATTCTTCAACATCACCACTTCTTCTAAAAAGCATGCTATCTCATCTTTCTATTGCACAATTTGTTTATTTTCTTTCTCCACTATTTTATCATGTTGTTTCTTACTTGGCCAGAAGTAGTCATACTCTTCTTCTAGTTCTGATTCTTCAGTGATTTCTTCAATCTCCCTTTGTCTATTTCTTCTAGCATTTGTTCCCTATCTAGTTAGTATTATGGCTTTGCCCATTATTCCATATTTCTTATTTTTATTTATTTGTGGTGGTTGTTCTTCTCCAAAACAATCTTCATTGGATGCATTTGATGACCAGTTATCTATTATATGGCAACTTTTGACTCTTTACGGTATTCTTCTAATCACTTTATCTCCTTTATTATCTTTTAAATCATCATTTCTTGAATGTGTTGTATTCTAATAATAATGTTGTGCCTTATCACACTTGAATATATCATGTGAATCATCTCCACAAAAATGATTTTTTCTTCTCTTCTCTACCTGAGATTTTGTGGCATAATGACCTAATTTTTAACAGTTGTAACATGTATCATCACTTCTCTAGTGGTTGTTTCTTTTGCATCGTCTTCCTCCTCTATAATTTCACTATCAATTATCTCCCATATAGTCTTACAGAGGGTTGTTTTGTAATGTGAATGCACTTCTATTATCCCTCCAAGCTGGTTGTCTATATCATGCATCATATAGAGGTCTTTTCACTAGTTCTTTGATACATGCCATGCTCGTGTCTATGTCGACATAATAGTTGTGGTGCATAGGACATCTAGGATTAGGGTGACTCTGTGCGTTTTGGATCTAAAATTGGTTTGTAGGTCAGTCCTTCGTGAGGTGACTATCCTATTCTTGACATGTTCAACAATATATTGAGTTTGTCTTGGTCAATACTATTTTTAATTCTACATTTAGTGTGGTTACTATTTTTTCCATGTGTGCTTTAGGACAATCATTTCGAAGGTGGCCTTCCATTGAACAATATGTGGACCAAATTTCTTTATTTTTCTTTGTTTCTACCCTTGCTAAAATTATGTTTTGTATAGTTAGTTTTTCTACCACAAGTTGTAACTTCTCAATATTATCCTTAATGTCATCCCGATGAAGTCTACTCCAAGTTTGGGCTTCAATGCGATCTAGACCATGGTGATCACATTTGTATAGGTATTGAATATTCTGCCATCCAAAGTGGCTCTTATGTCTTTTTGTAGTCTAAAAATGAATCATTTTATCTTTTGACGTTCAGTGAGGGGTTCTTCTAGTTTGTGGTAGACTTATTTGAACTTTTTTATCATACGCTTTTTAATGATTATTCTTCTCTTTGGACTAGGTCCCTCATTTTTCTCACACTTTTTGTTGGGATATTCAAAGTGTCAAAATTAGCTAGAAAATCTTGTTTTACTTCATTCCAACTCTTCTCATGTTTAGGATAGGTCTTATTATACCAATCTAATACCGTCTCTTTTCTAAGTGAGGATACAAAGTCAAGTAATTTTGGTTTATCTTCATCAATATCATGTCTTTCCCATAGAGATTCTAGTAAGAATATGTGCTTTGTTGCTTCTGTGGTATCTTTTCCAAATATGGGGATCTTGATTGAGGATTTCATCTTCTCTTTTATCTCTTTAATTCCAAATTTTTGGATGTGTGGATTAGGTTTCTCTTCTTTCTCTTTCTTTACCTTTCTAACAATATAGGGTTTCTGCTCTCTACCCTTGTCTCTTGCTAGTTTTATATCGAAATATTATTTTCCATGTATTCTTCCCACTCTATTTTTTTCCTTCTTCCTTTTTTGTTTCCTGACTTTGTGTTATCTCTACTTTCAAAATTCTCTTAATTTTATATGGTTGAGGGGATGGATCCTAATCAGGGGGTTATGATGGGTTATGATTCATCAAAATTTATTTTCACTTTCTTATCTATTAGTGTTATCTTATTTGTTTGTAAAAATAACTCTTTGGCCAAGTTCAATCTATTCCCTTTATATTTTCTTATTTCTTCTTCTTTTAATTTCCTTATACTCTTATTGACTAATTCTTCTAAATATTCTTCTTGAATTGATAGAGTCTTCTCTGGAGTGTTTAGAAGTTCCATAAATCTATCATCCAAATTAATAGTTAGGTTTGATAGGTCCAATCAAATTATTGGATTTTTTAGGAGGTTGTGGTAGTATTGGAGTCTTTGTTTTACTACATGGCCCTAATAAAAATCTTCTAGATTCTCCATAATCATTGATATTCTTCCTTAGACTGGTTATCAGTTGTCCTACTTTTCCATTTTCCATTTTGATCTTCTTCTCTCCTTTCTTTGGCAACACCCTCATTGGCGCGCTCAACAACACCCTCATTGGCATGCTCAGTTCTCATTTTCTATGTGATTTTCATTCTTTTGCAGCGTCTTTCTTCTCTCTCCATCTTCTATTGTTGTCTTCTATGTTCTATTTTTGGGCTTTCCATGTTTACTTTTATTACCAATTCAATTTGTTCTCTAATCTTTCTTGAATTTTTCTTATCTCCTTTTGCCATGGGTGTGGTTGATTTGAGGTTTCATTAATCCTTTTATTGTTCCCCATGGTAGTTATTTCACATTTTTTCTTTAGAAGTCACATCTCTTTGAAGATCCCTTCTGAAATCTCTCTCCCTTTCCATTCTCCATCCCCTTGGTTCCTAACCCCCTCTCACAAGGTAAGCACCAAGAGGATAGTTCCCCAAATTCGTATCTCATCATTGATTTTCTTCTTCTTTTCTATGTCTAATTTGAATTTTTAACATTTTGGGTGGTACCGTCCTTTATATCACCTAACTAGGGTCTTAGAAACGAAACCAATGTTAGCAAGAAATCTAGGGAAACACAAACCAAAGTTCTAAGCCCCAAACACTTTTTGAGTTTTGTAGTTTATACCTCAGTCTCAATTGTATAAAGGTAAATACCACTTGTTTTAGACACATGATTAACTAATTACTCATCCAGTTGCAAAATTATAGGTAATAGCATATAAATAGAATTTCAATAATCATTTTATTGATTGCATCAAAATGGGTACATTAATATATCTTCCCCTATACTCTACTTATCTCTTTCCTTTCTTACATATAACTTATACATATTCAATCTTTACATATAGTACTCTGGTTTCTCTTCCTTATATTCCCTTTTCCCCTTTACTATCATTCATATCTTTTCCTATACATATATCTAAGGGATGGGATGTGACCTATCTATTCTACCCCTAGTCTAGATGGTATCTTTACAATCTTAGGCTACACAAGTGCTTTGCAGCAAGATGCAGTATGATCTACCTAGCAGTGTCTTCACTGTTCTACTTTTTGACTAACAAAAACCATCATAAAATTTAGGACATTGTTCTAAATAAAGTCTAGTGCAAATTTGTAAATGAATATGCATTGGTTTACTATTTAGCATACCAAATCCCTACAAAATAGTATCAACATAATTTCTCTAATTTAACTAAATATTTTTTTTAGCTTGATCCTATTGATGTTTATAACTAAAATATATTATTCAGCCCTTGAATTCTTCTTATTAAATTTACTTAAGATTTGATTTTAAGTTCTCTAATCATTCTCTTATTATTTTCAATGAACACCAAATCATACCATATAAGACAATAATTAGCAAATGATCATCAACTTGTTTACTAATAAAGCTAATCACTTATAATGGTAGGAAAAGGCTTGGGGTTGTGTAGGTGGTCTTCCAAGTTTGTTTTGTTTTCTAGCCTTGGTGTAACCTCATTGTATAGGGTTAATTGTCCTTTCAAGACCATCTTTGTGTTGGTACCTTGGTTGCATTGGTGTACTGGTTTCAGGTCCTTCCAAAACCTACTCATATGTGGTTTTTCCATGGGTTAATTATTCTTTCATTGATGCTTCATTTAATGTTTTGGGATTTCAAGGCCTTGTCAAAACTTGTTGTTTTACCCCTTTAATAAAAGAAAAATGTTAAATGTCAAAGGAAAAGCATCAAACTTTTGATACATCTTAGGTGGCTACTACTTCAAACCATACAAAAATATCTTCAACATGGAAACCAAATTATTTTCTATCTTCACCACAAAATTGTTAGGTTGTTCCATATAATTTTTTCTTCATATTTTCATTCCATAAAATAATGCAAAACAAATTTCTATGCCTTATCAGACAAAATAAATATGCAGAAAATTAATTAATCACATCCAAATCACCAAGCGTAATTTGTCAATTAAAACCACTACAAATTTAAACTACAACTTCCAAATTCTTTTATTGGAAAAAATTAAAATTAAAGAGTCTACAACCAATTTAGAATCTATTTGGTCTTCAAATCAACATCTCACATTCAATTCATTTCAGACCATTTGGACATTCTTCTTTGTCAATGGGGTCCATCTATTATTCCTATTTCCTCTTTTCAAACATGCCAATTTTTCTTTCTTAATTTCCAGCATTGCTCTTCTTATTTCACTTATAGTTCAGAAATTTTTCAAGAGAACTTTTTGACTCCCTCATCTACACGCCCCTGCCTGCACACACTTTTTTTTGGCATATTTTTTCTCTTTTTTTTTTCTGTTCAAATTTCCTGGACCTTTGAGATCCCACGCCACTTCCTTTCCTGCCATGGCCTGCATTTTGCTTTGTCTTTCCTTGGTCTTCTTCCCTTAGGCGTAGCTCTTCAACTTCAATACTGCAGCCATTTAATATTTTGAAATTGTCTTTTGCTGCCCTTAAGTTCAACGCTACCTTCATGTCTCATGCCTTCCTTTCCTTTGGTTTTTTTATTTTCATTAATCCATGAAGGGTTCACTATACCTTTTGTTCCTCAAATTGATATATTGTGCCAAACATATGGTATTGGATTGCAGGGTAAATAAATGAAAATAAAATAGATAATTTATGAAATACAAGATTATTCAAAACAAAATCAATTGGAAGAAAAATTTGATGATGATAGCCAAGTTCTTCTGGATGCTTTGGCGTCAAACACACCAAGTACGAAAAATGTTGTTGAGTGAAAAGCTCATGAACATTTGGGAAAGTTTGGAACTAGTATCCCAAACTTCTTCAAATCTGAAGCATTGACTCATGAAGCCTCATATGCTACATAGTTCTTCCAACAAACCAAATACTCCCAATATTGTTTCCTCGTTCATTTGATAATCCATGAACCAATTATTTAATCAATTCTTTCAAACTCCTTCTCAGAAAATTGATGCATCCAATCTTGCACATCCAACAAATTTGAAGATGTACTATGTTGTCCACTTGATTCACCTTCATGATACCTATACAAATCTGCAACATTAAATATTGTAGAGATATCAATGCCATTGGAAGCTCAATCTCATATGTATTTGATGAGAACTTTCACAAAACCTTGCACGGTCTAATCTTTTTCCATTTTAATTTATTGTAGGTCCCTTGTGGGAACCTTTCCTTTCATAAATGTATCATTACCAACTCACAAATCTAAACTCTTACTTTTTTCTATGTACATCAGGATGTTCTTTATATTTAATGGCACTCTTCTTGAAATTCACCTTCACTTCTTTATGAAATTTATGAATATACTCAACAAAATATTTCGCTACAACACTCTTTCTATGCAAATCTGCACTATCTCTCAATTCATCAACTCCTCTTGGGTTGTACCCATACACAACTTGGAATGGACTTTTTCCCACACTTCGATTTATGGAGTTATTACATGAAAATTATGCTTGTGCCAAAGTTAAATCCCATTGATTTGGTTTATCCCCAACCAAATATATCAACAAATTACCCAAACTTCGGTTCACAACTTCAGTTTGACCATCGATTTGAGGATGGTAAACTGAACTAAAAACCAACCGTGTTTCCATTTTCTTCCACAAAGTATGCCAAAATTGACCAACAAACTTGGTGTCCCGGTCTGAAATAATACTTTTTGACAAGCCATGCAACCGAATTATTTCTTTGAAAAATAATGCAGCTATATGGGAAGCATCACTACACTTGTGATATAGTATAAAATGAGCCATTTTTAAAATCTATCCACTACAAAAAAAATAGAATCATTACCTCTTTGTGTTTGTGGCAAACTCAAAACAAAATCCATGCTAATGCATTTCCATGGTCTCTCTAGTATTGGCAATGGCCAATATAATTTAGTGTTTTGTTTCACTCCCTTGGCATGTTGGTATATACAACAACTTTGCACCATTCTTTTTACATCTGCACTCATCCCCAACCAATAGTAACTCTCATTCAGCTATGCTAATGTTTTGTCCACTCCAAAATGTCCACTCAAACAGCCACTATGTTTTTTCTCTCATCAAATTCTCCCTCATGGAACCTCGAGGTAAACACCTCTTTCCTTTGAACAACAAATTTTCTTGAATAAAATACTCCAACCATGGAGTTTTATCCATCCCAATTGGACTCTTAACACTGCCCAATCTTCTTTAAAATCATAATCTTCTTCATACAACTCTCTCATACAATCAAAACTAGCAACACTTACTCTCAGCTCATTCAATAACAAACATCTCCTACTCAATGCATCAATAACTTTATTTGATTATCCACTTCTATGTTTTAAAACAAATGAATAGCTTTGAAGAAATTCAACCCATTCTAGTGTCAAAAAATGTACTCCTTTATATTTTCACATTATGTTTGCATCCCCCTAATTAATTAGACTTAGTTAAGCCTCTAATTGACCTAATTATGCATTTAAAAGCCTAATTAATTTTGTTTTCTAAAAGGGAACCTTCATTAAACAATTGCAAACATCAAATTACACATCTTGGAAAATGTGTCCTAGGTTTAGGGCGTAGGACCCATTCACCCAAGGGCGAATGGGTTCTCTTTAAGTTTAGGACCCCATTTTAAATATGATTTTGGCAATATTCTCACGATTCAAATTGAAATTGAAATTGTCAAACTTTGATGTTTAATTGTCAGTAAATTAAGGAATTACCTATAAATACAAGGTCTTTTACCAATTCAAACCTAAAAGTTGTATAATTCAAATTTCACAAGAGCAAAGATTATTGTCAAGAGCATTGAAGAGTAGATTTTTCAATCAATTATTGCAGCAATGAAGATCAAGATCATCATGTCAAAGTTATTTTCATTCATGCATATTTGTGGAGCTAACATTGTGATGTAGGTGTCAAGTTTTCAAGCATCAAATCAAGTGTCAAATCAAGCATCCAATCAAGCCATTTCATGCAAGATCTAGTCTTTGGAATGATGTTTTAGACTGCAATCCTCCAAGGGCAACCATTAAAGGGTTTGGTGAGTGGAAACAAGCTAGTGTTCCTTCATCACTCCTTCCATTTATGCTTTCATTTCATTATCAAACTTTAATTACCAAACTAGGGTTTGACCAAGGCAAACCCTTATACACCAAGAACAAACATTTGTCTCCTCTTTGTGTGTTTGCATATTTGTAGGTGGAGTGAAATTGGATCAAAAGTGAAAAGTTGTCAAGACACGAAAAATCATCTACAAATTTTGTTTTCAACCTTCTGACAATAAAACTTGAAGAAATCAAAGCCTTAGATCCAAAATTGGAGGACTGCAAAAATATTTTTTTGAAAATGATACAAGGACACATTTGCCAAAATAGGACGCATGTTTGACACTTTTGGAGCCAGGTCAAACCATCTTAACCTTCTCAGATCTGCTAATTAATGATTGTTTTTTATAGTATTATCATAATACTTTACATTCCAAGTTGTAGACTTCAGTTATTTAATCATTAATACACTTTTATTCATCTCCCAAAAGTTCCTTTTAGTCATATAAGGGGTTTCTAGATTTGGCTAATGCATCTTGCTACAATCTTCTCAGGATAAGATTTTTTGGGTTGTTAGATATCATCTTGTAATCCTCCGATCTACCTACAAATTGTATTTCTATTAATATTATACTTTAAATTTAAATTTCAAATCTTGCATTGCATAACTGGGTCCATTTAGTATTTTTATTTATCTCCTCAAAGTGCATTTCAGTCATATTTTACACTTTTCTATCATAAGGAAGGAGAGATCACATAGTGTCCTAAACTTGGATCTAACTCACCTTAAAGGTTGTAGGTCAATTCTAATTTATTGTGGCACTATCCTTCTTCCTAATGAAATAGGAAAAGGTGGGTTCATGATTAGGAGGACACCCCATTTTCACGCCATATCATTTTTCTAACCTTACTTTTTCATATGTTTCATTTTGGTGAACCTGACTTTTTACATCTTAAATTCTGATTTGGAGACATTTGAAACTCTAGATCTAGGTTTGCATTAGTATGCTTTGCATTGGTGTGCTTTGCATTTAGGGTTTGATATTGCATGTTTGCATCATTCAAATTCATAAAAAAAAATTGCATGCATTTTGCATAGATCTTGCATTGTGGAGTATCTTTCAGTCATTTAGATTCAATTTTAGTTCAAAATTGCATTCCAAAAGTTGTCATTTTTCTCACTTTTTATCATTATTTGCACTTGCGTTAAGACACCTGAAATTGGAAAATTCTATCACAAAAGTCACTATTTGCAACTTGAAACAAAAAAGTTCAAACATTAAAATAGAAACACAAACTAAATTTATTTCAAACCCTAATCAAGGACTCATTCGCCCTTGGGTGAACCTGTCGTTGTGCAGGTGTTGTTTCAAATTTTTAGGTATTATTTTGTCTCTATTTGCTTCATTCCATTTTGTTGTCAAATCCGGGTTTTAGTTTCAGAATTATTTTAATGTACTTTATTGCATTAATTTTAATTGGTCAAATTAAGTGCATTGTTTGAAATCAAAACTGGCATTAAAAGACATCATTTTTAGGGTTTTTTATAGCATAATCAGTAGATTATCTTGTTTCAAATCTGAAAATTTGCAAAATCTTTTTACATATTTGCATTGTGATTCATATGTTTTGGTGTTTGTTGCATTTGCATAGTACCCTTTCTCCATTTTGGGTGCACTTAGGTTTGGTGAAACTTGCATGAGCTTCACAACCTATTGTCCTATTACCAATACTTTAGTGATATATAGTTCAAGACTCATGCCATCTCACACTACTGCATTCGTCATGGATCTTGATTTTTCCAACTCTTTCACTCATAGTGTTGATACTAATCAACCCATTATGGACCATAGCTTTGATACCACATTTCCCATGACCATCTTACCCACAACCAATGTGACTGATGTTGACACAATGGTTGCTAATATCCCTCAAGAAAAGCTAAAATAAATCGATGAAGCCTTAGGAAAATTACAAAACTTTGTGAGTGCTAAATACATTGTTGGTACTACAGTTCTTGTCATAGATAACATGAGGAAAATTCTTGATAATGAAAAAGGAATATAAATTTTGCATAGCCTAACTCATATAATTGACAATCATTTTCCTACAATGGCTAGTTATGCTCAAACTTTGGGTTACACTCAAAGTCAAGGTGAAAATCCAATTCCTCCTACAAATGTGGCCTCTATTCCTACATACACTAATCCAACTTTCATTACAACAAGGCAACCCACTAGCAATGTTAATACAACCTTAGGTATTTCCACTGGCAACCCCTTTAGCTTTGTGCATTCGAGTCTCATATCTCATAATCCATCTCCCCTCACAAACTTACCATTCACTTGTCCTCCAAATACATATACACCTCCACCTTATTCACCTCCATTTCACAACACAACCAATTATTTTGTCCTTAACCAACTCTTGCAAAATGTTTCATCTCTCCAACAACAAATTTCCACTTTGAACCAAAATAAAAATGCGCAACCTTCGCAATATGTCAAAAGAAACCCATTTTCATTGGAGATATTGAAAGCACAAATTCCACAAGGCATAGAGATTCCTAGATTTGATAAATATGGTGGTAAAGGAGATCCTAGCAACCATGTCTCGACATACACAACCTTATGTAGTGACTTCATTTTTTAAGACAAGCTCTTGGCTAAAATTTTCCCTAGGTCTTTGAAAGATGTAGCCTTGGAATGGTTTTGTTCTTTACCAAATAACTCAATTATTTCATTCAATGAGCTTGTTGCATTTCTCAACTATTTCAAAGTGTGCATTGGTCCCAAGATGACCTTAGCTGATTTAATGAAGTGTAAACAAAAGGACGATGAAAAGGTCACTAATTTTATAGAATGATACCAATTACTTTACTCACAAATCAACATTAAGATTCCCAATGCTAATCTTCAAACAATGTTCATTCAAAATTTACAAAACAAAATTCAAGACAAGCTTGGGATGATGAAATTTCCCTCCCTTACACATTTGTGCATGACTCTTCGTGACTATTATAATTCGGCTAGTCATTGTGAAGCAAAAAATCCTTCAAACTATCCTGAGAAATCCAAATCCATGCCCCATAACAATTTCCAACCATACAAGAAACAAAATAAGAGCATTTTACAGATAAATTCGCCCCAAACAAGTGAACATGTTGAGTCTCAAGTAGTTTCCATAAAAACAACAAACCCGTATCAATTCAGAGAGCATAATAGTTAATTTACCCCATTACCTAATACCTCCATTCCATCATGTTGCAACTTTTGAGTAAGAGCCTAATTACCTTACCTCCCATTAGAGCCCTTGATACCACTAAGCCTTTACATTCGAACTATAATGCCAATGCCTTTTTCCATTATCATCGACAAAATGGACATGATATGAAACATTGTAAGCACCTTAAATGTATTTTGAAAGACCTCATTAATTCTAATCACACCCAGATTGGTGGTGTTAATGATCAAGGAAATAAGTTTGTTGCCCCACCCAACCAAAATTTGCAATTATTTTACTAATCCCATGCTAAATCATAACATCTCTTTTATAAAAGTTGATGATGCCAAGAATGATGTCATGAATGTTAACATGATTGATGATAACATGAATGATAATGGATATGATAATCTAGTCACATTTATTGATGTTCAACCTCGTAAGGGCCAAACCAACTTGTCTATGAACATTGTTTTTTCATAGAATGACATATTCAAACATGCACCTAAGGGTCCTCTTTACATCACCAGATGAATCAATGAAAAGCCTACCAATGGGATATTAATTGATCTCGTGTGTGTAGAGAATGCGATCCATGAGGAATTCTTATTTTTACATGAAATTTATCAAGATTATTATAAACAACCAAAAGCATGGATCAAAATAATAATGGGTTTTCTTGCCCTATGATAGGTTTGATCACACTTCCTTTAAAAGTTGGACCAAAACAATAGAAATTTTCATTCTCCATCATCCTGTCGTTAGACCAATTCCGCATGAAGCTTGGTCATCCATGGATACACTCCATGGATGCCATCTCGTTGGTAGTGCATAAATGCTTAAATGCTTAAATTTTCCATTTGGCAATGACATCTTTATCGTGCATCATAGTGGCTTTAATCTTATGTATTCCTATGGGAATTTATCATTGGACTTATTTTGGCCTAAACCCATGGAACCTATTAAGCCTCGTGAGGACTTCTTTTCTAAATCTTACCAAAAGTTCAAGGAAAAGTTCATAACAAAATTATCCCTTAGCAACATGCCTCAACCCATGATTGAGCCTCCTATCATTTATGAAACCATGATTGAACCGAAAGCCCTTCCAAGTAACCAAGACCAACCCATGACAAATCCTCCACCTATTTCCTATAAAAGACCAAGAGATAAACATATAAGTTCCATGTGCCTCATAAGATTAAACAAGTTTACAAAGCTAAAGAGAATGTGGTTGAACAACCTTTCATCGTTCCTTGCATTCCTCCCTTGTGGGAAGAAAATAAACCTATGGTTGATAAACTCACTCTTACACAATCACAACTTGAAAATTGTGCAATAAGAAACATAAATGCTAAAGAGCATAGGCATAGACGTCGTGCTATTGCTCATCAATTGAAAGAAAAGAACAAAATAGAAAATAAAGATAAAATACCAATTAAGATAGAGCATGATGATTCTCCACCTTCACCAGAACAAAAACATGAAACCTCCATGGACATCATTATTAGGCTTCTTGTTATGATTAACTTGGATGATGATGACAAGACTGCTAAGAATTGATGAGGAAGTGAATAATGAGTTGAATTTATTTTTTTCCTTTTCCATGAACTTAGATGATAACAACCGTGATGGTCCTTCTATAAAGAGTGACTCACCGTGTGTTTAACTTAGTGATGCTCCTAGTACAACACTTGTCATTGCCCCTTTGGATAGTTTTCTACCTTCCACATACGATGAACAAGATTGAGATGCGGATGACTTGCTATAGGTCATCTCGCATGTACCATACTAGTCTTTTATGTTTTCTATTCAGGTTTTGTGTGATTGCATGTGCATAATGTGATCCCTCGTATAGTTCTGCTTGGCATGTCTTTATATGTTTGTGAGACTACTTTGGATGACCCTTGTCACTCCATTGGTGCAAGGTTACAAAGGAAGTGAATTTGTCGTGGCATTATTATATTTGTATCTTCATTCTTCTATCTGTCGTAAACCTTTATCTTTTCTCTTGTATTGTGTTTTCCTTTTTGGGATGATGCGAGGTGTTGAGACATTTAGCTCTCTTCCATGTTGACCCAAAAGTTTTTCTTTTTTTTCTCTCTCTCTCTCTATGTGTCATTCTTCCTTTCTGCTCATTTTTCCATGAGTCATTTAGGGAATGATGACGGTTCCAAGCTCGATTATATCACTGCAACAAAGACATACACTGACCCCAAATCCATGGATCCCTTATGCGTTATTTTAGGATTACATATGGGGGGCAACCTCATTTCCTTGATGTAGCTTTATTTTTGAAACATATGTTTTACATAGGGCTTTTCAAATAAATCTCTCATGTATTAGAATTTACCATTTCTCTACTTTAAATTAATTTCTCACAACATGGTGTTTAGCAATTTATTTAAAGTGGGGGCATACACGTCCTCACTCATTTTTTGTATATTCACTTCAAATTATGGTCTTCTTACTTCATGTGATGTGTCTTATTGGTGGTGACATTGGGTTTGATGTACTTCAAGAGCGTGACCTTTCTTGGCATATGACATTCCTCTTAGTGGTAATGTTATGGCTTGCATTCCCTAAGTTGTGAATCTTTTATCCTCGACGAATCCTCTCTTGGTGACGTTAAGCACAATGTTCCCTGAGGTGAGAACTTTCATGAATTAAGAAAAACCCCTTTGACTATCCTATCTTGTTGAATTTGAAATTTTGTCATGGCCACCAAGCTTAACACAACTTTCTTGTAAGTGGATCTTTTTTTTCATGTGTTTAGAATAATGTAGCTTGCTAGCCTTGTGGAACCTTTTTGTGTGGCACCTTATCAAAGTTATTAGGAGGTATAAATTTTGGTATGGTTGACATATGGGAGCCTATAGACTTGACATGAATTTCCCATCAACCACCCTTTTGGGGCTCACCTAATGGACACAGGGTTTCACTAGCCCTCGTGGGTATATATTTTTGTTTGCATAGTGGACAATGAGTTTTCACTTGTGAATTTTTTTATGGACAAAAACGCAATCGTGGCTAGTCCATCTTTTCTTTTCTTTCTTTTCACATTAATTTTGGCATTGCATGGTTGTGCATCTTGTGTTTTTGCGGAAAGCATGTGTCTCTTTGTGCTCATGTTGGTTTGTCATGGGATCTTGATCTTGGGGGCTTGATCATCCTCCTTGATCTTTTTCATCCTATCCCATCAACATTTGTACACTTGGACCTCCCTTGACTTATTTGTCTACTTTAGTGTGATTTTGAGCGCAATTTCATCCTCTCACTAAAGTGGGGGCTAAATGTAGTGTTGGGAAATGCACTCCTTTACATTTTCACATTATTTTTGCATCCCCCTAATTAATTGGACTTAATTAAGCCTCTAATTGATCCAATTATGCATTTAAAAGCCTAATTGATTTTATTTTTTCCGAAAGGGGAACCTACATTAAATAATTCCAAAACATCAAATTACACATCTTGGAAAATGTGTGCTAGGTTTAAGGCCTAGGACCCATTCACCCAAGGGTGAATGGGTCCTCCTTAAGTTTAGGACCCATTTTTTAATATGATTTTGGCAGTATTTTCATGATTCAAATTCAAAATGCAATTGTCGGCCTTTGATGTTTAATTTTTGGTAATTAAGGAATTACCTATAAATACAACGTATTTTTATCAATTCAAACCTAGAAGTTGCATAATTCAAATTTCACAAGAGCAAAGATTATTGTCAAGAGCATTGAAGAGAATATTTTTAGTCAATTATTGCAGCAATCAAGATCAAGATCATGATGTCAAAGTTATTTATATTCATGCATGTTTTTGGAGCTAACATTGTGATGTAGGTTTCAAGTTTTCAAGCATCAAATCAAGTGTCAAATCAAGCATCCAATCAAGCCATTTCATGCAAGATCTAATCTTTGGAACGATGTGTTAGAATTTAGTCCTCCAAGGGTAGCTATTAAAGGGTTTGGTGAATTGCAACAAGCTAGTGTTCATTAATCATTCATTCAATTTATGCTTTCATTTCATTATCAAGGTTTAATTACCAAACTAGGGTTTTTCCAATAAAAATCCTTATACACCAAGAACAAACATATTTCTCCTCTTTCTGTGTTTGCAAGATTAATACATGAAGGAGGAGTGAAATTGGATCAAAAGTGCAAAATTGTCATCAAAGTTTTCAAGACACAAAAACTCATCTACAAAATATATTTTCGGTTTTCTAACTATAAAACTTGGAGAAATCAAAGCCTTAGATCCAACATCAGAGAACTGCAAAATAATTTTCAAAAAAAGATACAAAGACACATTCGCCAGAACATGACGCATGTTCAACACTTTTGGACCTGGGTACAAACCATCTTAACCTTCTTAGATCTGCTAATTAATGATTTTTTTTTTATAGTATTATCATTATAATTTTTATTCCAAGTGGTATACCTCATGTATTTGATAATTAATACACTTTTATTCATCTCCCAAAAGTGTCCTTTAATCATATAGGGGGTGTCCAGATTTGGCTAATGTGTCCTACTACAATATTCTCAGGATAAGATTTTTTGGGTTTTTGGATATCATCTTGTAACCCTCGGATCTGCCTAAGAATTATATATTTTTTTAATATTATGCTTTAAATTTACATTTCAAGTCTTGCATTGCATAATTGAGTTCATTTAGTATTTTTAGTTTATCTCCTCCAAGTGCATTTTAGTCATATTTTACACTTTTCTATCATAAGGAAGGAGAGATCACATAGTGTCCTAAACTTGGATCTAACTCACCTTAAGGTTTGTAGGTCAATTCTAATTTCTTGTGGCACTATCCTTCTTCCTAATGAAATAGGAAAAGGTGGGTTCATGATTAGGAGGACACCCCATTTTCACTCCACATCATTTTTCCAACCTTACTTTTTCATATGTTTCATCCATTTCACATGTTTTTGAATCAACTTACCTTGACTGTTAATGAATTGCAATGCATGATGATTGTGTACAATACAAACTTCTTTGGTAGCAAATAATGTCTCCATTTCTTGAGTGCCTGCATAATTACATAAAACTCTTTATCATACATAAAGTATTTTCTCTTTGCCTCATTTAACTTTTCACAAAAGTATGCTATTGGTTTGTCCTCTTGACTTATAAATCCCCTTATCCTTGTCCCATTTGTATCACAATCAATTTGGAAGACTTTTAAAAAATCAGGAAGTGCTAACACGGGTTGTTCTATCACTTTTTCCTTCAAAATATTAAAACTTCTTTCTATTGCATCTGTCCAAACAAATTCATTTTTATTACCTTTCATTTTCTCCATGATTGGTGCACATATCTAAGTAAACTTTCTAATTAAATTTCTATAAAAGCTTGCTAATCCATGAAATCTTATTGCTTCAAACATACTCTTTGGGGAAGGCCATTCAACATTTGTTTATACTTTTTTTGGGTCCATTTTTAGACCACTATTAGAAACCACAAAACCCAAATACACCAAATCTTCTTTCATGAAACTACACTTTTTTGAATTCACCATTAATTCTTATCTCACCCTTTGCAAAACAACTCTAACATGTTGCAAGTGCTCCTCTTTCATTTTACTAAATATTAAAATGTCATCTAAACACACAATCAAAACCTTACCAATATATGGCTTCAAAACTTCACTCATCAATCTCATGAAAGTGCTTGGAGCATTAACAAATTTAAACGGCATCACCAACCATTCATACAATCCATCTTTGGTTTTGAAAGCGATCTTCCATTCATCCTCCTCTCTTATTCTTATTTAATGGTAACCACCCTTCAAATCAATCTTAGTGAACTATTTGGCTCCACTCAAGAAATCCATCATATCACCCATTCTTGGTAAGGGAAACTGGTATTTGATGGTTATCTTATTTATTGCTCTCGAATCCATACGCATTCGCCAATCCCCATCTTTCTTTGGTCCCGACACTGTTATAACAACACACAAACTCAAGCTTTCTCTAATCAACCCTTTATTAAGCAACTCTTGCACTTGCCTATTTATCTCTTCATTCTCTTTTGGTGACATCCTATATGGTTCCTTGTTTGGAAAACTTGCACTAGGAATCAAATCCATGCAATGAATAATGGTTCTCATGGGTGGCAACCCATCAGGAAACTCCTTCATCAAAATTTCTGCATACTCCTCCAAAATCTCTTGAAATTCCTTTGGTATTTCATCCTCATTCTTGCTGCCCCAACTGTTGATAATTTGGGAACTATGGCAAAACATGTTTTCTCCTTTTTGAATTCTCTCAAAAATTGCTTTCCAAAAACCAAGCATACCTTTTGTTTGTCTACATCTTCTCCTTCTCTATTCTTCAATGGGTTTAGAATGTACTATTTTCCATCTTTCTTGATTGTGTAGGTATTCAATTGACCATCATGGAAAACTTGTCTATCAAATTTCCACGATCTTCCCAAGAGAATATGACACATATCCATTAACATAATGTCACACATAACTTCATCCTTGTAATTTTCAATTTGTAAACTTACCAAACATTGTTCACACCACCAATTGATGCTCTTTTTGTAACCATGAAACTCGGTAGGGGTTGGGATGTTTCACCTTCTTCAACCTTGACTTTTCTACCATCTCCTCGAGTATAATGTTATTTGTACTACCTCTGTCCACTATCACTTTGCAACACTTTACACTCACCTTGCACCTTGTTTGAAATAAATTTTTCCTTTGTATTGGTTTTGGTTTCTCCTTTTTGGGATTCAACAATACTCTTCTCAGTATCAAATATTCTCCATCCTGGGGGTCTTCTCCATGCTAATTAGCTGAAGTTTATTTTTCACTTTCAGCCTGTGCTACATGCACTCTTGCCTCTTTTCCTTTTCCTCTATCATGTTGCATTTTCAGACATTGAAAGCCCGATGTCTTGTTTCCCCACATTGGAAACATGTACCATTGAAACCTCTTCCTTTACCTTGTTCAAATGACCCTCTTCCATGAGAGTAGTCTCCTCTTCTTCTAGGAAATTCTCCTCTTCCTCTATTTTCCAACATGCTTGCACTTGACATGCTTGCTTCTTCTTGCTTACCTTGGTAGCTTCTACCACTATTTGGCTATCCTCTACCACAATAAAATAATATGCCTCTACCTTGAGAGTTCTTTTGTTGCTTCCTATTTTAATTTTTCTTTCGCCTTTAAGACATATTGATATGCCTTCTCCACACTATGCATATTCATCAAACTTATCTCATCTTGAATAGATATACACAACCCATTCAAATATCTAGAAACTTTCTCAATCTCTTCTTCAACGTGATCCGCTCATATGCTCAACCGATAGAATTCCTTGGTACACTCCTCAACACTACTTTCTTTTTGCTTCAAATTATGAAGTTTCTTTATCAAGTTAATTTCATAATTTTCTGGCAAGAATTTCAATTTGATTTTTCTCACCATTCGATCCCATGAGTTAACTTTCTCTTTTCCTTTTTGTTGTCGATCCGTCTGCAAGTGCTCCCACCATAAGGAAGTGTGTCCCTTCAATTTTTTGTACACATATTTGACCTTCTGATTTTATTTCGAGTTACCATACTCAATTTTTTTTTCCATTTCAACGATCCAATCCAATGACTCTTCTGCATTTAATCCTCCTTTATAATTTGGTGGATCAAATCGAGGTTTAGAATTTATCCTAGTGATATTTTTGATAAATATTTCTTTTCCTAGATCAAACCCTAGCCAATTATCTTCATTTTGTCCTTCAAAAATTTGTTCTTCATCTTCGTCTTCACTGATATCCCATACATGGAATCCTCATATTTGAGCCATCTCCATGGCATCCAATCATGCAGTGATACCCCTAACTACCTTTGTTGTGCAATTTCTTATTAATTTTGCAATCTCAGGCTCCATGCCTCTGGGTACTCTAACTCTACAACTACATCTTCTATATGCCATTTATCTTCCTTTGGAAAATTTTGGTTCACTTCATAGCATGATCAAACCCCTCTCTAATACCAATTAAAATAGATCAAATTTATATGCCTTATCAGGCACAATAAATATGCAAAAAATTAATTAATCACATCCAAATCACCAAGCGTAATCTATCAATTAAAATTACTAAAAGTTTAAACTGTAACTTCAAAATTATTTTATTGAAAAAAAATAAAATTAAAGAATCTACAACAAATCTAAAATATATTTGATCTTCAAATAAACATCTACAACGTTCACTTCATTTCAGACCATTTGCACATTCTTCCTGCCATTTTTTCAAGAGAAATTTTTGACTTCCTTTCCTACCTTGTCTTGCATTTTTCTTTGTCTTCCCTTGGTCTTCTTCCCTTAGGTATAGCTTTTCAACTTCAATATTGCAACCACTTAATCTTTTGAATTTTATTTTTTTTGCTCTTAAGCTCAACGTTGCCTTCGTGTCTCACGCTTTCCTTGCCTTAGTTTTTTTTTTTAATTATTATTAATCCATGAAGGATTCACTATACCTTTTATTCCTCAAATTGATATATTGTGCCAAACATATGGTATTGGATTGCACTGTAAATAAATGAAAATAACATAGATAAATTATGAAATACAAGACTACTCAACATCAAAATTGAGAAAAAAATCAATTGGAACAAAAATTTGATGTGGAGAGCCAAGTACCTTGAGATGCTCCAACATCATAAAAAGGTTTTAACATCCATTTTATTTACTTATAAATCATAACAAACAACAATATAAATAATAAATCTAATATAATTCAATTTGATAACATGAGAAAAATGTAGAGGACCTCCAGGTGGTTTAATCCTTTACCATGTTTAGACTATTGCCAAAAAATGTCAAATATAGTGGAATCTTCAAAAAGGGCCCAAATGGGTCCAAAGGTTGAGGAATTATTTTAGGAAAAAATAGTAATTTCTATTGATGAATCTTTCCTTTTTTTTATGAAAAAATTATTAATTTTATTGGCATTTTTTTTACATCACTAAAATTTTGTAGAGAATTTTGGCGAGTCTTCAAAAATAATAAGAAAATGCATTAATTATGATGGGGAATCCATCCAATCTAAAACTAATTCTCATGGAAAAGTAGGGGCCTGAGGGTGAGAATTTTCAATGGATTTAAGGGGTATACTACAATATTTACTTGTCACTATTGTTTTAAAATATAATATAATGGCCCTCATTGTATTTTGCAAGGTAAAATGTACCCACAATCGACTATAATGCTCATGCGACCCGAATTTGTGGGCCTCATGAACATTATAGATCGTGGGTACATGTTATCTCATAAAATACAACAAGGGCCATTATATTATATTATAAATCAATGGTGGAAACTAAAGATTAGAAATATGGTCCTAAATAAACTAATAATTATGATATACTATTGGTGAATTAATATAGATTTCTACTATAATTTATAAAATCTGGGTGAATCTGATCTAATCATGTATCAAATTTTTGAGTTAAATTTTTTAACAAAATAAATTATCTAGTGATTTAAATAAAACGATAATAAAGTTTTATAAAAATGTGGTGATTCAAGTCACATTATAGCTTGAACTATTAGCCAATTGGCGAATATTAGCTACTAAAAAAATTATCGATTCAATCTTTGTCAAATGAATCTACACCTTTCACAAATCTTATAAAATATTGTTGTTAATTTATTCCAAACATGATGATACAAAAAAATTAAGAAAATAAGTAAAGAAATTGAATTTGCGCATAGTAAATGATAAGCACAACCTAATTGGCTCTAATAAATTAATTTTAAAATATTATAAAATGTGCATCAAATATATTACATAAATTACTTAGCACATGTGTTGATTGAACATAAAGAGACTTCCTATCAAGTTTTATTTGTCTTCTAGTATAACCTATAAAAATTATTAGTATAGCCTAACCTACCTTAATACCATGTTAAAAATTGAGAACTTAGGATACTAATGATTATAAAAAATATATAAAATAAATAAAATTATCATGGTTCCTAGAACCTTAATATCCTCTAAAACATATAAAAGTGACTACCACATTCCAAAGTTGGGCATACGAAAACCATTGATCCTAGTGACTCACTAACACTAGGGATATGAGTACAAAAACCTCGCCACTATGAAATATAACACCAAAATTATTTCTTTGTTAGGTTGTCAAGCCACCCATAACTTGCTTGTTTTGGGATATGGGTAGATGATACCTCGATACCCAAAAAAAAAAAAAATCTTCTAATATGTTAGGAATGGAAGTAATATATCACCTTGATGCCTTGACAAAGTCACGTGAAAAATATTGATTTCCAAACTTCTTCTATTAGATATCCATATAAGTAACAAAATTGGGACAAGAACAAGGAATACTTTGAAATTCCAAAAAACCAAATGCATAGCACATTTTTGAGAATGAAAGGATCAAGGTTAGGGAAGTAGGGAAATAAGACAAGTACCAAAGTAACAAAGAACATGAAACCTTGATACAAGGATGTAGGAAATTTTTATAAAGGTTAAAGGTGGGATTTTAGAGTCGATAAGAAGGGAATGCAAATATGGATACCCTTGAAACTTTGACAACACATGAAACATCAAGGGAAGCAATGAAGAAAACCCAAACTTAGGACTTTTTTATTTATCTTTTCAACATTGGACACTTAGGGGACCCATTTAATATTTCGTAGATCATGTATCAATGGTGTGACAGAAAAGGTCAAATTCACAACATAAAATTGAAATGAAGAAAAATAAGACAAAAAAATTGGGGTGATGACATTGGTTCTAGTTGGTGATGTTTGTCTCTTGTAGGAACAACAAGAATCCAGATCTATGAGAGAAAATCAAGACGGGGAACAAAAAAGGGGTTGAGGCACACTTCATCATGTTCAAATACAAATCATGATTTCACAAACACACTAAGATATATATATATAATACAAGACACAATATATACAAGGAAAAAACCTGCATCAAATGACATGGAGGCACATAGGCATTAAAGATATGATTGCACATAAAAGTTACCAAATTGTTTTTTAGGTCAAGCCCTACATGAATACCCATGGCACATGGCCAAGAACTATCTATTTTATCCACTTGTCTTTATCTAACACCATTTGGTTAAAGAAACTTATCTCCCTCAACCCCAAAACATCTTCAACTCTTAACTACAACTTTGACCTCTTTCGCACATGCATAGACCAATGATTGCCTCCCAAACTGAATGAATTTAAATGATGATATGATATATCTGTAATGTAGGAAAACTATTGGAAAGAAACTTGTTAAACCACATAAAAATTAATCTAACCTACATTAAACAACAAAGTGCAAAGCAATAAATAAAAGCAATTACATGAAACATTCTCACCGAATATCTGTCCACTTCTTCGAATTATCTCTGATGTCCTTCTCCATTTTTCCTTCTGTAGTATAATTTCCCTCAGATTTTCAATAAGTGTGCAAGTATATCCATTGTATGTATGTGTTTATAACAAAATATCAAAGATTACAAGTTTCTTCCAAAATTATATCGATTTCGGGAGAAGGAATAATGACAAAAGTCAGTCAATTTATAGAAAGTTGGTTTTCGAACGATTGGCTCAGATTCAAAAGAGAGATCAATGATCAAGATTGATGAATGTCATGCAATGTGAGATTTGTGTCAGTTAGAACGTGAGTTAGAAAATTCTGCAGGATGAAGATTAAATTAAATAATAATTTAATCTGGTGTTAAGGCTATTCGAAAATTGAAAGAATAAGAGACCAAGATTAAATAAATGATTTAATCTTTAGTTAAAAGTATTCAAAAATTAGAAGAATAAGAGTTTGAATGAAAAGTATAAAGATAGAATTTGGACAATGATCTATTCGAATGCACACATGAATTAATTAATTAATTAAAGATATTTAATTAATAAATATGTTCATGCATAAGAGTCTTAACTAGATAATTGACTGGTTATGATAGAGAGTCTCTTTGTAGAGACGATCAGATATCGAATCAGGAGACAACCAATTGATTCAAATAGATCTCGATTCAGATGATGAGTGAATAATTAGATAAGTAGGCGATAGATGAATGTGACAAGAATAACTATTTTTATGAATTAAATGTTTATTTAATTCAACATTCAAAATTTAAGGATTTAATTAAATAAATAATGATTTATTTAATTGACTATCAAAAAGGTTAATTGAATAATTAAATAATTCGAAATGAATATTTAATTATAGTCGAAATATGATAAAGGGTAAATTAAATAATAAATTATTTAATTCAAAAAAAAGAATTAATTAATTAGCGACGTAATTAAACAAATAACGATTTCTTTAATTAATCAAGGTTGAATAAATGTCATAATGAATTAATTAAATAATTAAAGTTATTTAATTAATAGAAGAAAGATGTGTTTATAAAGTAATTAAATAATTTTAACATTATTTAATCGTGATCATGGACATTAGAAATTATGTCAAAAATGGTACTCGCAAACCTAGACCAATTTTTAGTGTCTACAGTTTGCCCCTCTTTGATACAATGTCATTTTGGATTTTGTGTCAAGGAAAATCGTTTAAAACATGCCCTAGTATGAAATAGGTTAGGGTATGCCCCCTTGGGAAAATTGACAAATTTTTGAAAAATTTCAAAAAATTAGGAAATAGTCCTGATAAGTCAATTTGATAGCCAGAAATGCAATGGAGTTAATGGAAATGAATTCGGAGGTGTTAGGTTTGTGTACAAGTTGACTGAAGATGGAAGTTTACGTAGCCAATAGACAAGGTTAGAGGAAATGCCACCCTAAACCCTAGGTATAAATAGAAATTGGGGTGAAAATCAAATCATTTGCACCCTAAAGAATTGGAGAAAATAGTTTTTTTCTCTAAGCCATAGTGAATATGTCGCTATTTCCATACACTGAGCACTGTGGATACAGGAGCTGAACCTTTAGATGCCCTACCAATGCGGGATCCTCGGTATGTACCCTTGAACGAACTTTTGAAAATTTATTTTGCACGTTTTTCTAGGCATATAAAGTTAAATAATCAAATGTGTTGCTTCTAGTTCAATGCATATGCATTCGTACATGACGTATTTGCTCATGAAACAACGCATATGTTAAAACACGTCTAGGCAATTTTTAGGTCGTTTAGGCAATCAACGCAATTGGCAAAATATGCACTACACGTGTAGTTATGCATCACATATGAGATTAATGTAGTCACATATAGTTGTGTGAGATACATTTTCTTATTTGCATCGCATTTGTATAATAGATAGGCCAATATTATGTGATGCATTTTTAGGTTATGTGACACATTTGTCTGATTATAAAGATGCCTTGATTTTGTGATGCATTTGCTTTGTGCAATGCATATGCATATTTGTAAGATGCATGTGTTATTATGCAACACATTTGCAATTTAGAATGATGCATCTGATAGTGTGCACCACATTTGTTTGTGAAGCGATGCATCTGACTGTCAAACTTTTGAAAAAAAAAATTGATGGAAATATGAATGATTTGTTGTCTGACACATAGTTTTTAATGTCTTTTGCAAGTTGTATTAGATCTGATTTATATCCGAGAGTCACGGTTAGAGACATATGAGCTCAGAGATCAGCTATAGAGTGATGAGACACGGTTGTTATGGAGATTAGGGTTGCATCATGTATGTACCATGCCCACGATTCAAGCGAATAGAGGTATGCTCACTGCTCTCTATGAGAAGTGGCATTCAGAGACCTCCTCATTTCATTTTCCTACTAGAGAGGCAACTATCACATTGGTGGATGTTTATAGGATTCTAAGATTTCCTATTAGAAGTGAGAGAGTGATGTATGATACATAGAGAGGTTATAGTGAGATCACCATATTTTATGTATATGATGATATTAGGAGGCTAGGGATAGAGCACTATGAGATTCGATGGTAGGTTTTGGCTGATAGATACAAGAGGATAGATTGTATGCTATGTACGTTGATAGTTGGCATAGTTTTTCCTAACCGTCGAGGTCATGGATTTCCTGTTGGGTGTGGAGAGATGTTAGTTGGCATGTTAGAGAGGGAGGTTTTCTATGCCTGGGGGCCATGCTTATTGGCCATGTTATACTTCCATCTTCATGATATAGCCTATAGAGATGCCCAATCGATGAGTTATGGCACTACCCTTTTGATGGTCTAGGCGTGGGAACACATTTTTGTGTTTCTTCCCCCAGTTACTATAGATCAGGATTGTAATCTCCTTATGTTTTCCGTTATGTGGGAAACATTACACAGAGCCATGTTGGTGATACTGGATATTGGAGACATGCACTGGACACATTAGTTCAGTTCACATGGAGACCATATATGGATTGTGGTCATTGGTCAGATGAGGATAGACACTTTCCTTTTTGGTGGCAGACATAGTATCTGATTGGGAGGACTGTATCCAGTGTTCACATTATTGAGAGACACCTATCAGATCATGTATTGAGATAGTTTCGAGAGGTTCAGGATGAGCCTCGAGGATGAGCAGAGTTTTCTCGGTCTTCTAGAGAGGTTCGCTTATGGGGGCCTATGATACTAGTGGCGACATTAGAGGCGGATATTCAGACGTTATAGCCTATTCAGTGGGGATGGAGAGGTGGGGTAGTGGATTCGGGGACTACAGTGACCTATGATACCTGGTGGGGAGAGAATCGGCTTGTACCTTACATAGATCCATATCAATCAACACTAGTGGAGAGATGGGCGACATGCCCTAGAGGTCAACGCAGAGGCAAGGGTGGAGGTAGGGGTGGCAGAGGAGGCAAGGATGATAGTAGAGGTGGTGGTGGTAGAGGTGGTCGATGAGGTCGACAGGGGAGGAGAGGTGGTCGGGTAGGTGGAATATCACCTATCCACGAGGCAGAGGTTGAGGTTGAGTACATACCCATGTTAGATCTTGGTGGTGGTGGAGAGGTTGAGATTGGACGGGAGCACACTGTCAAGGAGGCAGGAGCAGAGGAGCATGCAGAGGCAAAGGCTGGGAGGGAGGACATGGATATTGACGTCCTTGGGATTCTGGCAGGATATCGAATGGATTAGGAGGAGGAGGAGGAGGTAGTGATGGGGGAGAAAGAGAGAGAGTTTTGAGATAGGATTATAGAGGGATGGGATTCCAATGTAGAGGGGAGGTGAGGACAGCATGAGGAGGCTCCCAAAGATAGAGACATTGATTTATAGGCCCGAGTAGAGGCCTTGGAGGAGAGGGTCAAGGTACTTACTACAGAGCGAGATACTATATAGATGGAGAGGGATAGCACTCTCCTAGAGAAGGACCATACAGCGATTAGGAGATAGGAGACAGAGGACCAATTTGTGGAGTTGAGAGCTTTATGCACTGGGCCAGCTACAACATTTACTTGGGAGTTAGTCTGAGCTGGTGATAGGGAGAGATATTATAGAGATTTATATGAGGCATAGCTTCCTCCTGAGAGACGTGCTCCTAGCTACTCACACACACACAGTAGCAAGTCATAGAGCAGGACTCAGACGAGGACAGTGAGTACAGAGGGGGTAGAGGGGCCTCACAAATCTAGACCATATGATAGGCCTCCTTCTACACACAGGTTGTTAGGTTCCCTTCATTAGTCATCTTCATAGTCTCCACATGGGAGCAATGGGAGTTCTAGATAGGGACATGTATTATTATTTATTGAGACATTGTACTTTGATCATAGAGCCTGTGAGCTCCTTTTTATTTATTGATACATTCTAACATTGTACTATGACACATGTTATTTTGAGCAATATATATATCATATTTGGCGGCATTTATATGATTTGCATATGTTCTATATGATGATGTTGTTTATTTCTATGTGATTATGCAATTTGTTAGATGGTGTATATGCATGTTATGAATGATGATGTTTACTCATTATGTTTCATTTCCTATGTTGATGATGAATGCACAATATTTATAAATGTGATGAATGCATTCTAGGTTTATGAAAATGAGATAAAATGTGATGATACTATTTATAATGCCATGTGGATGGATGCCTAATTCATACACATTTATGATTGGTAAATGGATGTATGTCATGATTATCTAAATGCGATGGACATGCCTATTTGTTTGTACTTATTTAAAATGCAACATAGCTATATGATGTACTATATATAGACATATGACAATTTTTACATAATGGTTGTAGAATGTATGCATATGCATATTATCTAATTTTTTGTGTGTCATAGGACTCCATCATTATGCAGGATAGAAGAAATGTTAGTGTGGATAACTCAAAATGTTACTATTGAAAAATGGTTATTTGAAGAACATATAATCTTTGATATTTTGTCATATATACTAAGCTTTAGATTAAATCATCATTGGGCGAGACATGACACAAATGGATAGTACACACCATGATATGAGATAGACCATAGTGTACAAGGGTACCCACTTGCAAAAACAAACAGTCACAGACAAGGAGTGTCTTAACTCATACTAAGGGTAAAATTGCCCCATTCTTTTATCTAGACAAACCACATACAACAAACAAATAAAATATGGGTCATGAGATGTCATTGCTCCTCTAAATCCTTCATGGGACATCCTTGAGGAAACTAGTAATATGACTCAAAATCCAAAGTTTAAAATATAGTTGATAGACAACAGTCAAAGAAAAAGAGTCTTGAGACATCCTTGCTTCTCTAAATCCTTCATGGGACATCCTTTAGAAAGCTAGTGACTGGACTCAAATACAAATTGATAAAAATATAAGACAAACTAAGTTATAAATTAAAAAATCCAATACAATTATTTGCAAAATTTGATCTTGTGTGATTGTTTGATTGTGGGACATAGCCTAATGTTAGGGATGACACATACCATGTAAGACGTTGAGTCTAGTTTCGACCTTTGTGATTATCTGTGTAAGGCATGATAAATTCTGGTTTTAGAAAGACACATGTCGTATAAGACATTGATCTTGATTCCGTTGATGCGACAAGCTGCATAAGGCTATGATAACTGATAATATCCATTGTCAAGAAAGACATATCTTGTTATAGACATAAGTTGATTATTCTGACAATGTGTTTGATTTTGACTTGATGACAGTTTTGACCTATTTGTCTTGTTGATGCGTGACTTGTCTTGATGTTTTGACTGTTATGAGTGTGTGTGTTGACAATGTATAACTTATGTTGATTTGACATGATGTACCCTAAAGGACTGACCTAGTGTGGCCTTGGGGGCTCATCGATTGATAGCCTTGCCTACGTTATACATGCAAAGACCTTATAGTTTGACTTAGACTTTGACTAACATGAATGATTGACCAATATGAACTTAACTTGATGATTATGCAACGTGTGTGATAGTAAGTGTGATAAATCCTAATGGATAGACCTAGTGCAGCCTCAGGGGCACATCGACAGATGGCCTTGCCTATGTCTAGTCGCAGAGGCAACGTAGTTCGACTATGTCTACGACTGACTTGACACAACTGACTTTGACTCTATTTTTTGGGATTTTTGACATGTTTTTAATTTTCTTTTCTTTTTGGAGTTTTTTTATGTTTTTGTATTTTTTTCAAGACATTTTCTAACATTGGGATGGTATGTACAAGGTCTAAATGACACAGGTCAAGGATTTTCCCCTAGTCGGGAATAAGACCTATAGGATGGAGTGGAGATAGAGAGTGGACTTGATGTTAATCGTTCCAAGTAATGGATAAGACAACCATTTATTATGGGTGATGGTGAAAAGTCTGAATGGAATGATCATAGACAAAGGAGCGAAGTCGACTACACATGGCACTTATTTTCTAGGTTTTCACCATGGTACTTATCCATAGCCCCACCAAAGTGGTTTTCAATATTGGATAGATTATTTCTCTTTACTATTTTATTGATTTTTTAATTTTTTTGGTATTACAAAGACACCTGTTTTCCAGGTTTTCATCAAGGTAACAATTTTTTGTTCTTTTAATTTTTTTAATTTTTGTATTTTTCCAATTAAGACACGGTTCTCAGAAGCTATGCATATAATCTCTTCAGATGAAGGTTGTTGATTGGTGATAAAAGTGGTTCTCCTTCAAGGGTAGAGAGTTGATATGCTCCTGATTTAAAAGCTTCTATAACAATGTAAGGCCCTAACCATTTTTGTTCAAACTTGCCTAGTTTTTATCTTTCAGATTGATTCTTCGGGTTTTCCATTAAGACCAAGTCACCAATGTCAAAATGTCGATTTATAAATTTCATGTTATAACTGTGACGAAAACAGTTCCGGTATGCTTGAAGATGATCTAATGCCTTTTGTCTTCGTTCATCTAGGAATTCTAACTCATGTAGTCATGACACATGGTACTCTTCATCATCAATGTGACCTTCCAATGATACCCTTAGGGAAGGAATTTCAACCTCAATAGGTAAGATAGCTTTGAAACCGAACACCAAAGAATATGGAGTGGCACCAGTGGGAGTGCGGATGCTTGTGCGATAGGCCCATAGGGCAAGATTAAGTTGTAAATGCCAGTCACGACCAACATCATTGACAGTATTTTTGAGGATTTTGATGATTTTCTTATTAGACACCTCTGCTTGGCTGTTACCTTGTGGATAATATGGTGTGGAAAAATGATGTTGGATATGAAATTATTCATAGAGATGGTGTACTTGTTGGTTTTTGAATGGATGACCATTATCTGTGATGATGGATTGAGGAACACCATACCGACGAATTATGTAGTTTAGGATAAACCTAGATGTTTGTGTGTCAGTGATGTAGGTCATGGGAATAGACTCAATCCATTTGGTGAAGTATTTAGTGGCGGTTATGATGAACTTATGGCCATTGGATGATGGAGGGTGTATCTTACCTATGAGGTCAAGTCCCCATTAGGCAAAGGGCCATGGTGAATTTATCAGTCGAAGCTCTTGTGTTGATGTGTGTATCAAGTCTTTATGTACCTTACATTGTCGACATTTCTTGATGAAGATATATGAGTCCTTTTCCATTGTAGGCCAATAATAGCCTAATCTCATAATCTTCTTGGCTAAGGTAGGACCACTAGAATGGGATCCAAGACTTGGAAGCTAGTGTCCATAACTGTAGGGCCAATTCTGATAGGGAGTGTAACAACTCCTTTGGACGACCTTTCCTCATCATCATATTCCTTAATGACTATACTCTTAGTGGTGTCCATGCATGCTTCTGAGAACCCTAGTGCCTTAACCAATTTCAAGGTACAAAGGTTCAACCCTGCTCCTCCGTCTACCAAGATTCATCTGACTTTGGTTTGATGGACAAAAACTTCAAGGTGTAATGGATCATTATGATTGGTCTTCTCAGTTGAATAATACTATTGAGAGAACGTGGTGTGATGCAAACTGGTTAAGTATCCTACCATTTCTTCAAAACGATTGACATCTATGTTGGTAGGGACTGTTGTTCTTTGCAAGGCTTTGTCAAGAATGGCTCGGTGATCTAGTGATATAGTCAATAGTTCCAAGATGGATATTTGTGTTGCAATCTTCCCTAACTGGTCAAGCAAATTATACTTAAGCTTGGAAGACTATGTTTGTGGATCTTATGAAGGCCCTGGAAGGGTTATCTTAGTTTTGTGTGTGTTGACAACACATTCAGGACACTTATTTATGGTAATAGTATTGATATTTTCATTAGCAGCTCGGATATGATTGATGATGGTACCTAGTTTATAATCATGCTTAGCATTGGTATAATTGGCCGAGGTATTATTCTTAGTCCCTAAACTAGAGGACTTTCCTTTCCCATGGTCATGTAATGGATCTGTGAAGACCTTGTGATCACTATTTTTGGTATGTTTCTTCCCATTGACTTCTATGGTTCTGTCTTCAACAAAATCTTGTATGATGTTCTTGAGTTGTCAACATTGTTGTAGGTTATGTCCCTTTGTTTGATGGTACTCACAATAGGCATTATCATCCCACCATGAGGATTTAAATTGTCTTGGATCATATTTTGCTGGTTCTAGAGGTTTTATGAGGTTATGTTTAATTAGTTCTTTGAAAATTGTCTCAATTGGTTCCCCCAAAGGAGTAAACTCACATTTAGGAAATCTCCTTTGCGGTCATTATTGTTGTGAATTTTGGATAAAGTTGGTAGTTTGATCAGCATCATTAAGCATGTCATGAGAGGGGTTGTAACCTCTAAGTGTGATGACAGGTCTTGCATGTAGGGTCTTAGCATCAACGATACCATCTTTTGTTACATTTTTGTTCCTAGACCAATATTTATTTCTATCATTGGGAGTGTTTTGGTGTTGAAAAATTGGATTCCTACTTGGTGCCTTAATGTCCCCTTTGTCAATGAGGGCTTTCTCAAGTATTATTCTTTTTTGCAGCAAGTCTAGAAAAGAGGTACAACAATGTACTCTTAAGTCACTTCTCAGTTTTGGATGAAGATTTTCAAGGAATATCGTGACTTTTATTTTTCTGGTATCTCAACTAGACATCGACTAGCCAAACTCCTCCATCTCTAAAATAAAGTGGTGAAATTTTCACCATCTTCTTGCATGGTGTGACACAAGGTAGTTATCATGATTTCATTGTCTATGTTGAAGACGAAGTGTTTGACAAACTTCTTAGCTAATTTGCCCCATGATTTTATGCCATATGGTAGTTTAGAGAACCATTCCAATGCTATCCTGACAAGGGTTCACAAAAAAGGTCTCATAAGGTATGTAGGGTCATACGAGATGTCCATTCATGTTGTAGAAAATTCTCTAATGTGTTCCAAAGGATTCCTCTTCTCATTGTACTTAGGTAAATTCGGTATAATGTTTCTATGTGGGAAGGGTGTCATGTATAGCACGTTTTCAAAGGGACATGGACATAAATCTTGTGCTAAGATAGTTCATTTGCCTGACATTAACATAGTGTCCATTTGTTGTTGGGGAGCTTACATTTTGTTTTGGAGAACATCTACTTGTATGTTAGTTGCATTGTTTGGATCAATGTAAGTGTTCTGAAATGCAATATTCTATGATGAGTTGTGATTTGGTGAGGGTATATATCCTGTTTGAATGTTCTGATTCAGTGTAGGAATATGTCATGTTTGTGTAGCCCCTATGTGTGGAATGGTAGTACTGGTGTTGATATGGGGTATAGATCATGTTGTGTTTGTACCAATTTTGGGTCTTTTGCTTTTGGTATTTGCGCCAAAGGGATTTGATGAAGATGCTCCCACAATAAATTGTAAACCTTGTGTTATGTTGAATTGGGTCGTGTTTACAATTGAGGATGTTTGAGTAGGTATGCCAGTTGGTATTATTGCGGTAATCTGAGGAATAGAGACACTTGATGTCATGGTTTGCGTTGGTTGTGTAGATGAAGGTTGTATTTTGTGGATATCAAATCCTGGAGGTAGTGTGGCACCTTCTACTAGCAAATTTTCTAGATATCTTTGAGGATCATTTTCCAAAAACTCATCCATAAAGGATGCAAATTTAGGATCTTGGACAACCATGTCTACATCTTCTACATAAATTTTTCCATGTGTGTCTCTAGTGATAAATTTTTGAAGCAAAGTTTTGTGTGGTCTCTTTGTCCCTGATGGTTGGTTTTCGAAAGGATTGATGAAGTTTTGTGAGTCTGACATCTCTTTTTATTTCTTTCTAGACCTTGTTTCAACCATGAAAATGTTGCTCAAGATGAGGCGATGCAAACTATGCCTAAAATGATATGATCTAGTCTATGTTTTTGGTATTTTTTGAATATAAAGAATGTCACTAAAATTATGGATTTCTAAAATGACGTATGCTAGGATGAAAATATGCAAAATTTTGAGTAGACTATGACGGTAACTGATTCTAAGCGGATATTACCTACATCCTATGGAATAATCCAAAGGTATGACTTAACTTTACCAAGGAACCTGATGTAGGACAAGGAAAAACTAATAAGGTGAATTTCCAAACTAGACTAATGAGCTAGAAGGATTCACTAGTAAGACAAAAGTGACTAGGTTCAATGATAATGACAATCAAAGCATGAACTTATCCAACAAAGCAGAAAGTTTCCCTATTCTAAGATATGCAAATTCCTATGAGGTAACTAAGTTTTGCTACTAAGATGACTATCTCTAAAACTTAAATGACACTTAAACAATGCAAGGTTTTTGAACAATTTTCTAGTTTTTGTCCAAGGTTGATCATAAGAAACAGAGGTGAAAATGACAGTTTGTTTTTGGACTGTGATTGCAATTTTGAGATTTTTTTGTTGATAGTCAATTGTGGTTCACTTTGCAGATGCGTTTCTAAAATTGACAGATGCGTTTTAGTTTGCAAATGTGATTAATTGATGAAATTTAGTCTCGGTTGTTGACAGACAATTGTGACTCACGCAGATAGATGTGGTTTAACTTTTAATAGATGCGACTCTAGTGGTGGATGCGACTCACTATTCAAATGCAACTCAGAATCTAATCCTTGTGAAGACTAACTTTGTTGACAGACACATACAGTTTTCTATTTAACAGTTGTGACTCAAAAATACAAATGCGGTTTTCTATTGATCAATTGTGACTCAATTTTCAAATGCAGTTTTCTAGTGAATGATAGTATAAATTGACTTTTTTTCGTGACCATGTTTTGGAAAATAAAGAATACAATCAGAAGACAATGTGTTTTCAATTTCGATGTGTATGAATATGTTAAAACCATAAGACATGTACAATTCCTAAAGCTGGCAGTGACAATATTTACTAAGTTCTCACTTGGGTTTCCCCAGCTACGTATATTCAAGGCGGATGAATAGTAGCTTGACCCCACTGGCTCCCCTCCATGACACACACTTATCGGGGTAGCCAAGCTACAGTACCCATGAATTCCCCATGGCATACTTCTCATCTCTACAATGAACCGTAAAAATATGAGACAACTTCACAGGTTCGACCTGTTGCACCAGTAAATAGAAGGATTTTGGCTTAACTACAATAAATTGGACTTTTAGTTTGGACACCTATTCAGAAGAGCCATGTGAGAGGCAATATCATCCCAGTCTGCAGAGGTTAGGCTTTGCAGGTTTCGAGCACCACAAGGATACTTGGGAATCATTGTCCACTAGGATCTCAATAATACTGAGCTTTCCTCGAGCATTAAAATCCTATCACCAGCTTTGAGTCGCGTTGGTTACTCTTAACCACCCATGCAGGCCCAAATTTCTAGAGTCAGTAATCGATTCTCTTACACCCAGGATCACACAAATGCACAAGGGGAGATGATAATACGATGTACCGAATCAAGATTCTAATCTAAACATGTACAAACATGGAAGGCAGTAGTTAATTTTAAGTCCAAAATGAAAATTTTATAATCTACCAAGCAAGATTTTTTTGAATTGAAAGCCTTCGACCTAGGATCTTCATGAAAATTGTTAGTAGTTTTATCCATCTGTCTTCATCAATGGTTTTGCAAGAAAATGATTTGAGTAGTTTTCAAATCTGTCTTCGTCGCTCGTCCTGCAGAAAAGAAGTTTCACATTTTATATATGATCTATCTTCGCAAAGACGATCAGATATCGAATCAGGAGACAACTAATTGATTCAAATAGATCTCGATTCAGATGATGAGTGAATAATTAGATAAGTAGGTGATAGAAGAATGTGACAGGAATAACTATTTTTATGAATTAAATATTTATTTAATTCAACATTCAAAATTTAAGGATTTAATTAAATAAATAATGATTTATTTAATTGACCATCGAAAAGGTTAATTGAATAATCAAATAATTCGAAATGAATACTTAATTATAGTCAAAATATGATAAAGGGTAAATTAAATAATAAATTATTTAATTCGGAAAAAGAATTAATCAATTAGAGATGTAATTAAACAAATAATGATTTATTTAATTAATCAAGGCTGAATAAAGGTCATAATGAATTAATTAAATAATTAAAGTTATTTAATTAATAGAAGAAAGATGTGTTTATAAAGTAATTAAATAATTTACATTATTTAATCGTGATCATGGACATTAGAAATTATTTCAAAAATGGTAATCCCAGGCCTAGACCAATTTTCAGTCTCTACAATATCATTAAAGTCTAGAACAAAGAGGGAAACAACTTGAAGAATGAGTTCAACCTCAATAGGAAAATAAACTTCATAATATTTGTTGACCTCATTAATTGAATTGAAGAAAAAATGAAATGCTTCCAACTCACATTTGAATGAAATATATGTCACACTTACCTGATGACCTACATAAGGAATCTCCTCCTCATACACATCATTTTTTTAAGCTCTAGCATGTAGAAAATTTGAGCAAGAATTTAATCTTCAACTTCGTGAAATGTTTGTTGCTCAACATCATTACAAATTAAATATGTTAGGCCCAAATATTTAACATTTCACTTTAATTACATTTTCACCCATACTAGAATAAGTTACATCTTCATCATGAAGGAGACTTTATATTCAACTCCACTCATCTCGTGGATAACAAATAATCATCATACCTCACTATTATTTATGTTGATGCATTCTTCATCAACATAAAAATTAGGATCATGAGACACTTTAGATGAAGAAATTCACTCTCCAAATTATCTCGTTGTTTCATTTTTATCTTGGAAATTGATGTGACACGTGTGCTACAAACACTAGACTTGTGGCACATCTCTTCTTCCACAATTATTTCATCAAAAATACTTTCATATGACCCTATTGAATCATAATCTACATGAGGGAGACAACAAATCTTGTCAAAAATGAGCAGGTTGTCATATCCACCCACATGATTACCAATTATTTCATCAAAAATACTTTCATATGACCCTATTGAATCATAATCTACATGAGGGAGACAACAAATCTTGTCAAAAATGAGCAGGTTGTCATATCCACCCACATGATTACCATCCATGCAATCACCAAGGGAAAGGTCTTCAAACTAAAATACATTTTTTTACACTAAATCCTATTTTAATAATACTATCACCAAGTTCAACTATGCTTTTAATTACCATGATGTAAATAAAATTCAATAGTCTCAATATCAACATTAGGGACAAAGGACAAAAATATATCAAACAAGAGAAGAATTTCTTGTTCAACTCTTTCATCACAAAATTTTATATGTTATATATAATCAAACCCATGAGCCGATTCATCTAATTTTTCACATGCATACAAATCTCCCTCATTTGCACTAATATAAAAGCATTAGGGTCAATGTTCTCATCATCAAATTGGAAATCATTATTAATATCTTTGTTGTTATCATCCATGGATGACTAATCCAACTAAAGATAGATGCAAATGTTATCATATTCACTTGTATTATTTCCATATAAGGCACCAACACCTTCCTCTGCTAGGCTACAAACACAATCATCACTTGATATTGTGCTTGAGCTTGATGCAATATCTATGCCCTCACTATTCACAATAATATGTTCATTAATAGCAACCTCCATTCAAATTAATTTTTTCCTATAATAAACTTAGACCAACTTCACAAGCCTCGAGGAACAATATAGCAATACAAGTAGGTGTGTTAGGTCTATAAATTTTTGGTATCTTAAAAAGGGAAACCACAAACCTATGATTGAAATCCTTGGTATAATATCATCCTTTCCATTTTATGTTTTCTTAGTTTTTTGTAAATACTGTCTAGGGGAATGATAGGGGATTGAGTAACCTAACCTTTTGCAATAGCAAGAGAAAAATTAGGTTTCAATGCCTTGATTCTTTCCTCACGTTGTTTGTTGATCTCATTGAGCTCATCTATCCTTTTTTTTTTTTTCAAGTATGGATTCTTGTAGATATGAATACAAATTTATTTTTGGTGTTGGGTTGGATGAACAACATGGATGATCATCATTGTAATGAATATCTTCCCCTCTACTCGTCAAGAGGGCATTTGTATTTATGAGAATAATAATTTGAACCTTCTACAAATTTCTCTTTGCAATAAGTACTTGTTTTGGGTGATACCTTCTCTTCATATTCAACCTATTTTCTATATTAAATCCTAGGAGGAAGATGATATTAGATAGTATCATATGTTTCTTCACCGAAATAGCTCATGCCAATATTTTAAACATCATATCATTTATCCCTATTCATCTTACCAAGAAGCACATGGTTTCTTTTTAATTGAGCCTCTTGTTGTTCAACAACTGCCAATTATTTTAGTTTCTTCTCTTTGATCTAATCTATCAATTCATATATTTTATCACTACAATTATATGATTCTAAGAGAAAAGGAAGATTAGTAAACATGATATGCAATACAATATATATCCATGTCCCATCTAGCCAACAACCATATCATTCATATTCCCACAATCAAACCTATACATATTTCTCTATTTTTTATTATGTCATTATTATTTGATTCTTTAGAAGTATATATGTATTGATCTCTTCAATCAATCAATAAATTATTTTACATGAAGAACTAACTTCTTTAATGGGATATGAAGGTTTAAATGACTTACCATTGCTCTAAGCTTTCCATAATGGATGTCTTTGTACACTAGTGGTCAAAGATTCTCCTTGATCCTATTGGTATTTGGGATACCTTCTCTCCATCACAAAGTATTTTGATTTTATTGTCAATTCTAGGTTGACTAAAACAAAGTCACCACTCTTCACTTAGAAGAGACAAAATATTTTCCAATAGCTCATAATTCAAATACCAAACAATAATATTTCCTTATTTTGAGTTGTAAAGGTTTTCATGATGAGAACCAATATTTTATCTCCACAACAATGGTGCTAATTTATTGGCATAAGTTGAAGGGTTGCTAAATTCAACACAACATATACACAGTTGTAAAAAAATTATTGTTGAGGTGTTTTAGAAAATTTACAATTTCCTAAGACCCGCCAATGAATAAAGTGACTTTATCCCTAACAATGACACTTATTTTTTGGTGCTCAAATCTTTAAGTCCCAAATCTCTAAGGTTGGATAATCTTCTAGGTGGTAGAGTTGTCAATTCTAGGAAGAATACCGTAAAACCTATACTCATGTTGGAAAAAATAAGACCAATCATTGAGAAGGGTAGGACCTCCTTCTCTTTTTTATTTTTTGAACCAAAGGGAGTTCCCTAAGGTGCTACAATAGATATCACCATAGAAATATAATGCTGACCCTGATACAAAACATACCCATTGCATAGTGCACCCCTTTCTCAGTTGTCACTTTGTGCCTATATGTTGGTTTGTAATACTTAAGACTCAATCACCTTATAGAGTAGATAATATTCCAGATAAATTTCAATGAATGTGTTTTATAATAACCCCTTATCATGTTACATGTGTTTTGATATGGCAATTGGAATGCACTAAAATTGATTAAAAATATATTTTATATTAATTTATTTGGAGTGTGCTAGGATGATGGGGAGAAGGATTCAATAAAAAAAATTGGTCTTTGTCCAATTGGGAAATAGAATCTTTGAGTCCATACAAAACATGCAATAAATGAAACCAAAGGCAACACCTTAATCAGGTACCATAAAATAATATGATATTCAAATTACACACATAAGTTAGGATCTACACATACATTTGAGAAATATTAGTAATCCATGAGCATACCTACACATTTCTTTTATTTCTCTGAGAAGATACCTTACAAATTCTTTACAAAGATTTTACAATCCTCAAGCTAACAAACTAATCAAAAAACATTTGAAAATTCATACCATACACAAGGAGACACTAAATGAAGGTTGACTCCACCTTTAATTACTTGATCTACAAAGGTCACAAATGTTATTAAAAATTTGGGAAAATCCAAAATCATTAAAATACCAAAAATATGATACCTAGAACTAAAAATTGAAACCCTAAGGCTTCTTGTGAATATCATTATTTTATTGGTTTTGTAACTACTACTCTCCAAACCAATGTCATCCAATATCCCAAAAATGAAAACCAAAACCATTGTATAATAGTAGTACAAGGAAAAACTGTTAGAGTAAAGTAATTAATTAACTTTACTCTCCTCTTAAGATTTCACCTTACACACATATTAGTCATTTAATAATTAATATTAATTATTAAATGCACTCACCTTTAGGGTTAGGTTTTCCTTTTAGGTTTTGATCTCCTTTTATAAGGATCGATCTCTTGTATTTCATTGAAGCTCTATTTCATTTTTCTGGAATACATCTTGCACATTGTGAGAGCCAAACCCTCGTCTTGATCTCTCTCTTTCTCTGTGACAAGTCTTTTGCATGCAGGTATTAATCGGGGTCTGTGGATTTGCATTTCTCAAATCCTACATGGTATCAGAGCTAGATCTGCTGTAGCTTGTTCAATTTTTGAAAGAATTAGAGATCTAGGTTTTGGTTGCATCAGATCTGTGTTTGTTTTCTAGTTTTTATTTGGAATAGGGGTTTTTTTTTTTGGTACACTTTGAGCTCAAACGGACCTCACCGTTGAGCTCGCAGCATCCAAAAACCCCTATTTTGATATAAAATTCATCAAATTTGGCTTCACGACGTTAGATCTACGAGGGTTTGATGTTTTTGAGGGTTCCTAATCTAGAGCATACCTGAAATTTTGGAGCAATTTCAGCCCAAACAGACCTCACCATCGCATTTAGAGCACCCAAAAACCCTTAAATCGACTGTCAAATCGGACACAGTGACTCCGGGAGGGAAAACAATTTCATTTCTGAGTCGTACGGCCTGGTACGGCACGCAATCCAAAAAAAATAATTAAAAATCATAGAGTTATGGCGCCGCCGTCAGTTAATCGCTAGCGGTTAACTGCTAGTGGTTAATGCTAGCAGTTAATGCTAGCGGTTAACTGCTAGTGGTTAATGCTAGCAGTTAATGCTAGCGGTTAGCCTAACCACCAGGCTTAACCCTCAAACCTTTTTGGAGCAGTTTTGGTATTTTGGCCATAACTTTTGCATACGAACTCGCTTTTTCGAAAACAAAATATTGTCGGAAAGCTGGTTCCGAGCCCGTTCTGATGGTGTAGGAATTTCTTCAAAAATATTCAGTTTGCATATAGTTTTTCGTAGTCAAAGTCAAATGATCTTTTTGCACTCCGAGGGGCATAACTCGCTCAATTTTGCTCTGTTTTTTGAAAGCGAATAGGCGACAGAAAGGTGGTTCTGTACTCTTTCCAGATCTGTAGTTTATTTCACCAGAAAATTCTTTAGGTACACAGAGATTTGTCTCCATCATATACTGCTTTCTATAGTTTTTTGGCTTTCAGTTTGTACTGGGGATTAGTTTTTTGCATTGTGGGGGGGTGTTTTTTCCTAATTTCTATTATTTACATCAGAAAAATAGAATCTACAAACACCAAAAACAAAAAACCCCTTCTGCATCTTCTGTCTAGTTCTGAAAGACCACTTAATAATAAAAAAAAAACACATTCAGAGCAGTTGAGGCACAGTTCACAGCATGGCCGACAGATCTATTGAGCTTCTCACACCACATAATTATCACACTTGGAAGGGTCACATGATGACACTTCTTCAGTCTCAAGAGTTATGGTCCTGTTTGGATGCAGTTCAGCCTCCATTGACTCGCGCCTTTGAGGTTATGCAGCACAGGAACAATATGGATCAGGCTATGGGATTGATTGCTTTGCACATTTCAGACAGTCTCCTGTTTCATCTTGAAGGGTGTCTCACACCTAGGGCCTATTGGACCAAGTTTGAGGGACTTTTGGCACTATCAACGAGTTTAGAGCATTGCAGATTGAGGCAGAGTTGACTTCACTTGTACCTGATTCTTTTCCCTCCATTGAGGACTTTTTGATGAAATTCAAACAATAGAGATCTCTTCTACAGGGTTGTGGTAAGGTTAAGACTGATACAGAGTGTATTTACCTGATTTTGTCAAAGCTTCATGGGAACTTTCAGATATTATCATCTACCTTCCATTCCACTATGGATGTCTTGGGTGCACATTTTACCATGCCTTCTTTTGAGGTGTTTTGTGATCATTTGACACGAGAGCAGGCTAAGATATCACAGTTGGATGCTCTCACAGGATCACCACACCAAGCGTTGGTAGCACAGTCATCTCAGGGGAAGCAAAAGCAAAAACAGAAACAGAAACCACAAACCACAGAGCATTGGAAGGATTCCAGTTCACAGAAGACTTCTGATTCACCTTCTCCTAAGGGGGAATCATCGAAGAAAGATAGACCTAAGTGTGCTTATTGCACTAAGCTAGGACATGATGAGTCCAAGTGTTATGAGAAGAAGATAGATGGATATGCAAAACAGGTTTCAGATTTGACAGCTCTTCTTGAGAAGAACCATATTCATCACTCTTCTTCATCTACTTCAGGCGGGTCTTCTTCTTCACCATCATTCTAGATAGATGGACAGGCCCCACATAAGGGTCATGCATTATGTGCAACCACCAGTTCACATTCATCTAGATGGCTACTGGATTCAGGTGCTTCACACCATATGGCATCTTCTCAGGACATGTTCTCATCTTTCGAGGCTGCGTCCTCACCACACATATTGATGGGTAATAACACTTATATGAGTGTATGTGGGAAAGGTTCTATCGATATTGATGACGGTACATTCAATGATGTACTATGTGTTCCATCTTTGTCCACTAACCTTCTCTCCATCTATCAAATTGCTCACAGTGGGACAGGGAAGACAGTTGAGTTCACACCTGATTTAGTGCACATCAGAGACATTCAAACTGGAAACATTATTGCAACAGGGAGAGTTGATCATTCTTCCCAATTGTATGCATTTACACACTTTGGTCCACCATCTCCCTCTCTTTCTACAAGAGAGCATGCAGTATCTAAGGAGAAGTTCGGTCACTTGAACTTATGTGTTCTTCCATCTGTTCATGAGACTAGTGTTGAGACTTCTACACATCTTCCTCCTGTTGAGATCGCATTTGTTCAGCAGGATACCTCTTCAGTTGTGACTAACATTGTTGCTCCACTCATCGAGCCATCAAGTGCAGTTGTTGAGGCCATATATGAGGATATTCCTTTCCTCACAGATGACAGATTCAGCACACTTGTTATCCCTTCTTCATTGGAGATTCCATTTTAGGATCATCTTGAGTTGTTTGATTCACCATTTTGTTATTCATACACTCATGTTGTTGTTTCGTTCTTCAATGCGCATCATCCAAGACTTCCATTTTCACCTCACATCCAGGGATTTCCTCTTCTTCGACCATTGGATCTGTTTCTTCCTCTGAGGCGACACATCGTTTTGATCATTGGCACAGGGGTTCTCTCATTCTGGGGGGGCTTTGGAGTCTCCACTCTCTCTCATGGGGGGGTATCTGATTGTATATAAGTATATGTTCTTGAGAGAGTCTCTTGAGACATTCCATTTGTACTTTATTTTTTGCATCTCTTTTTGGAGAGGAGTTTTTTCCCACGGGGTTTTCTCCTTTTCTCCGTTTCATAGAGATTTCCTTGTACTTGGGTACCTGATCAGGCCTAGTTGTCGGGACCCAATTTTACTTTCATGCATTGTAGTTACTTTTGATTTCTTGCACTAGTCTGTAGCTACACTCTTGCTTATCTTAAGGGGGGGTGTTAGAGTAAAGTAATTAATTAACTTTACTCTCCTCTTAAGATTTCGCCTTGCACACATATTAGTCATTTAATAATTAATATTAATTATTAAATGCACTCACCTTTAGGGTTAGGTTTTCCTTTTAGGTTTTGATCTCCTTTTATAAGGATCGATCTCTTGTATTTCATTGAAGCTCTATTTCATTTTTCTAGAATACATCTTGCACATTGTGAGAGCCAAACCCTTGTCTTGATCTCTCTCTTTCTCTGTGACAAGTCTTTTGCATGCAGGTATTAATCGGGGTCTGTGGATTTGCATTTCTCAAATCCTACAAAAACCATAATATGCAACACTATAGCATCAATAAGATCAATTATTTGCAAGCACTCTTGCTCAAAATGGGTATCTTAGATTGAATAGAAATTGTTGGAGGTATAGAAGTATTGTTATGATATTTCTTGGAAATATTTGTAAAAACTCAGAATTGTAGTAGACCACTTCGAGGGGGTTACCTCCAATAATCAGGAAATATCATATGAATTGGATAATTGATGATATGATGATATGATGATATGGGAGAGAGTTCTCTTCCTTATTTATAGGCTAAAAAATGTAGGGACATACCCCTTCATCCTAATTATGAGGTATTAGTGTATTTTTGGTATTTTTTCTATTGGATCTGCTCTGCTTTGCAACTTCCCACTCTAGCTGGTTTTTTGAATTTTTGGCCCTTGCATTGATTTCACTGTTTCATGGGATGGTCGGTGGGGAGGGGGGGTAGGAAGGCTCCCCATTCCAAGGATGGTGTGTCTTTGTGTGGCACTATGTCTAAGGCAACAGTGACCAGTCTTGTTGTACCCCATGTGATTTCTCTACCTCATACTTCTGTCCTTTCCACTGGGGAAAATACTAAAGGTATTTCTGGAAAGTCGCATGTATCCCCTAATTTTGCGCTTGACTCTTTCTTCTTGATTGAAAAATTGGTTTCCTATGTAGATAAACTGGTGGGTTCTAACTTGCCAACTTTGGGTAAAAGGTTGTTGGAGTTGGCTTCCTACTCTATGACGAACTAAGAAGTTAATGTCCCTGAAGTCTATTATCAATCAGATATGCACCCTATGCTAATCTTGTAGAAACTTAACTATTTGTTGACACATGGAAACTTTCTTCAAATGTGGGCGATCTTATCAAAGAAGGAATCTCTAGAGTGAGTTGGTTCTTTGAATGATAATTCCTATTCCAAATGATTTCGAGGTAAAGAGTTAGAAGGATAAACTAGATTTAAAAACTAAGAAGAGTATTCTACCACCTAACATTATTGACCAAAATTAAGGAGATTTTGATAGTAACTCACTCTCACCACCTATTTAAAACCTGATTCTCACAATCTCACAACACATATAATCCAAAAGTGATTTGTGCAAAGGTTTAAAATAAACACAAGGCACAACCTGAATTAGCATGCAACTCCTACAAATCACTTTACAACAGTAAGACAAGAAAAGGATTCAACGGATTTGAATCACAAGGCACATCCAATTACTATTTGCAAAGCATAAATAAGAAGTGAGAAAGGAAAGTCTGTTGTTTTATTGAATGAAGGAGTGAAACTCTCAAAATTTGAGTGCAAAACTGCTTACAAAAACTCTTTGCCTGAACAAGAGAAGAAGAAAAAATGATTTGAACTAAGAAAAACCCTAATTTTTTCTCCTAAATAAAACCCTCTAAACCCTAATCTGAGCTCAAGAAGAAAGCCTAGTAAAAAGCATCCAGAACTACATCATAATGTGTAATCAAAGTGGAAAACTCACACTTTTTACATGTCCATCCCAAAAGGATTATAAAAATAGGTCCAATCTACTTTAAAAGAAAAACAAAAACCTTATCTCCACCCCATGCAAATCAATTTTTCCCAAGGAAAAGTCAACCATCTCAACTTTCACAAAACTGCTAAAAATAGCAAAAGAATAAAACAATTTATAAAACATTGTTTTATCTTTGCTTTACAAGATAATTGCAGTTTTATTTTTCCCAACTTGAACTATTTTTTGCAATTAATATTTTTAAATCTTTGCAAAATTAATAACTCATGCTCCAATTACAATTGATTTTCTTTAATAAATCATAAAATGTGAAGATAAATATCAATTTTTATGCTTTAATTGATTTCTATAAAATCAATAAAAAAAAAAGCCTAAGGCATGAATGTTTTTCCCACGGCATTTGGCCACATGGTGGTCTGTGAGCAGCCCCCATATACCACCAGACCTACCCACCTCCCACCAGCGATAGGCCTTCACCAATTCTGGCGCCATCTAAATTCTTTAGCAGTCTCCCCACATAGCCGATGTCGGCTTAATAACCGATGACATTTCAAAAATTTTGGCGGTCACTCCCCTCTATCCGGCAGCTGATGTCCACAAAAACCGGCAGCGAGAACCATTGAATATTCCAAGAGGGAATATTCCCTAAAAAGCATATTCTTTGTCAAGATTTCGTTGATTGGCAACGCCTATATACTTGTCAAATTTAAGCCCAAAAAACAACGAATATTCTTACATGTAGGGTGTATTCTTTTTTGACGGTCTGCAAACTATCAAATTTAATCGCATGTACTGCTGACATCAACATCGCATCAATGATGACGTCATAAATCATTTGAAAAAAAATTCCCCCTCACGGATTGAATTTTTATTTTTGTAGTCCGACTTTGAAGCCCCATATCTCAGTCATTTTGGCTCCTTTTTTTGAGCAATTTTTTTTTATTTAGGATAATTTTTCATGCTCTACACGGTGGTGCAATCAATTTTTAGTTTTGGATTTTGGTTTTTCCAGAAATTTCAGATTCTCACAATTGTTGATGCTTCGTCCTCATTTTGGAAACTTCAAGAACTCATATCTTGCTCCTACGGTAACATTTTTGGGTGAAAGTTTTTTTGAAAGTACATGATTTTTCATGTATTTTCCAATGGTGTAATCAAGTTTATCTCATCTACTATAAATTGTTTCACTTTGAATCTGTGGCCTATTTTGGCATCTGCATGTACCAAAATCAAAGTCCACTTTATTGTTTTTGGCAAGTGGCAATTGTGAACACACTAAATATAAAGTGCCAAATCAAATATTATTTGGGGGGTTTCTTGATTGAGTGATTTAGGGGGGATCTCTTGGTGCATTCTTTTGATTTGTTTGCTTGTGCTCTCTTGTTTTCATGGATCATTCTAAGGTTCCTTTGCTCACATCATATAATTATTCAAGATGGCATCAAAATGCATGGAGTATTCTAATGACTGAAGGTCACTCTCTATATGTTGAAAATAAGGTACTTGAACCTACAGATGCAGATAGAAAGACAAAATGGATGATTGAAAATACCAAAGCTCCTAGATGTCTTGGTAGACTAGTTTCCCAAGATTTTTTGTTTCAAATTGAATCATGTAACAATTCTCATGAATCTAGGGACAAATTGAAAACATTGTATGGTACTACAAATGAAGTAAGAGGCTATCAAATTGATAATGAGCTGATGAGCCTTGATCCCAAGGACTTTGACAACATCCAAGACAACATCACTAAGGTTAATGATCTAAGAGAGCAATGTAAAGCATGTGGAATTAATAAGGACATTCAGTTGGTCTACAATACAATGAACAAACTTGGTCCTGATTATGCTTCTTTTGTTTCAAGCTTTCATACTCATAGATTGACTATGGGGTCCGCATATACCACACCTTCATTTGCATCATTTTTTGAGATGTTGATACATGAGCAACAAAATCTTATCTCAATGGGTCTCATCAAGACTTCTAAATCTTAGGCATTGTTGGTTAATCAAGTGAAAGAATCAGAATCAGGTAAGAAACAAAAAAAAGAAAAGAATAATCCACATTCAGATCAAGCAAAGAAAAAATTGTGCATATTGCAAGAAGGATGGACATGAATAACACTACTGTTATAAGAAGTATATTGATGAGTTGAAAAATCTTCTCAAAAAGAATCACATTGATTTTCCTTATAGAATGTATAAATCACCTTCTTCTCCTTCTACTTCAAAATAGTCTAAAAAGGACAAAGGTCAAGCATCTACATCATGATATAAAGGACAAGATCTTTGTGCTTTTTTAGGTTCAGGATCAGGGAGATGGCTTCTAGATTCAGGAGCATCTCATCATATGGCATCTTCACAATCTATATTATCTTCATTTCAGCCTTGTTTTATGTCTCCTATCTTGATGGGAAACAATACATACATGAGTGTAACTGGGAAGGGATCTATTAGTTTTGGGGACAACACTTTTCAGGATGTTTTGTGTGTTCCTCATTTGATAAACAATATTCTTTCCATATATCAGATTACACATGGTGGAGATGGGAGAATTGTGGAATTCACTCCTGATTCAGTCATCATTCAAGACTTGGAGAGTAGAGAGATCATTGCTACTGGTGTGGTTGATCATTCATCTCGATTGTATACCTTTGCATATTTTTCTTTTGATGGTGACATTGTTCCTTCGGCTGTTGATCATATGAACCATGATTCAGAGGAGACATTTGGCTATTTGAACTTGGGAGTTATCACAACAGATCCAGTTCTTGAGCCATGCATTCTATCCCCTCCATCTACTGTTGCAGTAGATGATGCTTGTGATTGCACAGTTTTGGTTCCTTGTGATTCAATGCAGTAGGATATACATTGTCTTCCAAATATGGCTACTTTGGATGACTTCTTCACAGGTATTTCATATTTGTTTGTGGAGTCTCATCTTGCAGATTTGGGGACATCATTGATGACATTCATCTTCTCTTTGATGAAGATGCTCCTTCTTCAATTATTGTGAGGGAACACTCTGACCCTCTTGTTCATTCTCTACATGATCATTCTTTGTAGTTTGGCGTGAGTGTGGATTATTTTGGACAACATTTTGAGGAGGCTTCTTTGTCTTTAGAGGGGATATATTTCTCTTTGGATCATTCTCTACATTCATCTCTACTAGATGTTGGATTGTCGTCTTGAGCAATGTGGCCTAGAACACCTGTTTGGAGTGTGTCAGCTTTCGACATCGACATGGAGACACTTGAGCATCATTCAGAGATATCATACATCATCCATCATCTTGGAATCCTGCATACATCCTTGGTTTTGTTTCTTCCTAAGGGGAGGAACGTTGTTCGATGAGATTGGATCATCTTCAGCATTCAATTTCGAGCTTCTACCATCAGTGCAGGAGACTCAACATTGAGGGGGGGCTGCCTTGTCTCTCTTCTACTTCTCTATTATGGGGGGTTTTTTTCCTCACATGGGGTTTTTACCTTCTCATTCTTCATTGAGATAATTTAATTTATTGTATTTCATCTCTCTTTTGGGGAGGAGTTTTGTCCCACTGGGTTTTCTCCTTTTCTCTATTTATGAGAGATTGCATTGCATTTGTACATGGGTACCTAACATGGCCCAGTTGTCAGGACCCATCTTGCATTATTTGTTTTGTGTACATTCCCCCGAAGTTACACTTAAGGGGGGGTGTTGGTGTAATTAAATATGTTGTACCTTGTCCTAGGTCATAATTACACCTTAGTTAAGTTTACTTAGGGACCACATAGGAGGTAGCTGGATAATTTCCACCTTTGGTGGACTTATCATGTTATTACTTTATCACTCCCACCTTTCGTGGACATATCATGTGATTACCTCTCCACCTTTGGTGGGAGATCCACCATTTGTGGTGGTTATCACGTTATCACTTTTCCACTTTAGGTGGAGTTATAGGTTTTCATAGTTGTCTCATGTCATAAGATTACAACACTTGTCATAATCTTATGCACTCCTATGTACTCACCTTGGCTATATAACCAAGGGGTCTCTCTCATTGTAAAAGAAATCTCATATCATAATCATATTGATGAGAATATAGTTTATTCTTGTCACATTATTCTCTCTTCTTTGTTCTTTCCATTTGGTCCAAAGATCTTGGCATCCATAGCCAATTCTAATATGGTATCGGAGCATGTTTGATTCTAACAATCCAAGTGCTCATGTTGCACTCTCTTGATCATGCTCAACTATTCTAATAAGGACAAATGATATGATTTATCAGCAAAATGTTGGTACAAGTCATCACCTAATGCATCCCATGTTGCGTTTGAGTTCGTTGTGAGACCTCTAAACCATTGCAAAGCTTTTCTCTTAAGTGACGTAGCCAAGAGCCTCAACGCCACATTCTCTTGAGTGATGTTGTGAACTGAGCATAAAGTGGCCACATCTTGAATGTGTTCAATGGCAGTAGTTTGGTCCTCTCTAGTAAAGTATGGAAAAATCCTTAAATTTGTTGTTGTAATATCATCATAATGTGCAATATTTAACAGGTTGCCCCTGTTAAAAGGTGAAAAAGTGTGTTTTCTTGCCATTGGTGGTGCTTGTGCTATAGGAACAGGACTGAAAACTGGAGGCATGGATTTTGACATTGCAAGTGTATCAAATAATCTCTTAGATGTTTTGTCTTTCCCTCGTGGTGGGGACAACTGTAGATATTCGGATGGGGTAGAACTTGACCTTGTATGTACTTTTCTCATGTGTAGGGTGCACTAATTTGCATGCAAAAATTAGAAAACAAATTCGTCAGGTGTATTGTAAAAGGCCTCTAAAAGGTTGAATAAAATTGTTGCATACACAAAGCAATAATTTAAAAGATTGAAAACTTCTCTAAAATTAACTTTCAAAGTCCCACCGGGCATGCCAAAAATTGTTATCAATCAGATATGCACCCTATGCTAAGATTGCAGAAACTTAACTATCTGTTGACACATGGAAACCTTCTTGAGATGTGGGTGATTTGATTGAAGAAAGAATCTCTAGAGTGAGTTGGTTCTCTGAATGATAATGTAGACATGGAAAATATACATGGACCTAATTCTGATCCTACTAACATCATTTTGTTTTGAATCATACTCTCAGCTTATCAACACCTTTCATCCCTTAATTAAATAAATCATTATTTATTTAATTAGGTCTTTCTCCTCTGGTGATTAAATTAATCAATTTAATTTAATTAATCATCTTTCTCCATTCATTTAAATAATTTATTTTATTTAAATTTTAAATCTCTAAAGTCCTCCTATTAAATTAAATAAATTAAACCTTATTTGATTTAATCTAACATATTCCTCTTTGGTTAAATAAATCAAATCATTTATTTAATTAATCATTTCCTCTCAATTTGATTTAAATCAATTCATAAATTTAAGTCTAAATTGGCAAATCACCTAATTCTTCATTAAATTAATCAAATCCATGATTAACTTAATCCCTCTTATTAAAATCCTCTAGAGAATGCAAGTTGCACAATAAATCAAATACTTTGATTTATTTAATTCTCTATTTTCCCTCACAAAGCATGAAAAGGGAATATTCCCTCATTTGAATTCAAAAAGCCAAGTGGGATTGGTCCTTCCAACAAGGCATTCAATGCCTCTTACATGTCCTTGGCCTTGAGCCAAGTGACATTAACTCCATTTCTCTTTCCCTCTCACATGTCACATTCAAAATTCAAATTTGAATCCAATGGCATTTATCATGCACATTGACCAAAATGTGCTCATTCCTCCTCCAATCACATGTGGACAAGTGGCCTCTTCTCATTGGTTGGTCTTTTATCCCACATTCATCCAAATCCCTCATTCTTCCAACTTGGGAATCTATAAATGAGAGACTCTTCCTCTCATTCAAACATCCACAATTTGAGTAAACTTACTATACTCAAATCCATCATTATCCACAAGCATATGCAAAGTTACTCTCTTCAACTTGAGAGCCAATTTTTCCCATTTCCATCAACCATCAATCATCTTTCAAGATTTACAACAAGGTTATGCTCAAAATTTGGAGATTTGACCATTCCTCATTTACACACCATTTCTACTTAAGGAATTGGGAAAGGGCCAATTGCAACACTTCATTGGCACCAATTCCCCCATAAGATCATCAATCTATTGGCTTAATTAGGATTTAGTTTAATTTCTTGTTTTATGTTCTTCATTTTCCTAATTTTAGTTTAAATAGGTGGATTTCATGGGGAATCCTTCACTCTTTGTATTCATTTACATCTAACACTAACAATGTTTGTCGTCTTTGTGCTCTTGCAGGTTTAGGGGTTCACAGATAATACCTATTCTAAATGATTTTCAAGTTAAAGAGTTAGAAGGATAAACTGGATTTAAAACTTAAGACTGAAATTCTATCACTTAAAATTATTGACCAACATTAAGGAGATTCTAATAGTAACTCACTCTCACTGCCTCTTTAAAACTCGATTCTCACAATCTCACAACACATATAATCCAAAAGTGATTTGTGCCAAGGTTTAAAATAAACACAAGGCACAACCTGAATTAGCACACAACTCCTGCAAATCACTTTACAACGGTAAGACAAGAAAAGGATTCAACGGATTTGAATCACAAGGCACATCCAATTACTATTTGCAAAGCATAAATAAGAAGTGAGAAAGGAAAGTTTGTTGTTCTATTGAATGAAGGAGTGAAACTCTCAAAATTTGAGTGCAAAATTGCTTACAAAAACTCTCTGCCTAAACAAGAGAGGAAGAAACAATGATCTGAACTAAGAAAAACCCCAAGTTTTTCTCCTAAATAAAACCCTCTAAACCCTAATCCGAGCTCAAGAAGAAATCCTAGCAAAAAGAATTCAGAACTGCATCATAATGTGTAATCAAAGTGGAAAACTCACACTTTTTACATGTCCATCCCAAAAGGCTTATAAAAATAGGTCCAATCTGCTTTAAAAGAAAAACAAACACCTTATCTACACCCCATGCAACTCAATTTCACCCAAGGAAAAGTCAACCATCTCAGCTTTCACAAAACTACTAAAAATAGCAAAAGAATAAAACAAATTATAAAAAATTGTTTTATCTTTGCTTTACAAGATAATTGCAGTATTATTTTTCCCAACTTGAACTATTTTTTGCAATTAAGATTTTTAAATCTTGCAAAAATAATAACTCATGCTCCAATTACAATTGATTTTCTTTAAAAAATCATAAAATGTGAAGATAAATATCATTTTTTATGCTTTAATTGATTTCTATAAAATCAATCAAAAACAAAGCCTAAGACATGAATGTTTTCCCCTAAAACATAAGCATTGCCATTAAACCAAAAAACCAAGGTATTTTCAAACCTTGAAATAATAAGTCAAAACTTATCCTAAAGCTCTTAATCAAATGGTCGACCTAATACATGTATGTATTATCAAATTGTATACTTGACATTAAGAGTTTGATATTTCCAAAAAACAAATGGAAAACTCTCTAAGTTTGAATTAGGGAAAAATGGAGCAACCCTAATAACAAAACTCTTCAACCCTAACTTTTGACCTCATTTCGCACCTGGTGTTTTGAGAGAAATCTCTACTGGGAGAATGCGTCGCCACCATGAGTTAGGGTTTTGCAGCTTGGAGCTACCATTTGAGCTCTTTGTTGGTCGATTCTTCATGAGTAAGCAAGGTAAGTTGGTTTAAGACCATTTCATGGCTTTTCCCATTCATTTTGAAAGCAAACTTTATCCTTGAGGCCGCGACCATGGCATGTATTTTTTTTATTTTTCTCTTTGTGCTTTGTCATTTTTTTCCCCTACATATGGCCGCCATTGGAGGTTGATTTGAAGCTTTCTTGCAGAAATAATGATGAGTGAAACCCGTGGCTATAACTTTGTATCTTCATTGCATTTTATGTGTTTCATTTTGAAGCTTAAATTTGAGCATTTTTGTAAACAAACTCAAAGAGTTTTGACAGAAAAAAGAAGCTATTATTATGGAAAAACCAATTGGAAATTTATGTGCTCTATCTCCATTATAGGTCGCACCTATCACATGATTGATAATGAATTTTCACAAAGACACTCCTACATTATAATCATTGTTTGTTCTAATTTTTATATTTTTATGGCCAACTCAAAAAGGTTTTTTTGAATGGTGAATATTTGTGAGCCAAGAGCCTTCTTCAGGCCATGGCTATTGCATGCTTGATCTAGGTATTTTAATATCACTACATTTTCATTGTCTTGTGTATGAAATCAAAAAGAAAATGCTCTGCTTTTAATGAAGAAAACCCAGATGGGTTTCAAGATTTTGTGTAACTTCTATTACATTTTCTTGAAAGTATTGTATTTCCAACTGAAACCCCTATGTGGGTATTTTTGTTTTGGATGAAAATTGATCTTGTAGTTGAAACCCCATGTGGATATTCCGTATTTTGGATGAAATTTGCATTCAAAGTTGAAATATCCATGTATTATCCTTAAAGTATTTCTTTATGAAGAAAGCTTCCTTTTCTATTTTGAAATCAAAACTCTTGCAACACTTGTTTCACTCGAAACCTCATCTTGTTTGACATTGAATTATCATGGCATAAGTGCATTGCTTCAAAAGAAGAAGAAGACGTATTTCACATTATTGTTGTAGCTTCATTTACTTGTTGCACATAATCTTAGAAGGTTACACATTCCATAATATGCAGATTTACATTCACCTCTTGCTGCATGAAACACATAGAAACTCCTTTTGCTTTCAAAATTATTTCATTTTACTCGTCTTGAAAAGTGGCACCCAACCAACATGATACACCCATAATTGGCTTCTTTGTTCTACTTGCACATTTCATTCAACCTTGAACACTTATCAGTTATTGTTGTTTGTCCATAATGTTGTCCTATGTATGCAAACTGATTTATTATTCCTTGGCACTCCTCATGCATTTTTATGATTAAATGAAACCGTTGTAAATAGATTTCAATCCTTCAATTCTCCAACTTGATTTTGTGAATTTTATATGTATGCCTGTTCACTATCACCATTTATGACATGAAACATTTGCTGCATTTAGAAAATATCATCATGAAATAGCATGAATAAATATGAACAAATCACATGGTAGCAAAGCTGCAATCAATTTTGACAGTATTAAAACTTTTTAGTATGGAAATTGATGCATTTCTTTTGATTTTGTATTAGAATTGAGCTCGTTGTTCACTTGTAATTTTCACTTCATTGTTCTTAGATTTGATTATTATGAGTGAACAATGTCCTTGATTGTTTTGATAGCTTTAAATCTATTTCACTCCTTCATGATTGGCTCATATGAACATGATAACTGAATTTCCTTACTCAACCCCATTTGTATGTTTAAGGGGTAGCATGCCAAGCTCTACCCTTGTGGGATCCCATTTTACTCCACATGTCTTTATGTCTTCATGAAATGATCATCTAAATATATTTTCCTATACCTACACATGGAAACAAACAATATACTATTATGATGTTTCCTTTTTGGCTTATGTCCAACTCCTGTTCTTACAACTTCAGTTGTTTCAATGTATTATAAGTAGCATTCTACATTATTGTTGGTGATTCATATAGGGATGTTCATAATCAAACCTCTAACAACCCTTTACTTCTTGTTGATGGTGAAAATGACACAAACAACGTTAAACAAAATATTTCTACTCTATTTCTCCTGAAAAATAAAGACAACATATAGTAGCCTAACTCCCAAGGTCCTGGTAGTTGTTTCTCAACTGTATGGTGTTGCTCAATTGGTCCATGCAACTGTAATATTAAAGGGGCCTTTGTTGGTAATAAGGAATGCAAGCAATGACTTATTCATCAAACTATTCTTTAATAAAAAAAGGGGGTTTTAAATAAAAGAAAAAGATAGATCGGGACGCACATTAGTAAACATGAATAAAACTTATCTAATATCCGGACATATATCTTCAACAATGAATTTTCTTTCAATAGATAAGGAAAACCATAGCATGATACAATTTACAGAATATTCCATACTATTGCATGCATCTAAGGTGCTTAATTTAACATCACAATCACACATCATAAATATTTCAAAGATTCCAAAAGAACACACTCTCATTCATTGCCAAGATCATAGATCAACAGACTTCAATAAATTCAATTCACAGATAATCTATTGAAATAATCCTTAAATCTGGTTTCTTCTAAGGATTTTCATCACAAAAGAAATACTTATGCTTCAGCACAATCACTGGCATATAGATAGTCTATAATTCATCAGCCTCATCAAATAAACTCAATTCCAACACCATATTGTGTAAAAACTGTAATTATATTCAACTATAAATAAAATTAAAAAGTATCTTTGTAAAAACTACAAAAAAAATTATCTCCTACTATCAGGTGGCTAATCTTATTCTCATCAACCGACCCTTGCAATATGATACCCCAAAAGTATTTATAGATGTACAAAAATCTGAAATCCTTTCTATCTTAAGTCGATCCACCTTTTTAGGAATTAAAGTCTTCTTGGAAACTCAGATCAATTTGATCTCTAGTTCCCACCTTGATCATTCAATTAAACTAGAGAGAAGAAGATAAAAGAGAAAATAAATCCATGTGCCTCTAAGACTGCCAGTCCTGCATGTGGAGAAGAGAATAAAGCCATGCATGCAAAGTTTTCTCTGCAATGTACTCGTCATAACTGGAGAAGACTTGTTGAAGCATATCCAAATCCAACCCATCAACCTAACTGTCTTCAAACTTGATCCTTTCTAATTCCACAACAACAAATCCTCTCATGTCTTTTAGCTTTGTTAACTCCCTTTTAACAACCCTTACTTCTTCTTTAATATCCATTAACCGCTAATAGAAAATCCTCCCCATCATCTCCCTTTTGCATGACCTCTTTAAACCTATCATCCCATTTCTCCTTTATTTGGCTCAAAGGTAGGCCCTCCTTTGCCGGTTTATTAGCATTTACTATAACAGCAATAACTGTTTCTAAATCCTCAAACTATTCATTCAAATCCTTGACAAAATCTCGAAGTTCATTTTTATACTTGTATAAAAAGTCAGATCCAAACTGGAGTATGTTGGAAGTCTTTTCCAAGAAATATTTGTTGTCCTCTTCAAGTATTGACTATTCTAGAAGAGTGGAATTCAGAAATTTATTAACCTCTTTCAGTTGTTGGCTATATCCTCTGTACTCCTCCTCCTGTTCTCCTAATACTTTGACATACCGATTCATCTCTTCTATTAACTCCTCTGTCATCTTGTGAACCTAAAAACTGTTGTCTAGCACCTCACTTATTTCTTGATTTAGTTTATCAGTCCATCTATCGAACATCTTTGCCTTACTCCTTACCTACACCAAATTATCCACCTCCTTCTTGCTAAGAAAAATTGGTGTCTTAATGGTAGCAATTTGTTGTGACCATGGAGCAGAAACACTCTTCAAGAAAGTATGCAATTGATCTAATTGAGCCTTAAGCTCATCCTTTCTCTGCTTATCTTTCATCATTCTTGATTTAGTGGATGATGCTACCACATCTATCAAGTTCATCTGTAGATCTCTTGTGGTTCTCCCCAAGTTAATCGTTCCCAACTGATAATCAGTTAGTTTCATGTCCCCTATATCCTTGTCCAGCATCAGTATTGCACATTCAGTAAAAATCTCCCTTGCTTCAGTAAGTCGAGTGGAATGTAGGATTTTAGCCTTCTTTTTGGGCCTTTGCTTTTCAATCTCCTTCATCATATCATCCCAATTGAGAGGTTGTGAGGGTGTCACTGATCTCTTTTGAAGATCCAATTTCAACCAAGTGGGAGCACTTGGAGTAGTGGTCATTATAGTTGAGGAAGAAGCAACAGTTGTAGAGGGTTGTTGCATATTTACTTTAGGTTGAAAATCAAACCCTTGTACCTCTTGTTGTTCTTGCTCCACATTTGTCTATGCAAGCTTTTCAGCTTCTTCCTTGTCCTTTTGTTCCTGTATCCTCTTGTCTTCTTCTTCCTTCTTTAACTTTTCTTCTTCTAATATTTTCTTCTCAATTTCTTGGTTTCTCTCTTCCTCCAATGCCTTAAGTCTATCTGCATCTTCCTTTTCCTTTTGCAGCTGCTTGGTCAGCTCCTCAACATCTTTCCCTGTTTTCACACATTTGCTTCCTCTTTCTTTTTATAAGCCTCTTCAACCAGCTTCAATTTGGCCACAAGAAATTCTCTTTCCCTTCATTGCTTTGCCTTTACTTCCTCTAGATCATGAATTTTGTGTACTAACTCTAGCTTATCATTCTCTTCTTTCATCTTGAGCTCCTTCCCTTTTTGCCTTTGTTGCTTCTGCACTTCATCAACCCTTAGCTTAGCTTCCATTTGTTGTTGCTAAAGTAAGGCATCATCTTGTGCCTTAGCATCAATTGCCTTTTGCTTCTCTATTGCCTTTGTATGTGCTTGAGCATCTGAAGCCTTCTTTTCTTCCTCAAATAATTCCCATTCATCTTCCTCTGTTAAAATATGTTCAATTTCCTCCTCTAGAGGCATCTTTTCTTGTGCATCTTTCTCTAATAAGGTCTCATCAGAGTCTGTTTCAACATCATGGATCTCTAGCTCTACTCCTTTTCCCTTAAATGCTTCAGCTATACCATGAAGAGTTCCTTCAGGCATCTCTCTGCTTGGTTGCTCTGTAAGAGGGACTTGAGCAGATGACTCACCTATTGCTGGTGTTGAAACCACAGGTCCTATTTGGGTATCGCCCTCTTGTACTCCAGGTAAATCTTGAGTAGAGGCTTCAAGCTCAATCTCTTCAATGTCAGGAGGGAAGAACTCCAAAGGATCCTTGGAAGGCAATTTCCTCTTGATTCTCTTATATCACTTCCCTTTCTTAGGAACTGGTCCTTGAGGAGTTTTGGTTCTTAGAACAACCCAGTGGATAGTCCTATCCAAGACTGTTATCCCTATTTTCTTGATGTCGATGGTCTCCTCACCATCCCAATCTACTGGATCCAAAATTTTGGTGCCAATATTCAATGCTTCATATGATGGATCCAACACAACTCCATCATCTACTAATGTATCAGGAATGTCATCTTTGATCTTGAATTCTACCATGAGTGAAATGAGCAACCTCTTATAATTCCTTTTCTTAAGGTCCTACTCATCTTGAAGATCACTCCATAAATCCCCTAACGGATTGAAATGTTTGTCAAAAACGGAAGGCAACAAAGCATTCATTTACTTCTTTGGATCAAAGTGCTTTCGAGCAGTATACAAACCTAGCTTCAAATGTATCAATTCACTACAAACTACCTTAGCTCCCACAAGATGTTGGTAGTTGTATTCACCCAATTGCATGGGAAACTTATGACAACCTGTCTTGTTCTTTAACCCAAATCGGGCATTGACCCCTAGAGCTTGATAGACAAACTCCATTAGAACCATCCTGTTGTTGCAACACCTTGGAAGTAAGTGGGGATGACCTTCAAATCCAACCAGCCTGAAATAAGTAAACTTGGGGTATTGGATATACCAACATCCCCATTCTGTGATAAAGGCCATGGCTTCCTGGTTGAATCTATATCTTGCATCTCCATTAAGTTGGTTAATGATTGCATATAAGAATGCATCATTAACTCTACTAAATTGTGTTTCAGAAACTTGTAGAGATAGTTGATCATAATGATTCCATACTCTCTTTTGTCCATCAACTTCTCCCAATATTTGCACTTTGTTCAAAGCTGTAAAGATACCTCCTCTAGATGTCACATAGACAATATAAGAAGTCATGAAAAAGCTCTTGGTTTCCCTTATTCTAGTTAATTGGTCATGAATGGTATCTGAGACAATCATTGGCCAATCAAACCTGTTGGTTACAATTAAAGATTGTCTGAATGAAGGGAAACATCCACTCCTTGAAATGAAATGCATCCCTCTTCCCAAAGGCTCTAAACAACATCATTATCAAGTCTGATACTTCCTTGTAAAATTATGTCCTCTTTGGTTGATCATAGAGCTTGGTTAGAGACTTCTTCTTTGTTCTCAACCACTTCTTGTTCAAGTGAGCCTTGTTGGCCTCCTTGTGTTTGCTATAATGTCTAAAGAATTTGCCTCATTTAACTATACCAGGTTCTTTGGATCAGGGACACTAAACATGTGCTGAAACATTTGAGGAGTTAGATCTATAATTACATTATCCTATGAATCCATATATTGCCTAGTGGCCGGATTGTAAGCTTCTGTTGCTATCATAATCAACTCCGGGCATTGGATGGATAGAGGAAATAAAGTGATGTGATCCAAGCCAGACTCAACTATTCTTAAATTTCTCCCTGTTACATCCTCAGTGAATGTTTCTGAATATAACTCCTCAAAATTGAATGGGCCTAGATTGGTGTCAGTTATATCAAACCAATCCAATTCCACTTTGCTTGCAGTGACAACAGGACCCCTATGGTTATACCTCAAGGTATAAGGTAGTTGCTCCGGCTTAATATTCTAAGGCTTAGTTGTTGCCTTTGAAATTTTTGCAAGTCGATTCCTTTGGGAAGCTTCTCCTTATACTCCTGACATTCTTTAGCTTCTTGTAACAAAACCTCTAATTAGATCCTTGAATAAACATCACAAAATATGCTTTAAAATCTTACCCTTCATATATCTACCGGAGGCGGAACCAAGCAGAAAAACATTCTAAACAGTCTCTTTTGAAACACTGTCGGGCTCAAAGCCAAAACCGTTATTGAGATTACAGTAATAACACGCAGGACCGGAATCGAAACTAGAATGGTAACCAAAATTGGAACCGGAATGGAAACTTATTTGGTTTCATTCAGATTTTATAATTTCACATTCAGTTCCGATTCCACCTAGGTTATCGTTATTTTGAAAGAATGCTTCTTATTGTAAGCGGAGTCGCAAACAGGATGGAAATGGAATCGATACTTATTGGAAAACATGGTTCAAAGTCTAGATCGATTTTGATCCCGCTTCCACCTAAAATGACCATGATGTCATAAGTGATTTTAATAGTCAATAAATAACTTCATGATTTAAGGACTAGGTCATACCAAAACGAAAGGGGCTTAAATACAACCTAATAGACCATCCCCATGTGATCGAGAGATGACTATACTATTTAGGGCATCATATTTAAAAAAACACAAACACATCAAAACCCTAAACTAAAAACCGTCGATTCCAAATAACTAGGGCATGAATTTAACCCCATTCAAACTAAATAGATCGATGCGCAATGGGATTTCTAAGTAAGAACAAAAATTTACCAAACCCTACTCACTGTAAAACAATAACTAACCTGTGCATTTAAAAACTAGGGCACCACGATGCGGTCACGATTAAAACGTGAAAATAACCATGTTAAAAACAAACAAACCAGAATCAAAACCAGAAAAGTAAAATGAAAACAAGAAAACTTTAAACAAAAGAGACACAAAACAAAACACACGAACTCGTAGAGAATCACGAATTCGCATGAAACCAAACAATCTGAAACAAACAGAAACAAAAAATGTGAAATAAAAATGAAAGATGAGAATAGAAAACCCTACTTCGAATGCAAATAAATAGGTTAATTCCCTAAAGTAATCCACGCGTAATTGTCTCTCTTTCGATCGAATTTCTCGCACAAAAGCTCCACTGTAACTCTAGTTCACTCTTCGATCTCTTAACAATAATGATAATAACTACGTGTTAATCCCTTATTAAGGTAAAAACTCAGAGTTTCACGTGTGCATGGCACCTATAATTAATTCCATAAATATGGTAGAGTAGAGTTGGAACTACAGAAGTAACTGGCACATTATTGTTGTGTGACTTCAGTAAAGTCAACGACCACAAACAACGGGAGCGGAATCAGAATGGAAAATGAAATCGGAAACTTTTCTAACTTTTCAACTTGGTTCCTCTTCCGGTTTTGGTTCCGTGAACAAAGAAGAAAGTGAAACAAAACATCAAAATTAAAAAAAAAAGGCTGAAATGAGAAAACTTAACATAAAAACCTAGTTTAAAATGAAAGACCAAAAAGCAGAGGCGGAGACGGAACTGTATTTGATTTTTAAACTTCAAATAAATTCAGACTTAACTTCCACTCCGGCTTCGGCTCCGATAAAGAGAAAACAAAAAAGGAAAAAGAAGATTGTTGGGATGGGAATCGGAACGAGTTTCGAAAGAATTTTTAAAACCCGATTCAGTTCCAGCTCTGGTTCCGATAGAATAAACCAAAGAAAAACAAAGTGTTGGAAAAGAAAGACTCCAAACTTTGTTTGACAAACAACCAAGGACAAAAACATAAAGGGGGACCCATTTTGACCAAGGCAAAAGATGGGGTGGTTATGCAAGGCATAACACTTCTCTTACAGGTCAATAGGAGCTCGAGGAAGAAGGATGGTGCACCACTCTTGAATCGAACAAAAGCAACAAGCAATGATGATTATGTTCATGCTTATGTGTCTTTCTTTCTTACATCTTCAATAGTGTAGCATGCTTCTCATGATTCATTGTTACAGTTACTCCCATGGCTTGTGTGGCCACTTTAATTTCTTTTCTTGTTTCCCATTCTGAAAATAAATGTATCTCAATGCAAACTTGCACAATCCATTTCTGAATAAATGAAATACTAAAATGTAACAATATTGTGAAATGAATGAAATAAATGATTTTGTCTTAATCATTTATGTATTCTTCTTTATACTTCATTTCATTTGAAAATCAATGAGTAACTTTGAAATCTATCCATTGAAAACATTTGCATAACTAGACTTGATAGATCCGATGCAAATAGTAATCTAAGCAATGCAACAACTAACTAAACTTTCACTTTAAAATGAAACTAATCAGCTCTACCATTTGAGTTGTAGTGAAAATTGGTAACAAATTCCTCATGTTGAAGGCTATGGATAATCCCAAAATGGTGTTGGTTGGAAAGTTTTTGGCATATAGGCCAAATATAGAATTGGTTAGTCAATGAGTTGCTTCTACTTGGAACCTCAAAGGAAGTGTCATTATAAATGGCATGCCTAGAGGTATCTTCCTTCTCTCCTTTATGGTTTACAAAGATATGCTTAAGGTTCATATAGGTGGTCCATGGGCCTTTGACTCTAGGTTTAAAAACTTTCACTCCCTCTATAAATGGAAACCAAGTTTTGATCCTTTGGCTGCCCTGGGTGCCTTGGCTCCTACTTAGGTTAATCTACATGACTTACCTTTGGAGTTATGGGAAATGGGTATATTAAAAGGTATAGTTAACTCCTTTGGTAGCCTTCTGGCCATTGATAAGATCATTCAGGAGAGGTCTAGACTATTTTATGCTTGTATTTGTGTAAATGTGGTTGTGAATTCAGTCTTACCATCCTATATCCTCCTTAAGTCAAAATTTGGGAATTGGACCCAACCTTTAGAATAAGTCAGTCGATGGTACCTCTGAGTTTGATCTAGTGTATGTTGCTCAACCTTCTGTGTTTATATTTGTCCCTTCGGCTATTACCTCCCAATAGAAGGAAATATCCATATCCTAGGATGGGAGGTTGTTCTGGCTGAACCCCTTGCTATTTCTAAGGACTCAATTAGCCTGAACACTATGGCTCATGCCCTTGTCTCCAGTTTCCCAACCCCTGCCTTTCCAAAAATTATGATGCTGCAGAAAAGGGAAGAACTAAATATGATCATTGGGGATGAACCTAAGGAGGTCTCACTAATGGAGGATAATTTGTGGTCTCCTCTGGGGAAGGATTAGGATTTTGGAGTGGGAGTTGACTTGGAAGGAGAGCTAGTGCATTTTGATAGTAACCTCTCCTTGAAGTAAATGTCTTTCTTATCTCAAAAGGAGGCTAGAAATTTGAATGACTCTTTGGCCTTGCTAGGATTTCCACCTCAGCCCAATGATAAAGAAGATGAGGATGAATGGTCACAAGCCCCAATCAAACCTAAAAAGGAAAATAAGCCAGATGTTGGGGGAAATAAGGTTTGTAGAGCATCCCAAAAGGATTCAAGAAACAAAGACATTGTCAGGGATGTGGTTGTTGGGAGATAAAGAACTTTGGATTCGATCACAGGATCGAAGTCCAAAAAGAAGTAACCCTGGTTGCTTCTTTGGGGTTTTGGAGGTGGTGTACCCTATTTTCTCAATGAAGTACCTCTCCTAAAATATTAGGGGCCTGAGTGGCCCGTACAAATATTTTTTAGTGAAAACCTACTTTCTAGACAATAAAGTGGATGTTCTTCTCCTCCAAGAAACCAAGATGAAGGAGACTTTTGATAAGGCTATTTTGAGTATCTGGCCTGGAGCGAATTATTATGTAAGTGAGGCTTAAGGGGCTTCTGGAGGTATAGCTACCCTTTGGAACCCCTCAAAATTAAAAAAATACTATGTGCTCTGCTAGTAGAAACGGTTTGATGGTGTCCCTGGAGGATTTGGCTTCCTGGGAGAGATGGAACTTAATAAATATCTATGCTCCTAGCTTGAGCAGGGACAGGATGATACTTTGGGAGCAATTAAATTATGCTATAAAAATAGGAAATATGATCATTGGATGCTAGGAGGGGAATTCAATTCCCCACTTCTCCCTTCAAAAAAGATAGGGGGCCTAGAGGACTTCTTAGATAGCATGATGGATTTGGTTGAATTCCTAATCCTATTTGGCCTTATTGATATCCCTCTCCAAGGCTCAAAGTACACTTGTTCAAGTATAAGGAATGGAAAAAATTTGATTCAAGTCAAGTTAGATCGGTTTTTGATCTCTACCAATTCCTCTCTCTTTCTACTCTCCCTAGATTTAGATCTCATCATAATTCTATTGTGCTCAAAATAAATTTTGATCATAATTGGGGTTTGTTCCCTTTTAGATTTGAAATAATGTGGAGCCTTCATCTAGACTTTGTTGCTCTTGTCAAAAGTTGGTGGGAAGAAGCAATAAGTGGAACCCATATGTTTTATCTGGTGGAAAAGTTTGGTAGAATCAAGAAAAGAGTGAAAGGGTGGAATAAGGTGACCTTTGGTAATATCTTTGAGATTAATAATTCCTTGGGAAACAACTTACAAAAATTTTAGGACCACATGGAGGTTGGTCTTGTTGATGGTGAGACTTGTGCCAAGAAAAGAGACCTCGGATCTCAATGGTTTAAGATAAACAAAAAGGAGGAAATATTTTGGAAACAAAAGTCTCATGTTCAATGGCTAACTAAAGGGGACATGAATACTAAATTATTCCATCAATATACCTTGAAATATAGAACCAGGAACAAGATCATATCACTTTTGAAAGAGGATGGCTATGTGGTCTCCATGGAAAAATAAATTGTTGGGGAAGCTGTCAACTTCTTCTCCTCTTACCAAATTTCGTAAGACAATGTAAATCAAGTACATGATGACTTTCTTGAGGTGATCCCTAAAGTTATTTCTGATATTGATTTAAAGAATATGACTAATGTTGTTTCTATGGAAGAAGTTAAAAAGGTTGTGCTCTCTTTTGGATCTTTCAAAGCCCCTGGCCCGGATGGGTTTCCTCCTGCCTTTTTCCAGACTTACTGGGATATTGTTAAAAATGACCTTTTTAATGTTGCTAGAGATTTCTTCAGGTCAGGAAGGCTCCTAAACCAATAGAATGCCACCTTTATTGCCCTCATCCCTAAAATTACTGATGCCTCCTCAATGAAGGATTATAGACCTATAAGACTTTGCAATATGGTTTATAATTTTTTCTCTAAAATTATTGTGTTAAGGCTCAAACCAGTGTTAGGAAAAATGATTGTCCCCAATTAGAAAGGTTTTGTGCAAGGTAGAAATATTCTAGATGATGTCATATCTACTCACAAAATTCTCCACTCTATGGACTACTAAAAAAATCTTGGGATGACCTTCAAAATTGATATATCTAAAGCCCATGATAAAGTCTCCGAGTCATTTTTGTTTGTTGTTCTTAAGAAGTTTGGGATAGATGGAAGATTCCTTAAGTTGATATTTGCTTGTGTAACCTCCCCCATGTGCTCTGTTCTGGTTAAGGGTGTCCCCCAAGGATTTTTCTCTTGTGGTCATGGTCTCAGGCAAGGTGACCCCCTCTCACCCTATCTTTGCATAATTATTGTGTTCTTGGAAGGAATATTCAAAATTTGGTAGACTCTAAAGCCCTCAAAGGTGTTAAAGTTGCCTCCTCTCTTTTTCCTGACTCCCACCAACAATTTTTTGATGATGCGCTCATGTTTGGGGAAGCCTCAGTGGGGGAAGCAGGGATTTGGAAATAGGTCCTTGATGACTATGTTGTTGTTTTTGGTGAGTTTATCAACTATGAAAAAAGTAAGATTTGCTTCTTTAATAGTGACCAAGTGGTAAAGGAAAGAGTGGAAAAAATATTGGGTTGTAAGGAAGTTATCCTACCTGATGCCTACCTTGGGTTACCTTTGATTTCAAATAAGTTGGAAAAAAATTATTGGAATCAACTGATTGAGAGAGTTCAACAAAATTTAGTTGGATGAAAGGGGAAGTTACTTAGTTTGGTGGGGAAGATCCAATTGCTAAAAGCCTCCTTAAAAAATATCCCTATTTACTACTTGTCTATCTTCAAAATTCTTGTCTTTATAGGGGAAATTTTTGAATAGATTCAGAGAAGGTTCATGTGGTCTAGAACTGAAGAAAAAAACATATTGTCTTTGGTTAGTTGGGAAAAAGTGTGCACTCCAGAAGGGGTTGGTGGTTTAGGGATAATGAAAATCAATTTGCTTAATAAATCCCTAACTGCTAAAGTTGGGTGGGATCTCCTGGAAGGGTCAAAAGATTGGGTGAAGATTTTCCAAGCCAAGTATCTAAAAAATAGGAACCCTGGTTGTTTCCTCTCTATGACTAGCCTGGCAAGTGGTTCTGTTTTATGGAACCACCTTGTAAAAATTAAAAATGTGCAAAAATTGGGGGTTAGAAAGAGAATTGGAAATGGAAAAAATATGACTTTTGGAAGGACCCATGGATCAAGACTTCTACTGTCTCTTCAACTAATGGCTTAAATCCTCTCAAACAAAGCCTAACCAAGATATGTGGTAAAAAAAATTATGACTATGTCAATTGGGAGTTGGAAGAACCTTATTGGAAGGAGTTCAATATGTTATTAAGGAGGGATAATTTAAAAGGTCATAGATAGATTAACTAGGACCCATCCCTGTTAAGACTTCACAATCTTATTGGGGAGATGAAGTGGTTTGATAGGGAAAGGCAAGATGAATGTGTTTGGAAAGGTAGCTCTTCAGGTTGTTTCTCTATAAACTGGCCTATGAGGAATTGGTTAATCCCTTGATTGACATTAGAGATCATCAATGGGAAAAAGTGTGGCTTAAGAACTTGATTCCAAAAATTAATTGTTTCTGGTGGACTACCTCACATGGTAAAATTCTCACCATTGACAATTTGGGTAGAAGGGGGTTCCAGTTGGTTAACAGATGCTCCTCTTCAAGCAGGATGAAGAGTCAATAATGCACATCTTTTTCCACTGCCAGTTCTCCAGAGAGGTTTGGTCTTTCTTCCTGCCATTGTTGTTCACTAACTAAGTGTTTACTCACTCTATGAAGTTGTTCATAGAAAGCTGGTCAAATTGACCCTTTTCCCATAAAATTATTGTTGATCTCTGGAACCAAGTCCCCCCTTTTGTTACTTGGGGAATATGGAAGGAAATGAATAACAAGATCTTCAGGAAAGTGAAGAGGAGTAGTCATGAGGTAAATTTGATTATACAAACTTAGATTAAGGAAAATATGGAGGTTGGAAGATACAATGCTTCCAAAGTTTGGTCGAATTACAAAGAGATGAGAATAAAGAAAATATGGGGTATAAGCAAGGATCTTACTAACCAATATTGGACCAAGATGTTAACTAGAATGTCTACTGTGTGGACCCTTCCTCAAAAAGATTGGATCAAGTGTAATTTTGATGGATGCTCCAAAGGCAACCCAAGAATAGCAAGAGCAAGGGGACTACTTATAAACCACAAAGGGGAGTGCATTGTGAGCTTTGGTGGTAACTTGGGTGTTTGTTCCAATAAAAAAGTTGAGGCTATGGTTGTTTTAGGGGGCTTAAAGACTCTTAGGGAATTTGGATTTAAAAATGTTACTCTGGAAGGAGACTCTAAGTTAATCGTGGATATTTTGAATGGTATGGCTATGCCCCCTGGGATCTCAAAAATATTATTGACAAGTGTATATCTATCATGAGGCATTTTACCAACTACAACGTGCAACATGTTTAAAAATAGGGGAATAAGTTTGTTGATTGTGCTACCGGTGAGGTGTTGAGGTGTGTGGGTGGATCCATTGGGTTAATAATAACCTGTTGTGGTATTTAAGGGATGTGATTGTAAATGAAAATTTATAATATGATTTTAACTTACAAAGATGGTGAGTGTAAGTGGCGGGGAAAGAATAGGAGACCATGTGTTCTAAAAGGATTGTAGTTTAATGATGATATTTGTGGTATGAAGATGAGTGTGTTGAAGTTAATTTTAATAATTATTTCCTTCCTAAGGTAATCGAGGATCAAATGGATATTTTCAATTTGTGAGGGGATGTCAAATCCAAATGTGTCAAAATTCCTAATGTCAGCTCTCCCAATATTTGTGAAGATTTGCAAGGTATAAGATTTAATATGGTGTTAATTACGTGGAATAATTATAATGTGATTGTGGCTTCAGGAATTGTGTTGTTGGATTCCACTAAAAGAAAGTTCTTGATTCCTCATTTTTTATGGGTTGTCTTTGAAACTTTGAGTAAAAGTGTTTTCTGCAAGACTGGTAAAAAGCCGAAGAGTTGGGTGGCTATGAGGAATTGCTTGCAACAATCTAAAAAAAATTAGTGCTTAGATGTGTGGGCCAAGGAAGTGCATTGAACCTCCTAACTACCAAACGCTCAAGCAAAACACAAAATTGTGGAGTCTCTTTGATAATAAGGACATGGATCCTTTTTTGAGTCAATGAAGGGCTACAATGAGAGCCTTACTTTGAAGTTCATCAATTCGTGGAGGAAGGGAAATTTCACTATCGAGGCTATCAAGTTTGAAGTGACGACGAGGCTCAAGTGGAAGCTACCGGTTTACAGAACCAAGGAATAAAGGTGGCAAAGAAAAGTGGGGCCGACTACCAGAAGTTCGTGGATAAATTCCTAGATGAAGGGGAGAATTTTAAACGCTTCCAAAATGGATATGCTAGGTTAGAGCTTTTGCCTTCCTATGCCTTGGTTTGTTTGTTTGTCATGAGGTATTTTACGTTGGAAGGTCATTATATGCCTATCCTTATGTATCTTTTCCCTTTGCTTAATCATATTAGGTATGGTGAAAGAGTTAATTTTCATTTCTATTTATTGCCTTCCTTGTAATTAAACATTGAGAAAGGTGCTAGCCCTCCCTTGCATCAATGTTTGATGCTAGCTCAGTATAAAAATGCCCTTGTGCTTAACCCTCATGGTAACCCTCTTGTTGCTCGTAATGAAAATCTAAACCATAATGATGAAGATCATGAAGAACCCCCTGTGGATGTAAACCCTATTGAGGATCCTATTCCTTTCCTGCCTGCCATTATTGTTGCTCGAAGGGTGTTAGTTCCTAAAAATATCCCTTCCATGTTGCTAATGTTTCAAACCCTTCAACCCCTATGAATCCAGTAATTTTTGGTAAAGGATCCTATGAGTCCGAGCTTGTGAAAGCCACTTCGGAGAAGAAGAAACACTCTCCTCTTCTTCTGGAATGACCCAAGCCAAAGAAGATTAAAAAAGATCCAAATCTTCCAAATGAAGTTATTACTATCAGTGAAGAGGGCATGCAAAAAGAGGATTTGACAAAAAATAAGCAGGTGCAAGGTAGCGGAGGTAGTGGTGGTCGTAGGTCAGCTCACCTGGCTAAGGCTGCTTCGAAGGACAAGAAAGGAAAACAAAAAATCATAGTGATTAATGAGGAAGACTTGGATATTGAAGAATTTGAAGCCTAGATTGATGATGACTTCAATGAGACGAATTTTGAAGATTCGGCCTATGATATGGGGGATGAGGAATCGGAAGAATATAAGGATGAAGATGAAGAGGAGAATACTGAGATGGAGGAGAATCATGAGAATGAAAACCTGACTGTTCCGGATGCTGGGAATACTGGAAATGAAATTAATTCTGATGATTATAGCTTGTGTTTTATGAAAAGAAGACTAACTTGTTTGCAAGTTCATTTTGATGACATGGAGAAAGCCTTAGTTATGCTAATGAAGGTGACTAACAGGTTGATGAGAAGAGAAATGATTAGAGTTGTTTCTGAACAAATAAAAATCACTAGGAAGCTGAAGAAACTAGGGAAGTCTGATGATTTGAATGTGTTGGATGATTTAGAGGGACCTGACTAGAGGGAATATATTTCCCTCATTGGTGAATATGGGGACTTGTTGATAAAATTAAAGTAATGGCTTTCTTAAATATGTTGTTGTTTTATGTCTGCTCTCCTCTTTTTGTCTTTTTTCTTCCCGATTTCGAACTGCTATTTCATTATAGCCTTGTTATGGTTTAGGACTACTTGGTATATGGTTGATTTGATCAATGTCCTGTGTAGCCTTAAGTATTCTAGTACAAACTTTATGTTTTTGATTAATTATGGTTGGTCTATATTTATGGTTATGAATTATGGCCTGCGAGCCACCCTAGATGTTGCTTTTTTATGTTGGTTGGTGGTGTTTTTTCCCACCTTGTTTATGTTCTTTTTTGTTAGTATGGCTATAACCATGGGATCAGGGCCCTTTCCCTGCTTATCTAATCAAAAACTAATATTCATGTTAGGGTTAAGCATGCCACAAGTGCTTAACCTTAGGAATATATAATATATACTTACGAATATATCATATTAGGATCATAACATTCCCTTCCCCTTTAGAAAATCATTGTCATCAATGCTTAGCAACTCTAAAATCTTTCGCAGGAATCATTCATAATTCAATGTTGCATCTTCAATTGGTAAATTCTTCCACTTGATTAGGAATTTTGAGGTGGCTTTAGTTTCCAGTCTGATGTTTGAAATTCCATGAAGTTTTTGTATAAATTTTGTATGAATATTTTTTCCATAATATTAGTGGGAAATAGATGAGAGAGTCCAGAAAAATATGCATCTTAATTAGTTTATCCACAAAAATCCAAATTACCTCAATATTATTTGTCTTTAACAACCCCACAATAAAGTCCATTAATATGTTTTCTAGTGTTGTATTGGAATTCCTAATATTTGTAAAAGACCTATAATATTTTTTATTTTCCTTTTATTTTGTTGGCATATCAAACTTTCTACCATAAATCTTTGGATATTCACTTTAATACACCTTCCCAAAAGAAGTTATTCTTTATAGGATGATAGGTATGAACAAATATTATATAGCATCTTGTTAGACCCAAAAATCCTATCTTCTTAGGGTTCACCTTAAGTGACACCAAATGTCTTGAGTATTCTACTTGTTTTATCCTAAAGACACATTTGGATTGTTTTGCATAGATTTTATTTTCTTCCAATTCATTAGCAATAGGAATATGAAACTTATCTTTATGAGTGATTTTATTTAGCTTCTTGTAATGTGAGAGAATTCTCCAAGGAATATCCTTTTTGTTAAGAATAAGCATAGGAGATAAATATGATTTTTTGTTGGGATGAACAATGCTTTGTGACATTAATTTAATGGCATTATTATGGTATCCAATTACATGTACAACCTTGGATTCTTGAAACACTTGTTGGTGATGTTGAATAATATCTTGAATTTGTGGCTGATCTTGAGTTATCATATCTTGTGCTTCTATAAAATGTAATTGTGCCCCTATATTAAAAGAACCACATTGATTAATTTCTCCATCCTATGAGAGCTAATGATTTCACTTGGTGGTTATTTTATTCCCAGAAGTTCATAATTTTTCCCATGTATCCTAAAATCCATGGATAAGTCTTGAAAATTAAAAGATATTGTTCCTAATTGCTTAAGCCATTGCACACCCAAAATTACATCCACTCTTGTAATAGGGATAACAAACATTTTTTAATCTAGTTGATAATTTTCCTTTGAGATTTTTATATGATGGAATTTACCACCACAAGGTAATTGTTTCCCATTAGCTATCATGACTTGAAAATTAGAGATTGGATTTAAACAAAATAATTGAGTTCATTAGCTAATCTTCTATTAATAAAGTTATGTGTACTACCAGTATCAACTAACACTTTCACATTTTTATATTTTATATTACCACTTACTTTGAGTGTTTGTGGTGCATTTGTTCCATTAAATGCATGTCAAAGATAGTAATATTTTCTTTTTCCTTGGAATTTGTATTCTTAAATTTTATGTTTGATTCTTTTGTAGGTATTTCTTCCTCTTCTTCAACCTTATTCTTTTTCTCACTACGAGAACACTTATGACTTGTTGACCATTTGCTATCACAATTCCAACATGGGCCTTTTTCTCTTTTCTCTATCTCTTGTTCATGAGAGGGCTTATTAATTTATCTTATGTAAAAGAATTTGTCCATGTTTATGATAGTAGGATTAGTCATATTTTAGCAGTTACTCTCATGGTTTCACCTCGGGTGATGTTTTGTTTATCAATATACAATTCTTGTTGCATAGCTTTCCTAACTGTACAAGGTTCCAATAAACGAACATCATGTTGAATTTTGTTCTTAAGTCCATTGATGTAAAATTGTAGCCTTTGGTAAGGTGTCATCTCAAGAACTCTAAGTGTCAATCTCAAATGCTCAACATTATATTAAACTAAAGACCTTAATTTTTTTAGATTTTTTAGTTGGGTAGAATAACTTTCCATGCATTTTTTATCATAAAAGGTTGCTAACTATTTACTAAATTCTTTCTAACTGAAATTTTGTCTGTGTCTATCACTCATCTTCCATATGTATCATTGGTAAGGTCCTAATTATAAATATAGTAAAGATATGTCAACCTTGGAATTATTTGGTATATTGTGAAGTTTAAATTGTTGTTATATACAATGTATCCATGAAATTATATTTCTACCATCAAATTTATGAATGTTTATTCTTGACCTAGGTATAATTGTTGACCTTGAAAAGGTTCTCCTATCCCTTGATTTGGTTTATTAGGGTTTTACCCACCTTGGTGGTTTTGTTGGGACTTTAATTATTATAAAAATTCCTTTGTAAACCTATCTAAACCCTCATTTAATGATTTTAAAAATGGGTCAAACAATTTATCTTTAATGAAATGTATCATTGTTTCATGACCTTATGGAATTCTTTCCTCAATTTTAGGCGGTGGAAAATAAAATGGGTTGTTAGATTTAATATGTGTAGAAAGGTCCTCTAACCCTAAAGATGGCATGACTTTAATTTTTATTTTATTTTATTTTTAAGATGTATTAAGGTAGGAAAGTATTTGGTGTGAAAGAGAATTTGATGTTTCAATTTGGACCCAACTTAGATTATTTTATTAAGGAATATATTTTATGTCCAAAAATAAATTTTGAAGAACTAACCCTACCTAATTTTTTATAATCTTTCCAAAAATATATTCTTTTTACAAAAAAAATCAAAATTGCAGCCTATAGAGCAAATTAATGAAAATTTTGACTAAACTTTGATCACTAAATTAAAGGATTTATTTTATTTACAATATTAAATTACAAATAACCAACTCTACATAATTTTTTATAAGCTTTCCAAAAATGCATTTAAAAAAAAAATCTGAAAATTGCAGCCTATGGAACAAATTAATTTTTAAAAAAATCACAATAACGGTTAGAAAATGTACCTTCAAAGCCTAATTTTTTTTCTAAGGATTTACCTATGAGATACCTAAAAACCAAAAAAAAATTAGATCAAAATTCATACTGGTTTGGAAGATATGGTGGAAACACAAATGACGGCCCAAATCGTAACTTTGATACCACTTGTTATGATATTTCTTGGAAATATTTATAAAAAATTAGAATTGTAACAGACCACTTCAAGGGGGTTAACTACAATAATCAATAAATATGAATTTAACTGAATAATTGATGATATGATGATATGGGAGAGAGTTATCTTCATTATTTATAGGCTAAACTATGTAGGAACATACTCCTTCTTCCTAATTAAGAGGTATTAGTGTATTAACTAATATTTATGTTAGGTTTAAGCATGCCAAAAGTGCTTAACCTTAGGAATATATCATATTAGGATCATAAAAAATAGCCAAGAGGAGCAATGGAGATTATATTAGCTTAATATTGATATTTGGTAGAGCTCTCCTATATAAATGGTGACTAAGTAAGCAAGAAAGAATAGTGACATTGCACTTGGCACTCAAAACCCTTTCAAAAAGTATATTTTAAATTAAAATGGGCTCCATCACAAATATCCTAGTTTCAAAAACTAGGCATATCATGTTCCATCTTGCTTGGATACTACCCTTTAAAAAATCATCAATACTACTTTCCATGTCAGGAACTTGGGTGTCAAAAACCTAGTCAAAGATTCTCATGGTTCCTCAAAATTCAATACCCTTTGAAAAATATAAAAGTGACCACCACATACCAAATTCTAACACATGGAAATCACTAGTCTTGGTGACTCCCCAATACAAGGGATAAGAGTACAATGAACCTTTCCACTCTAAAATATAACACCGAAATTCCTTCCTTTATTGAGCCATCAAGCCACCCTTGACCTACTTACCACAAGATGAGGAAAGATGATACCTTGATACCCCAAAAAACATAACACTTCTTCTAATATTTCAGTAATGAAAGTAGTGTCATATCACCCCAACACCCTGATAAAGTCACCTAAAACTCTTCATTGGTGGACTTCTTTTATCAGAGATCCCTCATCAAATATCTATATGAGTATCAGACTTAGGATAGGTTCACACTATATACTAAATATCCATATGACAAATAATTTTTAAATTTTAATAAATTTACATTAATATGTATTTACAAGTAATGCGCAAATTACCCTAATTTTACTAAGAACCTAGTTTAAACTCTAAACCATAATTGCTAAGCTCTAAACCATAAACCCCAATCCTTAAAACCCTATTTTTAGGCCTAAAACACTTAAAACCCTTATAAATTAAAAATTACAATAAAATATAGCTACCTACCTCAAAAAAATATGGCTTGCGATTGTGGAGGGAGGAGACAAAAATCATGAAACATAGGGATCTCTGATGTAGGAGCACCCGGGCGAACACGCTATCAACATCACATAAAAACAATTGTTACCTAAAATTTGTGAGGGTTGTTCATAATTCCTTTTATAGAGACATTAAATGTTGTATTTTTCTCACATTGGGTAAGGTTTTGTAGCCAAATTCTCAACAGTTTGGGAGAATTTAAAATTATTTGTTCACTGTTGGCGATTTAGGAGAAAAATAATTTCTAGAGTTCTATACCACTTGAGACCAAACAATTTGACAACCGTGTAAACCCCTCTCTCGCACTGAAAATAGCTTGTTGTCAAATAGCCAAAGAGCTCAACCCAACTTGGGATCACGATGAGAAAACTTATTTGGGAGCTGCTATTAAAGATAAAGCAAGGATGTTAATAACTCAGTTGAGGACCGGATCACATCATCTTAGATATGAAACCGGAAGGTGGACAATGCCTAAGGAGGTATGGGAGGATAGAATTTGCATATTTTGTAGAAAAGGGGTGGTGGAGACTGAATGGCACTTTATTATGGAATGCATGGCTTATGAGGATATTTGTATTCAGTATGAGGGCAACTTAAAGGCTCACAACTTGCATGAGTTATTTGAGGAAGAAAGGATCACCAAGACGACTAGTTTTTTGGTCAAAATTCACAGCAGAAGATCCAACATTGAAAAGAATATGGAAATCTCTTAGCTTTTTGGCCCTTGGTCCCTTAGACTGTTTGGTCTCGTGAATGTTATTAAAATCTCATTCATTCATTCAATAATTTTCCTGAAGTTCGTTGCATTGGTGTAGTGAATACATGCAGATCAATCTACTCTAGATCGATCTTGTACACAACAGATCATTCTTGCAGTAAATAAGTGATTTGCTTTGATCTCTTTTCAGATATTTTATTTGCTTTTAATGCAATACTTACCTACTACTATCAGCGCCTATAATGTCTTTGCCGCCTACAATGTGTATAAATACATTGCATACTATAAATGAGCAAAGGAAACTTGTTGCAATTCCAACTGGGAGAAGTGAAGCAAAGCAAGGATAATGGGTGGAGAGCATAGGAATTTTGTGTCAGTGAGTGATGAAAAAAGGAGCAAAGGAGGCGAGGAGCTGCAGCTATGGAAGGCCAGAAGTTCAGAGGTGTTTATCTTGGGCTGCTCCTTCTTGATCTCTGTCTCGACCCAATCCATAGCATAGTCCTTGACACTGAATTCCCTGCTCATGCTCTCCCGGCTCCACCACCAATCCTTCCTGCACGCCCCGGGCTTGCCGTTGTCGATGCTCGCCTTATCAAAACAACCCTCTGAAAGGATCGCCTTGTTCTCTTCATCCCTTGAGAAATCCACACTCTTGCAGTCTACAGGTGGATCTTTACCCTTAATAACCTCTATCATACTCACACTGTTATTCTTCTCCAAATCAACCATCTCAGACGGTGTTCCCTCATCCAGAATCAAAGCAAGTTGAAAAAATTGAAGTTCCTAATGATTCTGTAATTGAGAACAAGGTATTATATTTGTTTGAAGTACATCTTGCATCTATTATTGCTCTTGCATATACAAAAAGTTTTCTCTTGACGATTTTGAGTGTGAATTTCGCAATGCAAATTCAATTGTTGATTTACTTCATAATTAATTGTCAAATTTCATAAACTAAGTGTTCTAAATGATTTATCTAAGTATTTTTTTAATATATGATATTGTTCTATGCAGGTGGTCAAGAGTGCAGAGGATATCTGAACTAGTTTGTGATTCCCAGATGCCTCAGTTTTGATATTTTGGGTTTCTTGTTGAAGACTACTAGAGTTGAGCATGTTTTTGGCATCCTCATGTTTTATATTCTTCTGCGCTTTAGAGGTTCAATGTTTAATAAGTAACTAGCTTTATTCTATGTAAAATTTGAGCAGATCTTTTAGGCATGCAAGCTTAAGCCGAAGAACTAAAATGGTATGACTAAAACAACCAATTGAAAAGGTTGTCACTTGATTAACAAAATACACATACTCCCTGTTGCGATGGAGCTATTTTTTCTCTTAGTTTTAAGTGTAAAATTTCTCACTTTCCTTCTTATTGACTCAGAATAATAGCTTTTGAAAAGTGATGAGAGTAGAAACTATATCATTTTTAATAGCTTGTGAAAGTGAGTAGAAACAGTATTTTTTTTAATAGCTTGTGATCGGAGACCATACCATGTCTTGCTTGTGTTGTATGGCAATGACATTTGTCTTTTCAGTATAGCAGTGAGAAGGAAGCCCAAAGCCCATATCTTTTTAATTTTAATTTTATTTTATATAATTTAGTGGGGCCTCTTTTGTGGCCCCCACCCATGCAAAAAGTTAGTATTACGTTCAAGAGCACAAAGTCATCAGATGATCATATAAACACAACAAAAATTATGAGAACATGCTAGTACTTAGATCAGACTAGACTAATACTACCACTAAAATGTCTGGATTGAAAATGCATATTCCAACCAAATTTATCAAAGGACAAACAGATACTTACAACAAGTATCAAGCAAAACTGAGCTATTAAACTACTTCTCACTTCTCACTACTAGATTAATACTACCACTAAAATGCCTGGATCGAAAATGCATATTCCAACCAAATTTATCAAAGGACAAACAGATACTTACAAGTATCAAGCAAAACTGAGCTATTAAACTACTTCTCGCTTCTCGCTGCTAGACTAATACTAACACTAAAATGCCTAGATTGAAAATGCATATTCCAACCAAATTTATCAAAGAACAAACAGATACTTACAACAAGTATCAAGCAAAACTGAACTATTAAACTACTTCTCGCTTCTCGCTACTAATTGACCCCTCTGTGACCATTTCTACCACCTTCTCCACCTTAGATACCTCTATCCACTTGTGGTCATGGGATACATGAACCCATGCCACACGTTTCCTACATCAGAATAGTAAGCCCTTAGAACAATTTCTCATTTTAGCGTTTCATAGTTACCCTGTAGAAAATGAATAGGCTCCATCTTCCACTTTGTTCACCTTGTGTTTAGAAACAAGCACCTCATTCATATCTTTTGCATCTTCCATATCCACAGAATTCTTTTGGAAGGAACATCTTAAGCAATCAAGGGTCTCGTACTACAGACCCTTAGGTGAGGCAAAGTTGCTCGACAGAAAAATCAGATTCTCTTCCGTCGTAGAATTGGTTGCAAATGTCTCTGATGACTGCACATTAACTGAAGCGTCGGTATTCAGCTTTGTTTCATCTTCTACAGTAATTACACTTTCCTCCTTAACGGGTTGCTTTTCATTCAGTCGTTCCCTTCTTTTCTTGTGCCCGACATCCAACCTGGCCTGCCCCTACACATCCAAATCCTCTGCCACGACGTCAACATCACTCTTAAATCTGGAAGGCAAAAATATGCAATCCTGGCAGAAAAGCTCCCATCCAACAAAATATTACTGGGCAACACTAATTTCAAGTCTACCCCTAATTTTGATTCTAACACTAACACTAATTTTAACCCTAATTCTAATAGTAACATTAATTCTTATCTTAAAACTAATTCTAATTTTAATTCGTTTTTTCTTAACTTTGATGATATCAAATGAGATGTTTTTTTAAGTGAAAGAATTACTTTTGTTTCAATTTTGATGATTTCATGGTTTACTATAGCTTACTAATTATGTAATATTAAAATGTGTTTAAACATTACCATTAATTTCCTATCGGCATATCCCTTGAATCTCTTAAAGATGCAAGTGCTAGTAAATATAAAAAAGAGGGAGATATGGGTTGTGTAGTAGGGGAAGAAGGACAAGTTGAGATAGAAGAGGAAGTCCAGCCAAAAGAAGTAATTAGCAAAACTAAAATCAAATAAAATGTAGAAGCTTAGTATGTACATAAAATCATGCCATGTAAAGGCAGCTTAAATGTAGAGAATTAAAAAAATGACATGGGGTTGAGTAAGGAAAAAAATGTTGAGAAAGAATATGAGAATAGAAATTTATAAAATTGTATTACTTGTAGATTGTTTTAATTGACAGTGGATTTTGGAAATCAGTTGTCTTTGAAATGGGTGATCCCACAATACTGGTTTACAATTTTTGGTCAAGTTGGACATTGAACTGATTTTTTCTAACTAAATCTTCACTTTTGGACACCTATAGCGCTAAACCATGAGAAATTTAAAGTGATGCAAACTAGTGATTTGTGACATTTTGTCTGTAGATTCTAAATATATTTTTTTCAAAAAAATTGGAATCACATTGCACTTATTTTTTCATCTCCTTTGAAAACTAGTTTTTTCAGTAAACACCATTTTTAAGGAGTGATGCTCACTATATACAACATAACTTTATTTCCATGAAGGATAAAATTCTATTTTTTTTTAGTTTAGATTTTTAACTACGATATCTAGGACTTTCATTTGGTTTCATAATATTTTATTGAATATTTTTCCTTGATCAAGTTTTGAAGTCAAACCAATTACAATTCAAACATAGGCGAACCGTATACAACATAAATTTTTTTGTATGTATCGAAATTCAAAAAAAAAATTGCTGGATCAAGGATTTCAATATCCAGTGCATTGATATTTTTCAAAAAAATAAATGATAATTTGTTATTTTTTCACGTGAAGAACAGAGAGCTTGATTTTCGATGAAAAATCTATGTTTAATCAAACTAAAAAATAAATACATAATAAAACTAAAAAATATTAAAATTATATTCATTGAATAGCTCGTTCTAAGGACTACCATCATTCAGTTGAGACTGTGAAGTCTCGTCCATTTTCATCCTCAACTCAAGCTTTGAAGGGAAAATTTTTGGAGAAATTTGGTGTCAGAGGGGGAGAAAGGGGGAAAAGGGGGGTTCGAATGAACCTAGGTTCGAGTGAACCCCCCTTTCCACTAAGTTTTCCTTTGTTTTTTATTCCGAGAAATGTGAAATATAGTGGGACCCAGCATTAAATAGGTTCGCTTGAAGGGGGGTTGAGTGAACACCCTTTGGGTTCACTCGAACCAAAAGTTCGTTCAGACCCCCAAAAACCAAAATTTTCTACATGGGGGCATTTTTTGCAATTTTCCTTCCTCATTGGAATCATAAACCAGTTTTGTGGGTTTACCCAAAAAAATTGTTGCCCTTTATATTATGGAATGTTGGTTTGGATCATTTAATTGACAAATAAAATTATGGAGTTAAATTTTGTATATAGGTTGCAGAATTACCTATTTGGTATTATGAGTTGTGTGATGGTTTGGTTTGTGACAACATAGAGGACTTTTTGTTTTTATCAATCTCCAAACTTGAATATTCATTAATGTGAGCTTATCATGTTATTGCACTATAAAAACGATGAAGAAATTCCCATGGGAGTCGGTAAATAGAAATAAATAATGTTTTAAAATAGATATTCATCTATTAGTGACAAATATCCACTCCTAGTGGACATCCATTTGTAATAGATACCTACTTAGCTTCATATATCTAAACATGAATAAATTTCATTTTTTTAAATAGGTATCATTTTTTATAAAATGGATAAATATGTTTCTTTTGATGTTGTTTCCTACATTTCCCCTCTCAATAGAACCCAAACAAGTCTTTCACTTACTCACCTAGGAATTTGCATTCTATGTGGCTTCTCTTTGGTCTCGTTCAAGCATTATTGAATTTATATAATAAGACCTAACCATAATTGGGATAAGTCATAGATTCCCTACTTGATAGTTCTTAAAATATCTTATAAGCACTACCCAAGTTAGATATATACAAAGAAGAATATTTTTAAAGAGTAAGAACATAAAATTTAGGGTTTTTCTTAAGTAGCTCGATTCTTTGATGGATAACTGGAACCAAATCAAGTAGTTGTTTCTAGATCTTGAGTGTTGTTTCCTTTACTATTATTTGTGGGCGTCGCTTCCTTTTCTGCTATCTTTTTGGGTTTTTTTTGTTTTGGTTTTTGGCAGGCTTGTGTGCCTAGTTGTTTTCTACTTTATGTTTAAGATACATTTATGTTCTAAACTTTGGGATCAATTCCTTTCCCCGCTAATTTAATCAAAAACGTAAAATTTAGGGTTTTAAACTATAGGAAGACAAACTATAGGATTGGAGTCGTGAGTCTAAGGATTGAGGTCATGAATGCAATTCCAACCTCAAATAAAACACAAATCATATTTTAGTCTATCAAATCCCTACTAATATAAATATAACAATAACTTTTAGAGTCAAATCATAGGTTTTGTATTTCAACAAATATTCTTCATCACACACAAATTTAGGTGCCTCCATCCTTTGTTCATTAAATACCATATTTTTTTAATACTTGTCTAGACTCAACTCCTTTATCATAAACTAATTTTTTGATTGAATAGATGTGGGTTTCCTTAGTTCCTACTCTATTGGAGAAAATTATTACAAAAGAGTCAATCCAGTGGTTCCTTAAAATCTATTTATAAAAATTATTCAAAAAATGGGAAAAATATCAACACATTAACAAAATATAAATAAATCTAAAGGTTGGTAGGATTATAGCTACTTTGTCAACCCTATCTACAATATAAACTCTTGGATTCAATAAGTCTTGTTACTAAGCTTGTTACAATCCTTCCTAAAATAAGGAAATGATTATGAACACACTAAAGATACATGTAGGTTTTTGTTAGGAAAAATCACCCAAAGATTGTCCACAACAAGAACTTGGTCCATACAAAATGCATCTACACTAGCTACATGCTTATAAATATTTAAAAATCCTCCCTCTAAAATACCTAGCCACTAAAAAATATGATTTATAGGAGGTGTACTCAAGTTTTCTTCTTATGGGATTTCATAGATCTTTAATATACAAGAATCAGTGGAAAGTATATGAATTATCTAATTACACACTTTTTCATTAGCCACTTGGGCTTGCAAATTTGTACCAAACAAAGTAATCACAAACTCATACTTGCTCTTGCCTACTATTTCCATTCATTTGATTCTTGAGACCACTTTTATGAATCTCATCAAAGAATCATCTTCCATAAAATAGATATTACTTATTTCTACATCTAAATCATATCCAATGTCTCTTGCTAGTATACAACTTCTTCAATGCATATTGGCACCTACATCAAATACAAAACATATAGATATAATTTTATACCTATAACTAGCCACATCCAATTTGTAATAAGCAACAAATCAGTATAAATCCACCACCTAGTCATCTATGTGCTAAATTTATGTAAACATATGTTGCCACTACTATCAATATTGCATCATTGCCATTGAATTAACCTCCCACATGTTAAACCATGAGAACAAGAGTGATGGAAATATAAATTTTGGTGGTAGCCGAGGCTTCAAATGATGGGAATCTAAAATAGTAGTTTCCTTAATTGATTGGTCCATTTATAGGTAAGTGCAAGAATTTGGGTCCACTTTTAAGGGAATTATCATTTTCGGCTTTAAAATAGGTTCCCCTTCATTTTTTAGAATAGGCACCCACTTTAAAGTGGGTACTCATTCCAAAAAGTTTGAAACTCACAATTCATGTTTTTCATTTGGTTTTAGGCTCAGAAAAGGCATGGTAACCCAACCCCTAGCCTTGGACTTACAAGTACAAGGCCATGCTAATAGAAAGAAAACAACTAATTTTAGCATATGGATAACAATTTTTTTAAAGAACTATTTTTTTATGAAATTAAAACCCATTATAAAAATAGGTCCATAAAATTGAAATGTCAGATATTAGTATTTTTTTAATAAATTTTATTTTTTTAAGTGTAAGAAAAATATACATGTCATGAATCTACACACAATTCTTTATACAATGAAAAAAAATGATTAGTTTAGCTCAAATTATGTTTGTCGAACACGAGGGGTTTTAATAAATAGCAATTATGACCACTAAAAAAAATTAATAAAAAATAATATTTGGAATTTAAAATTATAACACAATATCCTCATCAATCTTTAGTATAATACACATATATTCCCAAAAGAAACTAGAAAAATACTTTTATTTAGGTCAAATTATGCTTGTCAGACACATGCATGGTATGGTCCTGAAAAGGTGACTTTTAAAAAGTGATTTTTATACAAATCTATAAAAATAACCTGTGTCATCTAGGTATTGGAATAAATTATATATTTGTAAACTAGACTCAAAATCCTACATTTTATATTACGAGAATTTCTTAAGATTCTATGTGTAAGTACTTCAATTTTTTACTCCAAGTATGAAAAACTTTGATTTTCAAGAAAAGGCTTCCACTTTTGACCAAAAAGTGAATCCAACTTCTTGCACCTACCCTTTACTGATCTTTATAGTGAGGAAAAAGCTTTAATCAATACCCCTAGTGGCTAAGTTGTCTACTAGCTATTATTTTTCCTATAACAGTGAGAAAACTACATCTTCAAAGCTTCATACAATAGTTTTCATTTTGTGTATATAATTCTTTAGGTTTCATCGTTAATTTTACACATTGCATTCATCAATGATTAAAAAGAAACTACTTTTATCATCAGCTTATTGTAATTCATTGATCTAGCCAAATTAATACCTTTCAAAACTGTCATTGATTTTACTTCATTATTGAATTTGACACTTAGGTAAAATAGTTCCTCATTTAATAAACATTGTGTCTTTGATCTTCACACCACTACTACCCCTATAGGACTTGGATTACCTATCATAACACCATCAAACCTCAATTTTAGATATTTAGAGCTAAGAGAAGTCCACTCTTTTTCTAAATACTAATTTTATTCATTATACCATCAACAAATATTTATCTAAACTAATTATTATCTTGATTGTCTTATTTTTTAATTTATTAACATAGATATTTTTTAGTACAAGAAGCATTTTATTTTTTACACCTATAATATCCCCTTAATTTTACTAGTTTGGGATGTCTTTAATGTAACTCAATATAAGGTGTGCTCCCAATATGGTCCTTCATTGACGAGAAGGAGATTAGTAGTGTGCTAAGGCTTTATGTATGGATGGTCAATGAGGACCTGCTCACCAAATATTGACCTCGAAATAAGGTGTGCTCCCAATATGACCCTTCATTAAGGAGGAGGAGATTACTACTGAGCTAAGGCTCTATGCATGGATGGTCAATGAGGGTGCTCACCAAATATTGACCTCAAAATAAGGTGTGCTCCCAATATTACTGAGCTAAGGCTCTATGCATGGATGGTCAATGAGGGTGCTCACCAAATATTGACCTCAAAATAAGGTGTGCTCCCAATATGACCCTTCATTGAGGAGGAGGAGGAGGAGATTACTACTGAGCTAAGGCTCTATGCATGGATGGTCAATGAGGGTGCTCACTAGATATTGACCTCAAAATAAGGTGTGCTCCCAATATAACACTTAATTGAGGAGGAGGGGATTACTACTGAGCTAAGGCTCTATGCATGGATGGTCAATGAGGGTGCTCACCAAATATTGACCTCAAAATAAGGTGTGTCCCCAATATGACCCTTCATTGAGGAGGAGGGGGAGATTACTACTGAGCTAAGGCTTTATGCATGGATGGTCAATGAGTGTGCTCACCAAATATTGACCTCAAAATAAGGTGTGTTCCCAATATGACCCTTCATTGAGGAGGAGGAGATTACTACTAAGCTAAGGCTCTATTCATGGATGGTCAATGAGGGTGCTCACCAACTATTGAGCCACATAAAGGTTGAAATATTTATGGGTCTTTGTCATTATAGTGGTATTTAGCCACATGTTCATATTTTTGTGAGATTCTTATCTCATGTTGTTTGTTTTATTATTGTTGCTTCAAAAATTTCCATTTGGTTCAATGTGCATTTGTCTTATTTTCATTTTAATATTAGGGGAGAGGACCCAATAGTCATGCACCCTAACTTTTCACACCTCAAGCTCCAAAATAGTAAGTCAAACTTTCATGAAAATTTTAACATGTCTTGATAGGTGAGTCATGAGCTTAAAGTTATTGTTCAATATTTTGGACATCAACAATATAGCCACATCTTTCATATATTGTCTAAAAATATCAAAAAATAATTAGATTGAAATGCATATATTGAAGGGGTGGGGGCCCTAGCTCGGTTGGCTAAACCTTTCATGTTGCAGGAAGTTGGGCATGAGGTCTAGTCTCCCCATCCTTGTGGTACCGGAGGGCGTGTCGTATCAACGCCGTTAGTCACATTAAAAAGTTTACCAGACGCACTGTAGTTTATAAAGGATCGTGCTACCCGATTCCTGTAATCTAAAAAAATACATATATCGAAATATATAACACCAATAATCTGTCATCCTTAATGTCTTACTAAAAACACCAAAAAACTACTAGGCATGAGAAGCTATTCCGGTTGACTCCTTGCAATATTTCCATTTTGATGTAACAATCTTTAATTAGAAAATCAAATGTTATGAGGGCTTGCGTATAGATATGATTTGCCCATTTGAGAAGGAATGCAATAAATCCTACTTAGTTGAGAATATTCGTTAGATGACAGGCTGAACTCTGGACTCTTCCATAATGATATGCACATGGATTAATACTGTAGATAGAGTAGTTGGGGTTAATGATCGAATTTGTAGGGTGGTCCTCAAAATCTTATATGGGCTTTCAAAACTTGGTCTAGAAATCTGAAGTTTTAAAATTGTACACTGTTTTATGTTTGGTAATAAATGTCTTTTTTTTTTGGTATGTTGAGCTAATCTCTTTGAGGAGAAAATTCTTTTATAATAGCTTATGCAATGTTATGAGGGGCAGTGGCTTCATCGAAAATACATGTCAATTGAAAATGTTTTATTTTATTGAGAAGAATGATTTTTTTTAATAAAAGAAAGTAATTTTGGAGACCATAAAATTTTTCAGCATGAGATAATGTTTTCATGATTGCAGAGAAAACTCTCTTATCTAAGATAATATTTCAGAACTGATTTTTTATTCATTACATCCTGTTTTATTTAAATATAAAAATAATTTTGGATAATTGAATTGAAATATTTTAAAAAATAAAAATAAATGAAAACATAATCTTATATAAACCTTTCATTTAATTCAAGAGAAGCAAGTATAATCATTTGATTTTATTTTTAAAAATAGAAAATGTGTTTTTTCTTAAATTTTCCAATGGCATAAAAAGGTAAGAGATTTGAGAGAGAAAATTAAACCCAATACTTCTCATCAACAAATGACCCTGCTCAAATTCTAGTTAATTGACAACAATTACTAATATGCAATGCTAGTGCAAGCTGCTACAAAATAAACATTATTGTGAGGATTTTTTGGTCAATTGTGAGCAATCTAGTAATGTAAAAGGAAGTTCATCATAGAAAATAGTGACACAAACAAGTAGGTGTGACCACTGAAGCCAATTTAAAATGATGGACACTATATTATGTTTTGATAAAAATAAAAATTTAATTTTAAACTATTAAAGTTCATGTGTGTTTAAATTTGAGTTCAATGAGTCTAGTTTGATTCAATTAAATTAATATCGTGAGAAGACTTTATACCATGTCAAAATTATTTTTATTTTTATTTTCAAAGTGTGTGTAAAAATATTTTAGTAGGGGAGAGAATCAATAGTTAAGCAAGTCCAAAAGTTGTGAGCACACTTAAAATTTTAAAGGCTAGTAAAACACTATTTGTTGTGACTTCAATTTTTTTGGCATTAACCATTATATGTAACAATTGAATGAAATGAGCTCGTTAGATCCAAAAAGTAACAAATAATGTAATATCACATAGGCACACCAAAAAATGACTTAATGCATAGCTATAAGACTAACTTTTTTATTGTATTTTATTGCACCTTGACAAAATCATGTTGATGTAGGTATTTGATGGGGTGGACTTTAAACCTTGGGTTTAAGCAATTAAATTGCTAAGCATGTTATAAAAATTTGAGACGTTTAAAATCACCACATACAATTTGAGGACTTAAAGCTAGGGTGCACAACTAATGAGTCTTGTCCCCTATAACATTTGGATCATTTAAGTGATTGATCATCAAAATTGATTCATGCAATTTTTAGTGGATTGAATTTTCTTTATATAAATAAGTTTAGTAAGGTATATAATGCCACAAAAGACTTCAAAAAATATATTAAATACAATTGACCATTACAAATAAAAAAATTATGATAGTAATTAATTATATCCAATTAAAATTAATTTAATAACATGATAAAATTATTTTGTATTTGTTTATATTAAGCTTTCAAATAAAAGTCAAGTCAATATCATTACATCTATTAAGGCTTCCTCATAGTTATCAATATCTATGCCACTTCTCTTAGTCATCCTTTTAGACAATAATCTTCAACCACAATGACCTTTGCATCCTTAACTTTGGTGATGTGCTTAGCCACACAATAATACTCTATCAGAGTCAATTAAAGATTCCTCTATAATGTATTTCCTTACAATGTCCCCTAAACCTTTTGTTCATTAATCTTTTTCTATTCCAAATATATGGATTTTCACATGAACAATACTCATCTATTTTATTTGTTTTAGCTCAATTTTTTCCTTAACCAACCTAAATATATTCATTAACTTATCTCAGGGAATAAAAAATGATTTTATGTTATATTGCTTCAATACTTTGATAGAGATGCATAGTGAGAGGAAACATTGAAGTAAAATAATTGTTGATTCCAAAAATTAGCATTTATCATCATAGATCTAGGATTCACATTAAGTAATGAAATATGTAAGCATATTTAATATTATAAGGGAAAGTATTTGAGATGAAAGAATTTAATGTTGAGGGAAATGTATGTAATTTATGTTAGCTAGTATTAGTTTGTAAGTCACCCTTAGGTAACTTTAATTAAGGGATGTATATATGCTTTGTAAGTTGTCTACTTTTTAAATAAAAAATTACCCACATGGATACGATGGTCATAATTTCCTTTAGAAAAAACCTATATATTGTAATTACTTCTCAATTTAAAGTCATCTTGGAATATGTGTAATTTAAGTGTATGCTTTATTTAGAGGTTGCTCCCTTGGCCCTCAAAGTGGTGTTGCAAAGATAATAAAATCATTTATGTTTCTCTCACTTCTACAATATTTTATGTGTGCTAAATATATTGTCTTGTAGGTTCATTATAAGTGGTATCAAAGATTTTTCTAGGGCTATTTTGCAAGAATTTTTAACCATTTAGGTTTGTCCATAACTATCCACTGTACGCTCTCACCTTACCATGGATGGATCCTAGAGATCAAAAAGTGGATACAACCATAGTAGCATTAAATTTGTTACCTATTTTTTGGCCAATTATTTTTCCTTGCAAGTAGCTTCTTTCTTTTTCAAGTTAGAAATCTTGTGCTAGGGGTTTTCAATATCCTCATAAGAGATTTCATTTTTAGCTAATTTTAATTCTTCATAAAGGTTCCAATGAAACTTGAGTATATTTAAGATCTAATACCAAATCCTTAGACAACATCTATATATGATCATAATATTCCACATACCTACAAGTATATCAAAAGACCCCTTACCATTTCATAATAACCTAACCTTAGGTAGAATTCAATCATTTGTAAATTTTGATTCATAGGTTTATCCTTGATGAAGTTACTACATACCTTAGAGATGGAATAGTGGGATATAGGTATGGTCCTAAACCCCCATAGTTAACTCTATGAAATATTGAGCCAACACTATTTATGAATGGGATAATTATATTGATGGGATCACAAACCAGACACACCTTGTAGTGCCTTCCATTGTTAGCCACATGTATGTGTTCCAATTTCCTTAAATACAACCACATTAGATTCTTCCTATAAATTGGGTATCAAACATCTATTTTATAGTTATCAATATTTTCTTTACACAAACACCCATATTTATTTTTTAGATTAACCTTGTATATCTATAGATTTTACAATGGTATGACAATATATGGGGTTGGTTATTTGCACTAGGTGTGCATATGTACATTTAGGAAAACATCCCATAAATTTCAATTAAGCACAAAATTAAATAAATTGAACAGACTTCCCACTAAGAGGGATCTAAAATTTAAAAAAATTCCTGTAAAATTTTTGGGGCAAACTTTTAAATACAAGTGACAGCTTGTCCCATTGCACTTGTCTCTTCAAGTTAATCAATATACCATATAAATTTGACTCTCTTTTTTTGCGTTGGGATCAACTTTTTCCACTTTTGGTGGATTATATAATTCCACTCATCTCTTTGATCCATATAACTATGGTTACTTATTTTTTGGGTCACACTCCTCTATATAGAAATAGGTTTCCATTGTCATGATGAATTATATCCATCAAAACCCATTATGTACACTCTCCAATGAGTGCCTTGATCACATAAATTCAAGCCTGAAAGGAAAGCTCTCCCAAATCTCTAGTCAAATGGAGCATCTACTATTAGGCACAAATATAAGCCAACCTTCTTCCCCTATAGCAAGTTCCCCTCTCCCTAGGTATGGTGTCTTTCCCCACCCCCTAAACTATTCTTGTGTGATGGTACATGTAGAAAATTGTATACACAAGAAATTTCACATTATGTTTTGGCCCCCTAATTTATTGGACTTAACTAAGCTTCTAATTTGTCAAATTATGAATTTTAAAGCCTATTTTTTACCATTTTCGAAGAAGGACAAGTATTAAACAAATGCATTCAATCATTAAATTTTCCTCGACTTTGAATGTCTTGGAATTTTGGGCTAAGACCTCGTCGCCCATGGGTGACTGGGTCCCCCTTCTTAGCCGGGATCCAAATTTAAATATATTTTTGGTGGTATTTTCGTATACAAAATTTAAATATGTAGCGTTGGCTTTCAGAATATATTTTTTTAGGAAAATGGATAAACACCTATAAATACCCAAATTTTTATCATTTAAAATGTAACACGCATTCAAGAGAAAATATTATGATCAAGCTCACATTATTGAGCAAGTCAAGAGCAACATTATCAACTTTCATTACAGCAATTCAAGATCCAACATCATGTCAAATTATATGTGTGTTCATGTTCATGTTTTGTGAAGACAAACATTGTTGTAGATCTCCAAAGCATTCTTGAGCATTCAAACATTTAAGAATTCTATCAAGCATGATCCAAATAATTGAAGTGATGTGTATATCTTCAGTCCTTCAAGGCAACCATTGAAGGGTGGTGAGTTGCAACATTTGTTCATTCATCATTTCCCTCCTTTCCATTAAATTTTTATCATTAACATTGCCATTGTGGAAGTGGAAACACTTACACGGGGTTTGACTAAGGCAAGACCCTATATGGCATAATATTTTCTCTCTTTATGATTGTGTAGGTTACAGGTTTGGAAAGGATTGAAGAGATATTGAAGACCCATTTTGCATTTTTGCATTTATTGTCATCAAAGTTGTCTAGACACAAAAACTCCATTAAAAAATTTACTGACAATATTCTAACAATGGGACAAGAAAAAAATAGAAGCTCAAATCTATTACTAGAGGACCCTAAAAGTTGAGAAAGACACCCTAACAAAGACCCAATCACTTAGGGGAAATGCACTCCTACATATCAATCTACATCTTCTAGAATCACTTGCAGAATTATGTTTGTTTGTTTATCTTCAAGAAATTGCATTTGTTATATTAGGTCATTTAGTTTAATTAGGTTAATCATTTCAAATAATTCCTACCCTCAAATAGATGCAAATCCAGGTCTGGTTGACTCACCTTTAAGGTTGTAAGTCAATCTATGCACCTCAATGAAGCAATAGAAATGATGAGACAATACACCTTAGGTCATTAGGGTGTACCACATTTTTACGTTTCGTTTTGGTGAACAGGTCTGACATTCTTACATCATAGCTTTCTAATTCGGTAGGCTTTCAAACCCTAAATCTAGGTTTTGCATCATGTATTTTGTATTTCTCATCTAGGTTTTGTTTCATTGTGTTTCACATTTAGGGTTGCATATTACATCATAAAAATCATAAAAATCCAAAAATATTGCATTCATATTGCATCATAGGTTGCATTACGATGTGTTTCAGTCATTTAGATCAGATTTTTATTTCAAAAATACATTTAAAAAAGCGTGCATTTTGTTTCAAAATTGCCATACATTTATATTTGCATGCCATTGAAATATTATGGAAAAACGATCACTCTCAAACCTGTCTGTAGATAGGAACAATAACCTTAAACAATTTAAATATTCAAATTTTTAATTTTTAAAATCTTGAACAAAGACTCAGTCGCCCCTAGGTGACCCTATCCTTGTATAGGTGTCTCAACAAACTTTTTTCACACTATTTTATCTTTGTCTGCTCAATTGCATTGTACTGGCATATCTCTCTTTTGGAATCAATAACTATATTTTATAAAAAAGATTGCATCTAGTTCATTTAGTGGAATAAAGTGCATTGTTTAAGATCAAAATTTGCATTCCAAATCATCATTTTCAGAGGTTTGCATATTTCAATTAGTCAATTATTACATTTCAGATCTGAAAATTATATTAAAACTTATTAAAAAAAAATCAAAATCATTGCATACTTGTATTTTGCATCAAATTGGAATACATTAAGAAAATTCTAGAAAATTATTTACTATTTCAATTGTTTGCAATTAGAATCAACATTATTAAACAATATAGTTTATATTCATATTTTGATTTTTCGGAACCCTTGACCAAGACCCAATGACCATTGGGCAACCCTGTCTTATTATTTGGGAAGCGGTCAAATTTCAGTGATAGAATACTCTCAGGTAAACCTATCTAGGGCTGCTACCTCAGTTCTCTTAACCTGTTGTTTAACAATTTGAATCTCATTGCAAACATTTCATCATGGATATGTGTTTTGGTAAAATTTGGATATCTTTGAAATCCTTGGTTGATGTTTCAAGTTGTGTGTTTGGTGATGATAATGCTTTTGATAATGACATTAATGATACACCTTCCCCTATTATAAGTCTTCTCAATGTCATATATCAAGATGAAGAGAGCACATGCATGAGTTCATACAAAAATCATTGAATAACCTTGAAAACAATACAACCTTGTATCGCTCAATGCAACAACTTTCCAATCCATACCAACAACATCCTACCATGCCACCACTCAAAGAAGTCAATCTATTACACCCAAAAATTGAACCATGAGGCATAACTCAAAAAACATGCATAAAGAAACCTATCCATAATAGTAATAAGGAAAGCACATCAACTAATCCTCCATCATATGAGCATAAGGTTACAAAAACACCCATGGAATTGGAACAAACTTATGGACAAGGCTTTAGGATTTTAAAAAATCAAGGATATGACATTAAAAATGAACATGAAGTCCATTCCCTTTTAGATAAAATACCATCTAGAGATACTAAGGGATTAGGTTATCAAGATCCTCTACCTCTACATCAAACAGCTGGTCAATCAAGTAAGAAACACAAGCCTTGTAAACTCAAGAAGCTACCATTTTTGCATAATGTAACCAAGATTGAATGGAACTTAAAAACACTTCTCAACCTAGGGCTTATCATATTACTACCTATCTGTGAACACGAAGATAAGAAAGGAAAGAATAAAACCATGTCTTATTGTGAATACCATAGAACACTTGGACATCTTACTGATGAATGGCAGGCTTTAAATAAGGTAATGAAACAATTAGATCCTTATGCAGATCACTATGAGCGTGTGATAAACTAACATTCATTTGTTTTACTTCTCGCTAGCTGATAGTTTTATTATAGAATTATTCCCACTAACACATGCATTACATTTTATGAAAATCATCTTTCTTGCAATGATTTAGGTAGCATATCATCATTTCGAGCTCCTCTTTGTTCTTACACTTGGGGGCAAAGAATTAGGTAGTTTTCCCCTAGGTGTATTCCTTCTTGGGATCCCTCTTTATCTCCTTAAAACGTTAGTCTAACAAGTACACTAATATTTTAAGGGGGGGAATATAGTCCTGTGTTTGTTGTTTGTACAAAAGATGGTCTCTTCTTAATGGTGATAGCATATATCTCCTAAGAAGTGTGACCTTGTCAACCAAAGTGTGGTCTTCTTCATCCATGTGATGTGTCTCCTTTGTGGTAATATTATATTTAGTGTCCTATCAAAGTGTGATCTTTCTTGGCATATGAATTTATCCTTAGTGGTAATACTATGGTTGGTGTTCCCTGGTGTGAGATTATATATTCCTTGAATAGCCCTCTCTTGGCGGTGATGTCATGTGTGATATTCCATAAGATGTGACCTTTCATGCATCAAGAAATGCCCCTTTGATGTTGAGTAAATCACCTTTTGAGGTGGTGATGTCATAACACCCTTAAGGTTTTGGCCTTGTTTTATCATTATTTGTTTGCACCCCTTGAGGTGAGTTTTGTTGCATCCCCTGAGGTGAGTTTTTGCAAAATAGTTCATGGATCATGAACTTAAGCATCCCTTTTTAATACAGTCATTGAGTATAACACATCTTTCTTGATGGTGGAGCTATGTGTTTTGTAAGTGTTTAACATAATGCAACTTGTTAGCTTCATGAAACCCATTGTATTCCATAGTCACCTAGCATAACACACTTTACTTCCCAATAGAGCCATGTGTTCCATGAGTGATGTGTATGAATTCAATCCTCATAGAGCATGTTCTTTATTTGATGGATAAAGTTTGGTATTTGAGACAATTTAATACTGAGATCTCTTTGCCTTACTCAAATTATTAATCTTGTTTTTTCTTATTGTCATGTGTTGACATTATGTATGCTTCATATTTTCTGACATTGTATGTTTGTGTATCTTGTCTTGTTTCATATCATACATGTGTGTTCCTTTATGATTTTTTTGGTTTACCATGGGATCTTGGATCCTGGGGGCTTGTGCAACCCCTTTCATCCTTAGTCATCTTATCTCTCTAACATTTGTACATTTGAACCCCTCTTGACATATTTATCTACTTTAGTGTGAGTCTGAGTGTAATTTCATACTCTCACTAAAGTGGGGGTTAAATGTTGCGTAGAAAATTGTATACACTTACAATTTCACATTATGTTTTGGCCCCCTAATTTATTGAACTTAATTAAGCTTCTAATTTTCCAAGCTATGCATTCCAAAGCCTAATTTTCACCATTTTTCGAAGAAGGAAAAGTATTAAACAAATGCATTCAATCATTGAATTATCCCTAAATTTGAGTTTCCTAGAATTTTGGGTCAAGACCTAGTCATCTATGGGAAATTGGGTCCCCCTTCTTAGTCAGGAACCAAATTTAAATATATTTTTGGTGGTATTTTAATATGCAAAATTCAAATATGAAGTGTCAACTTTCGAAATCTAATTTTAAAGAAATTGGATGAACAACTATAAATACCTCGTCTTTTTATCATTTGAAATCTAGCATGAATTTAAGATAAAATTTTAATGATCAAGAGCATTATTGAGAAAGTCAAGAGCAACACTGTCAGATTTCATTACAACAATTCAAGATACAACATCATGTCAAATTCTATGTGTGTTCATGTTCATGTTTTGTGAAGACTAACATTGTTGTAGATATCCAGAGCATTCAAGTATTCTATCAAGAAAGATCCAAATCCTTGAAGTGATGTGTATGTCTTCAATCCTTCAAGGCAACCTTTGAAGGGTGGTTAGCTGCAACATTTGTTCATTCATCATTTCTTTCCTTTCCATTAAGGTTTTATCATTGGCATTTCCATTGTGGAAGTGGAAACACTTACATAGGGTTTGACTGAGGCAAGCCTCTATATGGAACAACTTTTCTCCCTTTGTGAATCTACAGGTTGTAGGTTTGGAAAGGATTGAAGAGATCTTGAAGACCCATTTTTCATTTTTGCATTTATTGTCATCAAAGTTGTCAAGACACATAAACTCCATTATAAAATTTATTGATGGCATTCTAATAGTGGGACACGTAGAAAATATCTAAGCTCAAATATACTACCAAAGGACCCTAAAAATTGAGAAAGACATCCTAACAAAGACCCGGTCACCTAGGGGTGACCCAGCCCTGCTACAACACTCAAATCTAACTTTTGGTGATAGGTACATATCGGTCTACATCTTCCAGATTCACTTGCAGAATTGTGTTTCCATCTATTTATCTTTTAGAAATTTCATTTATCATATCAGGTCATTTAGTTTAATTAGGTTAATCATTTCAAATCATTCCTAAATCACTCCTACCCTCAAATAGATGTAGATCCAGGTCTGATTGGCTCACCTTTGAGGTTGTAATTCAATCTATGCATCTTATTGATTTGCATCTTAATGAAGCTATAGAAATGATGAGATAATACACCTTAGGTCATTAGGGTGTACCACATTTTTACGTTTTAAAACCTTCTCAACTAGTTGGGAAAGATTGATTATTGTTTTGGATTCCACCATATTCCCTAGGATCAAAATATCTCCTTGGCTTCTCTTCACTCGGAAAAGGAATCCCTTTAGTGGTATGAATGGCTAGATTCGACTCATCCATTTCTCACGTACTCAAAATTTCACAAGGAAACCCTAATCTACTTTGGCCCTACTACCTATGAAAACTTTGTTGATGACTTTATTAAATTATGCTAGACACATTTTACTAAGGATTGTCAAAGTGATTTTTAAAAACTATCCAACTAAACACATAACTTGAAGGATTTTATTTTAGTTGTTTCATTAATGGTCTCAAATAGGGTTTTTGGCCTAGGGTTCTCATGTTTAAAATAGATTCCTATTTTGATGGTCTAGCCTTGACACAGTGTGTGGAAGAAAAATTGGTAACCCAATGAAAACTAGCTAGCTCCTCCTCTTTCAAAACCAAAAAGGAGTGATCAAACAAGGGAACTAAGCCTCCCACACTCATAAACTCTTTCAAGAAGAGAGAGTAGAGAAAAATTCTAATGGATTTTGTTTTAATTATGATAAAAAATGACAAAAGATCACAAATATATTGAGTAACACTTGTATCCAGTTGACTTTAATATAGTACCTAGTGACTTTAAGGAATTTTAAATGTAAAGATTGAGTTAGTTTCCCTATAACAAATATCCACTCTAGATGCTCACATTTTTATTCACACTTTGGTATGGTTCTCTTCTCCCTAAACACTCAAGGTTATTGGCTATATATTAAATTTCAAAGGATAGTGGTATTGAAAGATGGTGGTAGTACTCATAATTATATCGACAAAAAGCTAATAGATACACTATTATGTCCATGCCTAAGATAATTTTTAAATTATGGTTGCTAATTATAATATTGTCCTATGGGGGCAAGCATTGGAATGTCAATCTTATAACACGAGGAGTTATTAGTTGACTACATATATGTTTTCTCTTTCCTTAGGGGTGTAGATGTAGTATTGTGGATCTAATGGTTACAAACCTTCGATCCAATCACTTGTGACCACTCCTAGATATGGCTCAAATTTCTTTTATGAAGGCTATTATTACATATTACAAGGGTTGAAGGTAGGTGAGTTTTATATGGTTAGCTCCCATAATGTGGTTTTTTTTTTTAAAGGGTGCTCTAGTATTATGACACAATTCTACTCTCTTGAGGCTTGGAATTCTTCTCCTCCACAAGATTCTAAAGGCCTCATTTATGAGTATTAATAAGTATTTGAGGGACCCAAAGGCCTATCCCCTCCTAGGTCACATGACCATTTCATTCCCATCATGCCTAGAATCCATTCTCCTAATATGTAACCATATCAATACCCTTTTGAGTAGAAGAATAAAATTGAGAAGATGGTGAAGGAAGTCAGAGCGTGGTATCATCCACCCTAATACTAGTCCTTTCTACTCTTTGGTAGTTATGGATCCTAAGAAATATGGGGGATTCTAAATGTGCCCTAAATGTTGTGAGCTCAATAAATTAAAAATAAAGAACATATATTTACTCTCCTTGTTATTGATGACTTGTTAGATGATCTTTTAGGGGCTAAATGTTTCACTAAGATGGATATTTTTTTAGGCTATCAATAAATTAGGGTCAAAGAAGATGATATTATAAATCTACCTTTAATATTCATGAAGGTCATTATGATTTCTTAGTCATGCCCCTTCCACTTTTTAGAGCCTCAACAAAAATGTGTTTTGTAGTTTCTTGCACAAATACATCTTGGTCTTCTTTAATGATATAGTCATCTATAGTCAAGCCTACATTGATCATCTTCTCATGCAAAGATTACACATAATTTTATAGGATATTTTTCTCTCTTTGTCAAGTGCTTAAAGTATGCCTTTGTCATCCTAAAAGTGAAGTGCATGGGTCATATTATTTCACCAAGAAGTTTCTATGTTGATCACACAAATAATATCATAATGGAAGAGTTTCATACCCTAAGTCCTCAAAATTCTACAAGGATTCTTAGGCTTGAATTTTTTTGCTTAAATTGGTGGACTATAAATAAATTTTCTCAAAAAGAGCTCCTTCTATATTGGTCAAAATTAGTGGATATGGCCTTTAATACACTCAAAACTAGCATATGTACTACTCTAATTTTTTCCCTTCTAAGTTTTCACACAACTTTCACTTTAGAATGTGATGCCTCTATATGATCATAAGTGTTGTGTTGATGCAAGAAGGATGACCCCTAGCCCTCACTAACAACTCATGGGGTGGAATGTTGACTTTCTCTTTGTGGAATATTTGTCCTTGATGTCAAAATTGATTGATTGACACTTGGTTGGGCATTGGCATTATGGTACTTGGTGCATTTGGTTATTGTTGTAATCAATCTAGGCATATTCAGTACTTTGTGGACAGTGCTTTGAATACTTTCAGTTTTATTTTGTGATACTGATCATGTTGGATTCATGTGCAGAGGATATATATATCGCATGGGGTTATTCTTTCTATAGGTGTTGATGATTAGGTGATATCATGTTTTGATCATTACAGATGCACATATTGTTCTGACACTAAGATTGGTTCAGTGATATTGGTTGGTACTTACATTGGCATGTTTATTTTTAGTCTCTACTTGGTTTTGTTGAGACACATACAGGTGATAGCATTTCATTGCTCAGATTGAAGGTAATTTGGTAAGCTTCAGATTTCATGGAGTTTTATATTGCAAATTCACTTTATTCAGATTTTGCATGCTTGGTTTACATGGTTGTATCATCCTTGATACATAGAAAATTTATCATGTTGCATTTATATTCATGAGCTATTCATATAACTTCATAAAGGCTTCACTTACATTTTATTAAGTTCATCTTGGCTCAAGGCATACTCTATGAAATTTGGGCTCTATTCATTCTTTTTGGTTATCAATGTTATCGGGCACTTAAGATAATGTGATCTAGAGGTATCGGGCACTTAAGTTTTATGTGATCTATGTTTAAATAATGCAAAGAAACCGACACTTAATATATTTTGTCTATGATTGAAATCCCTTGTCGGGCATGCTAAGTATTGTGAAGTTGGCATTTTGAAGTTTCAAAGCCTTTTAAAAAAGGCTTAAATAGAGTTATCATTTGAAGTTTATATTTCGGTCACATTTCACATGTGACATCAGCTGTTATTATTATAAAGTTTTTGAATTTGTATAAAGTCACTTGGTAGTCGACAAAAATTATGGTGTAATATTTGACAGTGGATTCTAAAGGCATCATTATGTTTGGATTTCAAAATGATTATGTGTTTCATTGTGTCACGGATTTCAAATAATGATTAAACATCATTTATGGATTTCAAATCATTGTGTAAAATATAAAAGTTCTCAACAGTCTTAGAGAACAAAAGGTAAAAAGGAAATGACAAAGCGATAAGAAGTTTGATTTGCATAGGGTTTGAAACCCTAATTGTTGCCGCCATGGACTTTGGTTGCTACTAGTCTGTGATCCAGAACTAGAAGTTGGTAAGCTTCACTAAGGTAGTTATGATCTTGTCTTTTCCAGTTGGTAACATATTTTTGGTCGCCATGACAGGTATTGGTCTTCAAATCTGGAAAGATCTTGTGTTGTTTTTAAGCATAACTGATTTTGGTTAAGGATTTGTGGAAAAATAGTTTCAGTTTTTCTTACCCGAGTTCTTCACTCAAGGGTTTCACAGTTAAGAGGTTATTCAAACGACATACAAAGATTATCTTGCTTCTATTTAAGAAGGGTTTTTGGTATTTCTTGGTGAGATGGAGAAAAGGAATGTTGTGAGAGATCAGGCTTTATTCTTATAGTGATAAGATATTGTTTTATATTGAAAATCATTGAATCTCAGATACTTTGTAAAGGAAGATGTTGATGCACAACATTCTTCAACGTGCTTAATGCGAATATACATAGTCTTTTATTGAAATTCTAGAGTTGTAAAATCTGCACTTTTAGGGTTCTTATAGGATGCAATAATTGTAGTGCATTAAAATAAGTTGGTGCTTCTTGGAATGGGTGTTCCTAAGTTTGTAAAAACTGGGAGTTGGTGCTCCTATTGAAGTTGGTGCTTCATTCTTTTTGGTGTTGAGTTGGTGCTCCACCATTGTTACAGAGTTGGTGCTCTTTGAATGAATAAAAGGAACATTTTATGAGTGGTTTTTTATACCCCATGAGGATTTTTCCACTTAGGAAAATAATGTGTCATGTGTTGAAATTTGTGCAATTGTGTTTCAGTTCATGTGCTTAACTATTTATTTTTTCATTCTGTCATATGTCAAAAGAATTTCATGCAATGCTCTAATACATGTTTAATGTTTCATTCTGAAAGGGTTCAAAGTATAAAGTTCAATCTGTCATGAATGTATGTTGTTCAATTTGTTATAAAAGAATGTTCAATCTATCATAAAATGCATAGAATCTTGTGAATCTAAAGCATTATACAAAGACTTGTTTAATCACTTTTATACGAATAATTTATATTATTCTTTGAAAATGGTTTGCAAAGTCACTCAAAATAATCATTCTGTTTAAAATTTCAGTGTTGTTAAAAGTTCACTTTGCAATCAAAAGTTTCACTTAGTTGTTTTCAAAGTCATCTTTTATATCTGCATTTCAAGTTACAAAAGTTAAATTTGTACATTACTCTGATTCACCCCCCCTCTCAGAGTAAATTTCTTCCAACAATTGGTATCAGAGTGTAGGGTCATGCATTAGGTTTCATACCTAGGATTGATTATGATCTTGGAAGTCAATATGTCACATGTGCAAGAGGGTTCATATGTTACAAGAGCTCCTTTGTTTGATGGCTCTGATTATGTTTTATGTAAAACCAAAATGGAAACATATATGATTTCTATTGATTTAGATGTTTGGAGTATTGTCCAAAACAAATATAATGTACTTGCATCCATACCCACTAATGTTGATGAGAAAAGAAAGTATGAAACAAATGCTAGAGCTAAACATGCACTTATTTGTGGTTTAACAAAAGAAGTATTTGTCAAAGTCATGCATTGTAAGTTAGCCTTTGACGTATGGGAAAAAACTTGAGAATGTGTATCAAGGGAATGACAAGGTCAAACAGTTCAAGATACTCACTCTTAAAAAATTAGTTTCAAGAATTGAAAATAAAAGATGATGAAAAGATTGCAGATTACTTTCTAAGAATAGATGAAATTGTAAATGCAAGAAGAGGTTTAGGTAAAATAGTTGAAGAGTTTGATGTGGTTAGGAAATTAATCAGAACATTGCAACCTAAATTTGAATCTAAGGTTTCTACTCTTGAAGAGAAGAAACATTTTGATCAGCTTACCTTGGATAACTTACAAGGTATTCTAACTACATATGAAATGAGAATCGGTAATACTGGTTCTACATCAAAATAAACTGCCTTCAAGGCAGAAAAGAAAGAGTTATCAGATGATAATGAATCTAATTTATCAGATTCAAAAGAAGCCCTCCTGGTCAAAAAACTCAAAAAGAAATATAAGGGTAAGTTGCCCTTTAAATGCTTTACTTGTGGCAAGTTTGGACACTTGTCTGCTAAATGTCCTTATGGTGATTAGTCTAATGAGGATGAAAAGCCAGAAAAATAGTATAAGAAAAAGGCTTTTAATCCTAAAAAGAATTTTAACTTCAAAAAGAAAAAGAGTCTCTTTACCAAAGAAGACTCATATGTTGAGTCAGATGACTCACTAGGTGATGAAGATGAAAATTTATTCATGGCTGAAGTTAATACACAAAAGACTTCAAATAAAGAATCAGAAAATCAGTTTGATTTAGAAAATTGTGAAATCAATCTTAAAGGTGAATTGCTTTGTGCACTTCAAGAAATAAAAAGATTAAAGAAACAAATTTCTTCTCAAGAGCATAGTCTAAAAAAAATGATCGCATGCTTACAAGTTGAACTTGATGACTCTAAAAGAGCTATGCATAATCTCAAATCAGTTCTTGTTGATAAAGATATAGAGAAATTCAAAAACTTGAACAACAAGTTGTCACTCTTCAAAAACAAGTTGAAGGCTATGAAAGCACTATTCACCTAAATGATATACTTGGGAAACAAAAGCAGCATAAAGACATGATTGGTGTTGGATTCAACATTGGTGAGTGTTCAAAAAATTTAAATTAGAACTTTAGGGCAGCTGATAAGAAGCAACCATGTGAGAATAAACGAACCAATTTCAGGTTTAATGCATTTTTCCATGGTTATTGCTTCTTTTGCAATAAATTTGGACACAAAGTGAGAAATTGCAGGCTTATGATGCCTAGAACACCAAGGTTTTGTCACAAACAGTTATTTGGCTTTCCAAATTCAATTAGATGCTTTAAATGCAATACTATTGGTCACACATCCAAACAATGCAAACAAGGTAAACAAATCATTGAAAAGGTTTGGAGACCCAAGTTTGTTCCAAGCATAGAACAATCCATGCTTGTGCAAACTGCCTTTCTTTCCAAAAAGAAGGCATTGTGGGTTTTGGATAGTGGTTGTTCCAACCACATGACAGGAGATAAGGACAAGTTTTTAAAACTTGAAGATTATGCAAGAGGTTTTGTAAAATTTTGTGACAATACAGGAATTCAAATTAAAGGTAAAGGCTCTCTGCTTCTAAATGATGACACACCCATTTATGATGTGTAATATGTAGAAGGCCTTAAACACAATCTTTTAAGTGTTAGTCATATTTTTGACAATGGTTACAATGTTATATTCAATTCACAAGGATGTGATATAAAGAACAAATCTGGTAAAACAGTTGCAACCGGATTAAGGACACAAGGTAATGTTTACAATCTCCTTGACTCTTCCAATCATGAAAGAAATGAAAGAATGTGTCTTATGGTTCAACTTGAAGATAATTAGTTATAGCATAAATGTTTAGGACATGTTAACTTTGATAATCTGGTTAGGATCAGCAAAAACCAGAATGTGTGAGGTTTGCTTGTTCTAAGAAAACCAAAAAATACAGTTTGCAAAGAATGTTTAAGAGGTAACAAAATAAAGGTTAGTTTCAAATCCAAAGAACATGCTTCAACTAAACCTTTGCAGCTTGTACACACTGATTTATGTGGTCCTACTAGGACAAGGTCAATAAATGGTGAGAAGTGCTTCATGTTATTTGTAGATGACTATACAAGGATGGTTTGGGTAACCTTTCTCAAACATATATCAGACGCTTTTGACAAATTTAAAATATTTCGTAAAATGATTGAGAAAGAATCTGATATGAAACTTAAATGCTTGAGATCAGACAAGGGAGGTGATTTTACCTCTCATTAATTCATTGATTATTGTGAGCAACATGGTATAAAAAGGCAATATGATTCTACAAGGACACCTCAACAGAATGGGGTTGTGGAAAGAAAAAATAGAACAGTGAAAGAAATGGCTAGAACAATGCTTAATGAAGCCAAATTTCTTGATATGTATTGGAAAGAAGTTGTTCATACAGCTATCTATATTCTGAACAGAGTGCAAATAAGGGTGAAATCCAATTTCACTCCATATGAGCTATGGTATGGTAAATCTGCCTCTATAAAGTACTTCAAAATATTTGGTTGTAAATGCTTTATCAAAAGAGATGATGAAAACTTAGGAAGCTTTCAATCCAAATCTGATGAAGGTATCTTTTTAGGATATTCTACACATAGCAAAGCTTACAAATTTTTCAATAATAGGTTGAATAAGATTGTTGAATCTGTTAATGTCAAGTTTGATGAAAAGTTGCTTCTAGATGATGATCATGTGCAGGATGTTGAAGAGGAACCTATGGTAGGTCTTGACATTTCTCCCAAATCTATTGAAGTGGATAATATACAACAAGACAATGCCTCAAGCTCTAAAGTAGTAACACCTCCAAAAACACCCTCCAAGATTGTTGTCAAGAATCATCCTCAAGATCAGATAATTGGGGATAGAAGTGCAAGTGTCTTGACAAGAAGGAGAGAAAAATTTGAGGAACAAGCTCAAATTGTTGAACATTTATGTTTAGTAACTGAGTTTGAACCCATGACATGCAGTGAAGCATTAGATGATGAATGTTGGTTGAAAGAAATGCAAGAAGAAGTCAACTAGATTGAAAAGAATAAGACTTGAGAGTTTTTCCCAAGACCTGATGACAAGAATGCCATTGGTGGAAAATGGGTTTTCAGAAATAAACTTAAGGAATGTGGCAAAGTTGTAAGAAACAAGGCATGATTTGTGTGCAAAAGCTATGCACAATAGGAAGGTATTGATTATGGTGAAACTTATGCACCTGTTGCTAGAATTGAATCCATTAGAATATTTTTGGCATACTCATGTTTTAAGAACTTTAAGGTTTATCAAATGGATGTCAAAACTACTTTTTTGAATGGATACCTTGATGAGGAAGTGTATATGGAACAACCTGAATGGTTGGTTGCACAAGACAAGCCTACTTATGTTTATAGGTTGAGAATGACCTTGTATGGTCTTAAACAAGGTCCTAGAGCTTGGTATTCAAGGTTGGACTCACATTTAATAGCTAATGGCTTTACAAGAGTTGGTGTGAACAATAACCTCTATGTCAAAATGGAAGGTAATGATATCTTGGTTGTTGAAGTTTATGTTGATGTTGATGACATTATCTTTGGCTATAATAATGATGCTTTATCCAAAACATTTTCTAAGATCATGGAATCTAAATTTGAAATGTCCATGTTAGGTGAACTAACATTTTTTCTTGGACTTCAAGTTTCTCAACTTGAACATGGCATTTTTCTTTCTCAAACTAAGTATGTTAAAGAAATGCTTAAAATATTTCAGATGGATGGTTGTCATGCAGTAAGCACTCCTATGGTTACAAGCTGTAAAAATTCTAAGGTTGATGATTCACCTTATGCGAATCAATCAAGATATCGTTCTATGATAGTAATTTTGTTATATTTGACTGCATCAAGACCTGATTTAATGCAAGCAGTTTGTATGATTTCTCAGTTCCAATCTGCTCCTCAACAGTCACATCTTACAGCTGTAAAAAGGATTTTTAAATACATTCAAGGTACTCTTGACTATGGTCTTTGGTATCCCAAAAATGATGATTTCACTTTGATGGCCTATACTGATGTAGATTGGTTTGGTTGTTTGGATGACAAGAAAAGCACCAGCGGTGTTGCATTCTTTCTTGGTGATCGTTTGGTTGCATGGCATAGCAAGAAACAATATTTTGTTTCACTTTCTACAATAGAAGAAGAATACATTGTTGCTACATCTTTTTGTACTCAATTACTTTGGATGGCACAAACTCTTTCTGATATGGGTATTGTTGTTGAAAAACCTATTTCTATCTTTTGTGACAATACACGTGTTATAAATTTGTCTAAGAATCCAGTTATGCATTCAAGAACCAAGCACATTGCTATTAAATTTCACTTTCTTCATGAAAAGGTGCTAGCTAATGAAGTTTTTGTGCAATATGTCCCTACTCAAGCATAGGTTGGAAATATTTTTACAAAGCCTTTGGCTAAGGAAGTCTTTAAAAGACTTTGTTATCGGTTGGGAGTTGTCTCTCAATATTTTCTCTCTTAATGCTCTATCATGGATTCAGGGGGACCTTTTTAGCTCTTTGAGCAACTTGTTGCTGCTTCACTTGGTCTTTATTTGTTGCTTCATTGCTACATCTATAGTTGTTTCAGTTACCTTTCTTGGCATTTCACAGGTTCTCCTTTGTCCTTATGACAAAAAGGGGGAGAACTATGAGGTTTTGGTTCAGATGGCTCAGTTTTTGCCATCAAGGAAAAAGGGAGAGTTTGTTGACTTTTTCTTTGTGGTATATTTTTCCTTGATGTCAAAATTGATTGATTGACACTTGGTTTGGCATTGGTATTATGGTACTTGGTGCATTTGGTTATTGTTGTAATCAATCTTGGCATATTCAGTACTTTGTGGACAGTGCTTTGGATACTTTCAGTTATTTTTTGTGATACTGATCATGTTGGATTCATGTGCAGAGGATATATATCACATGAGATTATTCTTTCTACAGGTGTTTATGATCAGGTGATATCATTTTTTGATCATTACAGATGCACATATTGTTCTGACACTCAGATTGGTTCAGTGATATTGGTTGGTACTTACATTGGAATTTTTATTTTTAGTCTCTACTTGGTTTTGTTGAGACACATATAGGTGATAGAATTTCATTGCTCAGATTGAAGGTAATTTGGTAAGCTTCAGTTGTCATGGAGTCTTATATTTCAAATTCACTTTATTCAGATTTTACATGCTTGGTTTACATGGTTGTATCATCCTTGATATACAAATAGTTTATCATGTTGCATTTATATTCATGAGTTATTCATGTAACTTCATAAAGGCTTCACTTAAATTTCATTAAGTTCATCTTGGCTCAAGGCTTACTCTATAAAATTTGGGTTCTATTCATTCTTTTTGGTTATCAATGTTATCGGGAACTTAAGATAATGTGATCTAGAGGTATCAAGCACTTAAGTTTTATGTGATCTATTTTTAAATAATGCAAAGAAACTGACACTTAAGATATTTTTTCTATGATTGAAAGCCCTTATTGAGCATGCTAAGTATTGTGAAGTCAGAATTTTGAAGTCTCAAATCCTTTTAAAAAAGGCTTAAATAGAGTTATGGTTTGAAGTTTATATTTCTGTCACATTTCACATGTGACATCGGTTGTTATTATTATAAAGTTTTTGAAGTTGTATAAAGTCACTTGGCAGTCGACAACAATTATGGTGTAATATTTGATAGTGGATTCTAAAGGCATCACTATGTTTGAATTTCAAAATGATTATGTGTTTCATTGTGTCAAAAATTTCAAATAATGATTAAACATCATTTGTGGATTTCAAATCATTGTGTAAAATATAAAAGTTCTCGACAGTCTTAGAGAACAAAAGGTAAAAAGGAAATGACAAAGCGATAAGAATTTTGCTTTGGATAGGGTTTGAAACCCTAATTTATATCGCCATGGACTTTGGTTCCTACTAGTCTGTGAGCTAGAATTGGAAGTTGGTAAGCTTCACTAAGGTATTTATGATCTTGTCTTCACTAGTTGGTTACATATTTTTGTGGTCGCCATGACAGGTATTGGTCTTCAAATCTAGAAAGATCTTGTGTTGTTTTTAAGCATAACTAATTTGGTTAAGGATTTGTGGAAAAATAGTTTCAGTTTTGCTTAACCCAAGTTCTTCACTCAAGGTTTTCACAGTTAAGAGGTTATTCAAACGGCATATAGAGATTATCTTGCTTCTATTTAAGAAGGGTTTTTGGTATTTCTCGGTGAGATGGAGAAAAGAAATGTTGTGAGAGATCAGGCTTTATTCTTATAGTAACAAGATATTGTTTTATATTGAAAATCAGTGAATCCCAGATACTTTGTAAAGGAAGATGTTGATGCACAACATTCTTCAATGTGCTTAATGAGAATATACATAGTCTTCTATTGAAATTCTAGAGTTGCAAAATTTGCACTTCTAGGGTTTTGATAGGATGCTATAATTGTGGTGCATTAAAATAAGTTGGTGCTTCTTGGAATGGGTGTTCCTAAGTTTGTAAAAACTGGGAGTTGGTGCTCCTATTGAATTTGGTGCTTCAGTCTTTTCGGTGTTGAGTTGGTGCTCCACCATTGTTACAGAGTTGGTGCTCTTTGAATGAATAAAAGGAACATTTTACGAGTGGTTTTTTATACCCCATGAGGGCTTTTCCACTCAGGAAAATAATGTGTCATGTGTTGAAATTTGTGCAATTATGTTTCAGTTCATGTGCTTAACTGTTTATGTTTTCATTTTGTCATATGTCAAAATAATTTCATGCAATGCTCTGATACATGTTTAATGTTTCATTCTGAAAGGGTTCAAAGTATAAAGTTCAATATGTCATGAATGTATGTTGTTCAATCTATTATAAAAGAATGTTCAATCTGTCATAAAATGTATAAAATCTTGTGAATCTAAAGCATTATATAGAGAATTGTTCAATCACTTTTATATAAACAATTTATATTATGCTTTGAAAATGGTTTGTAAAGTCACTCAAAACAATCATTTTGTTTAAAAGTTCAGTGTTGTTAAAAGTTCACTTTGCAATCAAAATTTTCACTTAGTTGTTTTCAAAGTCATCTTTTATATCTGCATTTCAAGTTACAAAAGTTAAATTTGTACATTACTCTGATTCACCCCCACTCTTAGAGTAATTATGCTTCCAACATGGAATTTGGCTAAATCAACATATGAGAATAAATTATCCTTCATGTTTTCCAATAATAGCATATCCCTACTTGTTGGGCCACACATTTTAGATAAAAATAGATCACATCCTATTTACTTTTTGTAGTGATGGTGTCCTCCCCAGAAAAAATATATATAGGTGGCCAAGATTTAGGGGTATACCTATTAGATTATCTAAAATAAGGGTAAGGAAAATGTGGAAGTAAATGCACTCATGTCGATATGAAGAAGGTTCTATATTTTCTCTTCTTGTATTAGTTCCTTGTTAAATATATGAGATTTAAAATGAATGGGGGACTACCTCTATAATTCAAGATATCATTCTATATTTGGAACAAGATCCATAGTTATTGTTATGTTTTTACTAGAATTATAAAGTCCTTACCTATTAAAATTTTGGATTTAATTACTCTCAATTTTAATGGTCAAGCCTCAATTACTTCAAGTAATGCACTCCTCATCTACTGCTAGATACTCAAGTTTCTTAAAGAAAAATATACATGTGAGGTGGGATTTATTTTAGGACAACCTTAAGAAATGGGCTTAGGAATTTGTATCTAAATATCACGTGTCTCAAAGGAAATAAATGGGAAACTCTTAGAGCCCAAGGACTATTGCTACAACTTCATATTCCCAATCAAGATTGATTTATATGGACTTCTTTATGGGAATTATACTTTCAAGGGTTAAACAATTCATCTTGGTGGTAGTGGATCACTTGACCAAAAATGCATATTTGTGTGCATTACCTCAACCTCGTATTATTACTATGGTTTCTCAAAACCGCTTGGATTTAGTCTTCAAACTCCATGGGAATATTCACTTTATTTTTATTTCTCATGACTCATATTTCACTAGAAAATTATGAAAAGAGTTGTTTAAGTTATGAGGCACCACCTTGAACATGAATTCAACTTATCATGTACTTAAATTCATGGTCAAACATAGATCATCAACAAGTTCTTTGAGACATATTGGTGGTATTTTGTGTTTAAACAAGAGGGAAAGCACAATGAGTGGATAACCCTAGTGGAGTGGTGGTACAATATTGCTTATCACCCCTTATGAGGCCCTTTATAGTACTCCACAATCCTTGAGTACTTATGATTTATTCTATTCAAAATTTGTAACATTTGACAATATTTTGGCCAAGTGAGAAGACACCTCTTAACTACTTAAGGTCATTTTAACACCACCCCAAAATACTTGAAATAGTAGGTGGATCAACATTGGACTTAGTACACTTTTAATATTGGTGATTGGGCCATTTTACATATATATCTCTACAAGAAACTTTTATTATGTGATAAGAGATGTTATAATTTGGCTCCCAAATTTTATGGTCTATATCAAGTGATCCAATACATAGGTGAGGTGGTATAAAAGTTAGCACTTCCAACTTCTCAAATCCACCCAATTTTTTTGTCTCTTATCTCAAGAAAATTATTGTGACTACTATTGTCCACTAATAGAGCTACTTGAGTTGGATGAGGAGGGCTTGATATTTTTAAACTTCAAGCTATTTTGGACAAACACACAAAACACCTATATAATCATTCCATTGAGGAAATATTAGTGCAATAGAAGGGCCTACAATTTGAAGACATCATGTAGAATTCTACCAAAATTCTCTCTATCTTTCTTGTCTCAAGCTTTGTGGACAAAGGTTATTGAAAGGGGGGGAATTTTATGCACCCATTTCTACTTTATGTTATCCAATATTAGTTGGGCTAATATACTTTATAATTTACACTTAGGTATCTGTAAAAATATATGCATATTTGTAAATTGTTCCAATAGTTGTTAGAATAGGTTAATTATCCCACATACATAGGATGGTATTAGTTTATTTTGGAAAAACTCTATATATTGCAATAACTTCACAATTGAAAGGTATCTTGGAATATATGTAGTTGGAGCGTATGATCAATTTGGAGGTTTCCCCTTTAAAGTGAAAATTTGAAGATAGTAATATAATTTATATTTTCTCATTGGTGTTATATTTTTATGTTTTAAAAATATTGTCTTGCAAGTTCATTATATAAAATCACTTGATAATGTAAATACAACAATCTAAAAATTGTATATAATTACTTATTATATTCACATATAATTATTTTTTGCTCATTTTATATTGGTTTAAGGGAGGGTTTTTATTTCCTTTCCAAGAAAACATCCTATCCATTTGTGAGTAAGCATTAACATGATCGACCCATTATTCTATAGTGAGTTTTTGGGAAGAGAAAGGAGGTAGATATATAATGATTCCATTTTCCCTCTTACCCTTTAGGAAAGGTAGGCCATTGTCACTAGAAATATTGTCATTAATGTCAAAGGCATATGAAAAAAAATGTTAGAATTATTATCACTGATGTCAAAGGAATAATTTTGTGATGAAAAGTCCATTGATTGAAGACAAGGAAAAATAAGAGTGATTTAATTTATGTATGGTTGACCTCCATTTAATTATGAAAATTCTAGATTTAAAACATAGAAATTAAAATAGAATATTAATTAAAGGGTCTGACCTCACATTAAATTTTTATCAAATATGGTCAACCTACTTTGAAAGGTGAATTTAAATATTTAAAATAATTTTTATGTCAAATCTTGGCTGACCCACTTTTGGTAAAGTGCATGATTTGGATATAAATACAAGTTATTTTGGAGGTTATAAAGCAAGTTCTTCAATGCAAAATCAATCCTTTTAAGAACAAATATTAGGAGAAGAAAAGCTAATTTATTGTAGACATTGTGCCCGATTTGGAGAAGACCTTTAAGGTAGATTTATAGAAGACATTGTGCCTGATTTGGAGTAGACCTTTAAGGAAGATTTATAGTAGATATTGAGCCTAATTTGGAATATACCTTTAAGGAATATTTAAAGTAGACATTGTGCTTGATTTGGAGTAGACCTTTAAGGTAGTTTTATAGTAGGCATTGTGCTTGATTTGGAGCAGAACTTTATGGGAAATTTATAGCAGACATTGTGCCTAATTTGGAGTATAATTTGGATTAAAAATTGCATTATTTTAAAGTAGAGATATAAGGTGAAATTGAACATAGATATAAGGCAAATTTGGAGCAAATATATACGGTGAACTTGAGCAGAGATATAAGGGATATGTGGAGCAAATATTAAGGTGGAATTGGAGAAGAAACAAGTGAAGTTTTGGAAAATACATTGGAGAGGTTTGTGCCTTCCAATTTAGAAGAGATTGGTATCTCTTACTGAGTTAGTGCTCAATTTTGAGGATTAGTGTCTCCAATAGGTTGGTGCCTATAAATCTTGTGTGGGTATTGGTGTCTCCAGTGGGTTTGTGCCTATGAAGATTGTAAGATAAGTTTTATCTAAGCAATATTTTGTCATGGTTTTCTCGCATAAGGGTTTCCACGTAAATCATGTGTTCTTGTGTTGCATAATTGTTAGATATTGTGTGATTGATATTGTTGTGGTTGTTAAGTTTTGAAAATGTAAAATATTATCTTATACTTATTCACCCTCCTCTTAGAATAACTGAGTGCTCTTCAATTGTTATGTAAGAAACATATTATGGTGTGATAATGGAATCTTCCATTTGTTGTGATATATCAATCCATTTATTATTTTTGTTATTCTACATATAGGGTTTTTCCATCTCCATGGAAAGAAAAACACTGGATCACAAATTGTCCATGTGCACCTCAAGTGAGATGGTTCTTTGGAACATTCATTACTGTAAGTGGACTAGTGTCCAATTTACAATCAATGTTTGATAAATAATGCCATAGTGCATTATGTTGGACTTGATGATTAAACCCCACAACTCCTAGAGATCACTTGCAACCAAAATGACCCATAACAAAAGAGATAAAAAGCAATAATTTTCTATGGATCTCTAAGAATTCCATCGATATAATAATTGATAATTGATAAACATGCAATGAATAATACTCGATAAAGGATAAATTAAAAATCTTAGATGATGATTAAATTAGTTCATGAAATGTGTTATAATCCTTTGATTGAGAGAATAAAAATATATGACCTAAGTAATCTTAAGAATGCTAGTGTGAATAAGTCCTAAATAATTAATTAGGTGATTTACCTTTTTCATTTTGACACACCCTAAGTGAAACTTAGGGAGCATAATGAAATGAATTAATACATGGATGGATGCATGGATGGGTCCTAGATACAAGTCCTAATGAGCTAACCATCTACAAACATATGAATAAATCTCTCGTAACTAGATAAAAGAAGGGAACATCATGGGAAAAACTATTCTCCAAAAGAGAGAAAAAAGAAAATAAATGCATACATATGATGGAAGAATGAAGGAATTAAAAATACCCCCAAGTAATTTTTTTATCATAAATGTACAATAAAGATCCACCCATAGGAGAGAAAAAAAGAGACTGTGCATCCTCCCCACAAATAAGTAACTCTTGTGCCAAATGTTAATGCTCAAAGACGAATGCTAAAGATAATTCAAAATTGACAAAAAATGTTTTTCCCCTTAGGAAGAAATAAATACAATAGTAGATGTAGAAGAAACTCCCTCAAGAGAGATGAGGAAAAAGCTATCAAAATTTGTGCCTCTTAGAACTGCCCAAGTTTCCACATGTTTGTATTAAAATATACCATAGTGCAATTAGGTGAAACAAATCTAAATGATTGTGAAGACACATGAAGAATAATCTTCAAAGATAATGATAATGTGGTAATAGGCGTGTTGTAGTTGTCATCAAAGAGGAAGTGAATATCCTCAAGAGTATCCTCAATATCTACAATGTGTGAATTTACAAACAATTTTTCACTCTTTTACAAAAAATCATCACACAAAGATAAATCTAAAAGACAAGAAATATTTTATTGAACTGAACTAATCTTTGAAGTATGAGGTGGAGGGATGAAATATTAACACAATCATCATGAAATAAAATGGATGGAAGAACACAAAGGTTTAAGTGATCAAACTTCTCCTGATGAATGAAATCCACTCTAGATGAATGAGTGTGTATACCAACCAAAGGTTCTACAAGATCATCTAGAGAAAAATGTGAAAAATCATATAATCAAAATGCATGCTCAACCATCCCAAAAACAACAAACTCTCTACTTTCAAAACAAATTCTAATAAGCACTGAATTAAATGTGAACTCAATAGTCTTCCTTGCTCCAATATGTATAATATGATAGATTGAAAGGAGATTGGTTGTGTAGTGTCAAAAAATGTTGTTTGTGACATTTTAACATTTGTTTGGGCCCTCCTTGTGAAATTGGGCTTAAGGATGCCTTGACTTAGTGTTGTAATGTGTTTAACACGCTTGCATTAGGTCTTGGGCCCTTGTGAACTAATGAATTTAAATGGTACCTTGCTAAAGTGTTGTGAAGTGTTGTAACACACTTTCACACTTTTCTAAGGTTTTATCAATTAATTGAACCGAATAAACCTCTTTTTAATCAAAATGTACCTTAAATCATGCCTTATTTGAAGTGTTGTCAAGTGTTGTAACACACTTTCACACTTTTCTAAGATTTTCATTAATAATTGGGCTTTCTTATGCTTTAATTAGCCTTATTTTGCATCCACAAGCCTCATTTAATGCATATTTTTGAGGATAATCCTGACACAAATCAACATCCTCTGATAATTTAGGTGTTTTCAGGTTGTGTAGCCTAGATTTAGTGATTTGGCCTAGGTTTTTGTGTCCTGATCCTGGTTTCATACCTTTCTAAGCATTTTTTCAAATGGTCCCATAAATTATGCCTAATGGGACCCATTCACCACCTTGAGAAAATGAGTCATGTGTGCCCCAAAATTAAAATTAATTAAAATTCTTGGTGAGATTTTATCCTCCTAGATTTGATGTCGGCTTGTAGTGTTGTAATTTCGGGAATTCTTGCATAATTAAGTATAAATACAAGGTTCTTTCACTCATTTTCACCTAAGACTTTTATGAAAGTATTACTATATCAAGTTTGAGTTCACAAGAGCATTCAAGGGCATTCAAGGGAAAAATTCTTCATCAATTGTTATAGCAATTCAAGATCCATCATCATGTCAAGGATATCAAGCATCAAGCATATTATTGAGCTAATATTGTGATGTAGCATTGAAGATCCAAGATCAAGCATTGTTCTACACCTATTGTCAAGGTCAAGATCTACATCCTTCATGGACATTTCATGTTGAGTTAGATATTGACAAGACATAATTTACAAGGCATCTTTCAAGGTATCATTGTTCATGTTTCATGTCCCATGTTTCATATTTCATGTTTCATGTTTCATCATTTGGTTTAATTACCTAAACGGGGTTCGACCAAGGCAAACCCCTATTCCCTAACAATCATCACTTTTTATCTCTCTCTTTGTGAGATTGAAAATCTAGGTGTCTTGGAGCATGAAGGACCTTTGAAGACTAGGTTACAAGATTGAGAAAAGTTGTTGGAATTGTCCCCTCATTTACAAGGTTTCTATCTTCACTAGAATGTCACCTATAGCCCCAAAACCAAAGTTTCAAATTTGGAAACAAAGAGGAACAGATTGAGTAGGCATTGAAGACCAGATTTAGACTTTGAAGCTCCAAAAAATCCTAACTAGACTCATTCGCCAATTTCGACGAATGAGCCCCAGTTTAGGTCAATTTTAAGTTTTTTTCAATTTCGAATACCCTTTTTTAGAAACTTGTTCCTGTACGGAAACCCATATTTGAGATTGATTCAACTAGCTTGGCGAATGAGTCCTAGTAGGCCTAAATTTTAGGTTATTCAACATTTCAGGTCTACATTCAAGCTCTCTCAGGTTTCCAGGTACTCTTTACTTTTCTAGTTTTCTGTAATGATTTATTTGCATTTATAGTTCATTTAGTGAGGTTTTATGCATCATTAATTCAATCATTAGATCTTCCAATTCATACATTTTTCCAAGCCCTAGCTTGGTGGTGAACCCCTCATTAATCTCTAAACATACCCTAGGATAGTCCCTCAGTGGATATCTTTCTCCCATTATCATCATTTGATATTTGAGATCTCTAGGGCATCCTTGAAAATGTAACATAGAAAATTTGTCAGCCCAAGGGTTTTAGGACCTAGGGCAGCAAGTTTTCTATGCTTCACATTCAAGGATGCCCTAGAGATTTCAATCAAATGATGATAATGGGAGTTCAAGAGATATACTAAGGGACTGTCCTAGGGTATGTTTAGAGATTAATGAGGGGTTCACCACCAAGCTAGGGCTTGGAAAAATGTATGAATCGCAAGATCTAATGATTGAAATTAATGATGTATAAAACCTCACTAAATGAATTATAAATTCAAATAAATCATAACAACAAACTAGAAAAATATAGAGTACCTAGAAACCTGAGAGAACTTGAATGGAGACCTGAAATCTTGAATAACTTGAAATTTAGGCCTACTAGGACTCATTTTCCTAGCTAGGTGAATGAGTCCCAAATATGGGTTTCCATACAGGAACAAGTTTCTGGAAAAAGGGTATCTTAAACTGCAAAAATCTCAAAATTGACCTAAATTGGGAATCACTCGCCAGAACTGGTGAATGAGTCTAGTTAGGGTTTTCTAGAGCTTCAAAGTCTAAATATGGTCTTCAATTTTTGCTCTTTCTATTCCTCTTTGTTTCCAGATATGAAACTCTGATTTTGGGTTTGTAGGTGACTTTCTAGTGAAGATAGCAACCTTGTAAATGAGGGGACAATTCCAACAACTTTTCTTGATCTTGTAACCTAATCTGCAAAGGTCCTTCATGCTCCAAGACACCTAGATCTGCAATCACACAAAGAGAGAGAGAGAGAGAGAGAGAGAGAGAGAGAGAGTTGATTGTTAGGGAATAGGGGTTTTCCTTGGTCAAACCCTATTTAGATAATTAAACCAAATGATGAAACATGAAACATGAACAATGATACCTTGAAAGATGCCTTGTAAATCTGCAACTCAACATGAAATGGCCATGAAGGATGTCAATTTTGACCTTGACAATAGGTGTAGAACAATTCTTGATCTTGGATCTTCAATGCTACATCACAATGTTGATGTTGACATGTGATCCCACAATAGTGGTTTACACTTTTTGGGACATCCAATTTTTTGCTGAAATCACATATTTTTAGAAAATACAATGATTTAAGCCTTGAAAAGTTCAATTTAAAGGATTCCAATTGAAGAGGGTTTGATCAAACCACCTTATATCAAACCCCCTTGGATAGAACCCCACTAGTTTTAAACGATACCTATAACAAAGTCTCCTTTACACCTATCCAAATGTTGATAAAAAACCACTTTTGATTTACCTTTTGGGGAATCAACTGAATTCATTTGAAATTTATTTTTTGTAACTATGCGGTCCTTATTATAAGCTTCCCAAAAAGTATAATTTTAAATATATTTAATTTTATTATTATATTTATTTTTTATTTCTTGTGAATGTAGGTTTTTCACCAAAAATCAAGCTTTATGTTCTACACATGCGGAAAAATAGTAGATTACCAAAATATATATATATATATATGTTTGTTCTAGGTATTGATGTCCTTGATCCAGCAAAAAAAATAAAATCTAATTTTGACACATACAAAAAAAGTTATGTTGTATACAGTCTGCCTATGTCTAAATTGTAATTGGTTTGACTTCAAAACTTAATTAAGAAAAAAATATCCAATAAAACACTTTGAAACCAAATGAAAGTGATAGATATCATAGTTACAAATATAAATTTGAAAAAAATAGAATTTTATCCTTCATAGAAAAAAATTATATATATATATATATATATATATATATATTTAGAATCTACAAGCAAAATTTCACAAATCACTAGTTTGCATCATCTTCAAATTCCTCATGGTTTAGCATCTATAGGTACTCGAAAGTGAAGATTTTGTTAAAAAAATCAGTTCAATGTCTAGTTTGGCCAAAAATTATAGACCAGTATTGTGGGATCACCAAACATTAGCTCAATAACATTCTTTATGCTTGATATCCTTGACATGATGATTGATATTCAAGTGTTGCAACAATTGATGAATAATTTTTCCCTTGAATGCTATTGTGAACTCAAACTTCTTGTAGTAATGCTTTCACAAAAGTCTTAAGTGAAAATGAGTGAAATAACCTTGTATTTATACTTAATTATGCAAGAATTCCCAAAATTACAACACTACAAGCCGACATCAAATCTAGGAGGATAAAATCCTACCAAGAATTTGAATTAATTTAAATTTTGTGCCACACGAGACTCATTTTCCCAAGGTGGCGAATGAGTCCCATTAGGCATAATTTATGGGACCATTTGAAAAAATTCTTAGAAAGGTGTGAAACCAGGATTGGGACCCAAAAACCTAGGTGGGACTCATTCACTCAAGGTGGTGACTGAGTTCCATATCACTAAATCTGGGCCACACAACCTGAAAACACCTAAATTATGATTTGATGTTGATTTGTTTCAGGATTATCCTCAAAAAGATGCATTAAAGGAGGCTTGTGGATGCAAAATAAGGCCAATTAAAGCATAAGAAAGCCCAATTATTAATGATAATCTTAGAAAAGTGTGAAAGTGTGTTATAACACTTTACTTCAAATAAGGGATGATTAAGGTACATTTTGATTAAAAAGAGGTTTATTAGGTTCAATTAATTGATAAAACCTTAGAAAAGTGTGAGGTTTATTAGGTTCAGTTACAACACTTTAGCAAGGTACCATTTAAATTCATTAGTTCACAAGGGCCCAAGACCTAATGTGAGTGTGTTAAACACATTACAACACTAATTCAAGGCATCCTTAAGCCCAATTTCACAAGGAGGGCCCCAACAAGTGTGAAAATGTCACTGACGACATTTTTTAACACTACATTTAGCCCCCACTTTAGTGATAGGATGAACTTTCTTTAAACTCACACTAAATTAGACATTTAAGAGGTGTCCAATTGTACCAATGTGGTTTATAAAGGATGAAAAAGATTAAAGGAGATGGCCAAGCCCCCAAAATTCGAGATCCTTCATCAAACCAACATGGGTACAAAATGAAACGCACTAGGTGTATGATATGCAAAAAAACAAGATACAAAAATATACAGTGCCAAAGACATAAAAAATAAAATAATAAGATAGGTGGATCCATCTTTGACAAAAATGTGCTCACTCTAGGGCCACAAAACTTCAAGTCATTCGTAGGGTGAGTATCCTCAAATGCACTCACTCTGGGGCCACAAAACTTTAGGTTATGCATGAGGTGAGTATCTGAAAGGTGAGACACACTACCGGTATGTGCCCACATATGCGAGTGGATAAGGGAATCCATGCCTCCATTCGGCTCCCATAAAACCAAACCAAAGCTATACCTCCTGATAACTTTGATAAGGTGCCACACAATAATGATCTTCGAGCTCCATGAGATAAGAAAAATAAATAAATTTGGATCTCATGAAAAAATAATGAACTTCAAGCTTCATGAGGCAAGCAAAACTTCGTATGCTTGAAACTCATGAACAAACAAGATGGCTCCACATGCGAGTAAAGTGTGTTATGAAAGATGGTCATATAACCATTGTTGTAAATGCAAAATAGTGTAAGGAATGTTCAAAGGGATTTTTCTTAGTTCATGCAAGGTCTCTTCTTAGGGAACATCATGTCTAATGTCTCCAAGAGAGGACAAGTCAAATAAATATCACACTCTCAGAGGAAATCAAGCCCAATGAAACCATCAAGAAAAAGGACACATCACAAGAAGAAATAAATCACACAATGAAACATGAGTGTCAATGTATGCCCCCACTTTAAAGCAGTTTCAATGTCTAATTGTTTTGAGAAAAAGTAGAAGAGGACATTAGAGCTTATTCGGAAAGCCCCATGTCATGTCATATGTTTCTGAATCAAACTACATCATGAATGAGTATGTCACATGCAAGCCAACTTAAGGCATGTCGTCCACATCCCAAGCTTTCTCTTATATATATACATGGAAGATGGTCAACTAGCCAAAGGAGACAACAACAAGTGGTGTACGAGGACAAGGCTACCTACCCTTTTCCCCACTTAGTGCGGGACAAGGCAAATTCAAGAAACATGGTAGAGTGAGAATTAGTATCAATTAGAGGAATTAGGTGCTCCCTCATAAGGAAGAGCATCACACTCCTTAAGATGTTGAATTTTATCACTTAAAGCCTTACATTCATTAGTAGCATGGCCATGAACTCTATGATATGCACAAAATGAATGTTTGTAGTAAAATTTCTTTTGTGTTCTTCAAGGGAGGGATATCAAACAATCTTGGAGGAGTTTCGAAAAGATACCCTCTTGATCAAAAGTAGAAGATGTTTCTTTATTTTTTGACAAAGATATCTCTTGCTTAGATGTACAAGGTGTCATACCTACACAATACTCTTTAGATTGTGAGATTTTGTTCTCTCCTTTACAGGAGGGTGTAAAATCTAACGAATTCAAATCATAAGTGTTTTGCGTGATGACATTAATGTTAAGCGAGGACTTCTCTATTTCTTTCAAAGGATAACAATCAAGACCAGTAGTGTCTATCAATTCAGGATGCATTATTGTTAAAGTCAACTTAGAGGAATCTTTTGTAAGAGTGTTGATATTGAGCGAAGGCTTGTTTCTTTCTTTCGAGGGAAAATAACCAAGACCATGAGTTGTTTCTTGTGTGTTAGGATCTATAGGGACACATATACCTTGTCCTCTAGCACCATATCCTTTTCCATTGTAACCAAGTTGTTTCATAAGCTCATAACCTCTTCCATAGAGTTTTTTCATCTCTTTTAGATTCGGTTGTTGTTGATAGTCAGTTTCGTCAAAGTTTGTTATGTATGTTATTTTTTCTTATAAAGTGGTTGAGGTAGATGATTTCGAAGGGTCTTCCAAATTTTGTGTTGACATTACTACTTTTTATTTTCCCTTTTCAGACTCTTTGTTTATGATCTTGTATTCTCCCATGAATGTAGGTTCGAAGTATAAGGAACCCCAATCATCTTCTAGTAGCCTTGTGACTTCTTCAATGTGTTTTTATTTGTCTTTCTATTGTATGGGTTCCACTTGTGTGGTTGGTGTTAATGTTTTCAAAGGATTTTCCTTGCATTTCTCAATGTTCAAACAATTATTTGGTTTGGTATCGGCTTCGAGTATGTGCACTTTGTTGTTGTAGACATATTTTATGATACGATGCAAAGTAGAAGGCACACCATTCATTTCGTGAATCCATGGTCTCCCTAAAAGGAGGTTATATGAAATATCATCAAGAATAACATGGATCATTTTTTCTAATGTGGCCTCTCCAACTATAATAGGTAAAGTGATCACACCAAGCGGTTGCTTTCCCACATTGTCAAATCTACTAATGGATAAAGAGGCAGGTTGAATTTTTGATCAATCCACACCAAGCCTATCCAAAAGGGTCACACTACACACATTAAGGGCTAATCCATTATCGACAAGGGTTCGCTTTATACCCCTTCCCTTGTAGTGAATTATTACCATGAAAGCATCATGTTGTTTTTGCACTTCCAAATGAGGGAGCTCACTTTGGTGGAAAACAATGTCATCGTTTATTCCTTATATTAGGACTATTATGTCATTCGGTCATGCATTAGAAGGGATTGGAGCTTGTTGCAAGTCACTTTGGATCATGTTATGGTAATGAGGGGAGGCTTCAACCAGGTCCCATAATGATATTTTAGTAGGATTATTCTTTAGTTGTTCAACAAGATCATACTCCTTTCCACTTTGTGAAGGAAAATGAGGGGGACTAGGCAAGATAGGATTAGGCAATGGGAGGGATATTGAAGGTGTTTGTCTTGGTTATGGATCATTTCTAGTGTTATATGTATGAGAAACGATATTATTCTTAGGTGGGTAAAGGATAAGTTCGGGTTTGTTTTGATTTTGTGGTTTGTGTGAAGGTGGATAAAGAATTAGGGGATTCTTAGGATCTACGGGGTATGTATGAGGTCCAATAGTCAAGGGATATCTAATGGACACTTGCGCATTCATAACCTCGGTGGTCTTGGTTTGATGTATTTATAATAAAGGGCAATCTAGAATCACCTTTTTATCATCACCTAAGGAAGCCACATTACTAATGCAAAATTTAGAAACCATAGAATATCAATTAACTAATGCAAACCCTAATGAAAAGTTAATGCAAGCTAGATCTATGATGATGATGGACTCCAAATCAAAAAATTAAATGTTCTAAATGTAGTTTCACCAAAATGTAACATAGAAAACTTGTTTCCCTAGGTCCTAAAACCCTTGGGGTGACAAATTTTCTATGTTATAGGTTGATAGTGAAAGAACATAAAGTACATAATTGAATGTGCCATATTAAATATCAATAGATTATTTCCCACAAACAATCATATTTGTGTTATTTTTCATTAGCATTTTAGGTAAATTACAAGGCTCAAATGAAGAGAACATGCCCTATAAAGAAACCATATGATGTGAGGCTCTTGAATCTAGAAGTCATCCCCTTGATTAAATACTTGTAGATGTAAAGAGTGTATTATCTTTCTATTTTCCACTTCATTTTTCCTTAAATATGTAGATGAAGAAAATTTTAAAGAGGAGGATGCACACGATGATATTGACACAAGAAGGAAACCCCCTACTTTCCAATGCTCATACAAATACATAGTTTATAGAGACAAGAACTTTCAAATAACTAAATTGCACTAAAACAATATTTATTCAAATCAAATTTCAATACATTTATAAAATAAACTTTCTCTTCCTAGCATTCAATGTCATCTCATGTATTCTGAAATTCATTCTTATCTTCACAAATCAATGCACTTTTTATGAGCATTGTTGCACATTGTATTCTCTTAGATGCCAACTATTTTCTTTTCTCCAAACTGGTTCCACTCTTATCGACGCACTCCACGAATATTCCAGTGCACTCCTCTCTGATGTGCACTTCATTTCTACTTGTTGTGCCACCTATGTATTGTTCAAAGCCTCCTCTTTACCTATGCTTGACCGATTCCCATCACTTATAAATCTTCCTTCCCTTAATGTTGCACATCGTTACTTCACATGTTGCTCACTTTTTTTTACTCCTATGCATTCAACTCTTTCAATTGTTGCACCCTTGAGTTTGTTCGATGCCCCCTCATTATCTTTTCTTGGATTTTCATGATCAATTTTCTCTCCTACACATTTTTTCTTCACCAACTATGCATAGGTATTAACTTGGTGTCCCTTTGTCTTCACCCCAAATCGACCCCCATAAGTCTATCAACCTCTTTTCAAAAACTCCTCTTTGTTTTTCATCAAACCATATTGAAGTTGAAAAGGCACCACTAAATTCAATAATTTTTTATTTCTTTGCTAACTTTAGATACATTGTTCCTTTCAAATTCTCCATTTTATTTACCAAATCGAGGGTCCAATAATCTCACTTTGACAATCATTGCTAGAGGTCCAATGTTCCCTCATGAGTCTATGTCAATTGGCATACACATCGACCAAGGTAAACATAACTACATCATCTAGCAAAATTCTCTTTAAAGAAGCGATGATAAATTGTCAGCTTATGCCTCTACATTTACATACATGTTTACCAGTGCAATTGCAACTACAACATCGACTAGTATTATGCTTTGAATGGGTATCCCAAGACTTGCATTTTAGACCTTGAAGATGGAGATTTACTTTACACTAGCCAATTACATATCTACTTCCATGTCTTGTTAAAGTGTAAAATTTGTCTCATTAAAGTGTAAAATTTAAGAAGTTTAGGTGCTCCACAAAAGAGAGAAACAAAAAAAAAACCAAAAATCTAAAGCAAACCAACAATATATATTTTTTGGATGGTGTTGATTGCCCATTCACCCATGTGCTCCTACACCAGACACACTAGGTAAGTGAAATGTTCCTTGAGTTGGTAAACTCAGGAACATTGGAAGGTGCATGGGATAATAATCCCATGTTTATTTCTACTCCACAATTGCTCCTTGTCTACGGGAACCTTCCCTCTTCAATTGTTCTGCTCAACTTGTACACTCAAGCCACTTCCATTAGTGTTATCTCATTTCTTTGAACAACTTCCTATCACAAGTCCATATCTGCGACTACTACATCCTTTTGGGTTGCTATCCTTTACTTCTATATTGCACTATTGTAATAAATCAAAATCCAATCTACCCTTTGAATGGCTACAAATCACTGTACTCACTTTGTTACTCTTCCTCTATTCACTGGTTCTTTGCGTTGCAACAAATAATAGAGTTGGATTCTTTCACCTGCTTCTCCTTCTCTTTCAAGGAATTCAATATATTTTTTTGTCCATCTTTTTAGATGGTATAAACATTATATCTACCATCATATATGGCCTCCCTATAAAATTGGCATGGCCTACCCAACAACACATGACACACAATCATAGACATCACATCTCACAACACCTCATCTTTCTAAGATCCAATCTAAAAATTAACTAAGCACTGCTCACTCACAATCATTTCATGTTCCTTTTGTAACCAAGAAACTTTGTACAAACAAGGATGCTTACACCTTTTCAAACCTATATTTTCAACCATCTCCTCTGAAACTAGGTTATATGTACTACCACTATCTACTATAACTTTGCAACACTTACCTACAACCTTGCACACAGTTCAAACGATACTCCTTCTTTGGGATGGTTCCTCTTCAACTGCCTTTGGGTTCACCAACACTTTCCTCACCATAAGAGATTCACCTTATTTTGGGGATGCATCACCTTCCTCATCCTCTTGTGACAAATGGTTTCTTGCTACACTCTTCTTACTACCCTCTTGTATTTGAGGACACTCATAAGCATGATGACCAACTTCTCCACATTGGTAAAATCTACCTGGAAACCCTCTACTATTGCTACCACATCCTCTTGTCGATACCTCCTTTTCTTTTGTGTTTTGGACCACCTCTTTACTCTATTTGGGCTTGAATTCTTCTTCAATTTGCTTTCCTTTGCTGCTTCTCACTTGTACCTTTTTAGCTGCAAATATTCCTCGAATTTTGGAATTGCTTATTTTCCTTCTCATTAATTTATCCTCACCCTTTAAGGCAGATTGGTATGCTTCCTCAACTGTAGTAATTTTCAGCATACTCATCTCATCCTGAATGTTCATAAGCCATTCACATACTTTGCTACCTTCTCCCTATCGATTTCATGCCTTCCAAATCGAATGGCCAGCTTGTAAAACTCCTCTATGTAATTTTTTACACTCATATCTTTTTGCTTTAGATTTTGCAACTTCTCGAATAGCTCCATTTCATAATATCTAGGTATGAATTTTTTCTTCAATCTCATCACCATCTGGTTCCACCTCGTTATCTTGGTATCTCCATTCATTTCTTGCTCTCTCTACAACCCTTTCCACCATAATGCAGCATGCCCTTTCAATTTTTTTTGGGCTAACTTTACTCGTTGCGAGTCTTTAATTTCCTCCATTTTGAAATATTCTTCCAACTCTCCTATCCAATTGATTAGCTCTTTTGGATTTAATGTTATAGAAAATTTTAGCACATCCATTTTATTGCTTTTTGTAATTCTTGAAAGAGCTATCAAAAATCTTTCTTCTTCGGCATCCTCTAGCTGCTCTTCTTCTTCTCCTCCTTTCTCTTCCTCTTCTCTTTCTTCCTCATTCTTAGGATCTCTTACATTTCCAACAACTAATCTCACCTCATTTTTTATACCATTTCTGATATCATCTCTTATCATCTCTTGGAAACATTCCAACACTACCTCTAATCTAGGTCTTCCTCTTCGTGGTGACATCTATTTCAATCAATAGCTTGTCCTTCTCAATTCTCAATTGTTTCAAGACTCCACATGCAACTGCAATAATTCTCTCGAGCTCTCAACAACCATTACTTACTTCCCACAAGTCTTGGTGGATCCTCTCCATGCTTAGAATCACCTGCTTTGATACCAATTGATGCAAAAAGGAAACCTCCTACTTTCCAATGTTCATACAAATACGCAATTTACAAAGACAAGAACTATTTATTCAAATCAAATTTCAATACATTTGTAAGAAAAGATACTCTTCTTGGCATTCAATGGATTCTCATGCAATTCTAAAATTCATTCTTATCTTCACAAATTGATGCACTATGTCTCACTATTGCACATTGTATTCTCTTAGATGCTAACTATTTCCTTTTCTCCAAACCAGTTCTACTCTTCCCGACACATTCCATGAATATTCCAATGCACTCCTCTTTGCTATGCACTTCCTTTCTACTTTTTGCACCCCATATGTATTGTTTGATGTCTCTTTACCTGTTCTTTATTGATTCCCATCACCTATTGGTCTTCCTTCCCTTAATGTTGCACACTGTTACTTCACCTGTTGTGCACTTTTTTTACTCATGTGCATTTAACTCTTTCAATTGTTTCCCCCTTGAGTTTGTTCAATGCCCCCTCATTGTCTTTTCTTGGCTTTTGCCAACCGATTTTCTCTCCTGCATATTTTTTCTTTAGTAGTTGTGCATAGGGCTCTACTTGGTGTCCCTTTGTCTTCACCCCAAATCGACCCCCATAAGTCTATCAACCTCTTTTTCAAAACCGCCTCCTCACTTTGTTTTTCATCAAACCATATTGAAGACGAAAATTCACCACTAAATTCAAGAATTTTTTTATTCTTTGTTGACTTTAGGTACATTTTTGTAATTTGTTATTTTTGGAGTTTGATTGTGTCTGAATTTTTTCATCAACGTTTCGGATCACACTCTTTGATCCATCATCAGGATGATAGAGAGCATAATAAGATGAATAATAAGGTACATTTAGGTACAATGTTCCTTTCAAATTCTCTATTTTAAATACCAAATTGAGGGTCCAATAATCTTTCTTTGATAATCATTTCCAAAGACAATGTTCCCTCATGGCTCTATGTTGATTGGCATACATATCAATCAAGGTAAATGTAACTACATCTAACAAAATTCTCTTAAAATTAGCGATGATAAACTATCAGCCTATGCTTCTACATTTACATACATGTTTACCAATGTAGTTGCAACTACAACATCGACTAGTATAATGCTCTGAATGGGTATCCCAAGACTCATGTTTCAAACCATGAAGATGGGTATATTATTTACACTAGCAAATTACATATCTACTTCCATGTCTCGTTAAAGTGTAAAATTTAAGAGGTTTAGGTGCTACACAAAAGAGAAACAAACCAAAAATAAAAAACAAACCAACAATATATATTTTTTGGACGATGTTGATTGCTCATTCACCATGTGCTCCTGCACTAGATATATATGAAGTTAATTGAATATTGTTCTTCTTAAGAATGTGTTTCAACTCTTTAATATATTTTGCATAACATCGTGCTCATCATGTCCCTATTTTTTGTAATATGCACATTTTGATCTCTCCTTCTTTGATGATTCTCACTTAGAAGAGGAAGAGGACTCAGATGTAACCTATGATTGTGATTCCTTTTATTTCTCATTATTCTTAAAATCCTTAATTTTTTGTTTCTTTATTTTTTTATTTGAAGCCATTAGACCTTTTATGCTTCAAGTGACAATAAGAGCATGTGATTTCAAAGACTTCAACAATACCCATTTGTACTAACTTTCCTACTCCTTGGTGAGTGATCTATTAAAATCATCAAGTGAAGGAATCACAAATGTATTTCCAAGAGCATCTCTAGTAGCATATAATATAGAAATGAAAATTGAATAAGAAGGACCAAGTTTGTCAAGGATGGAAATAATCAATAGGGTGTCCTATTTTTGAATACCACACTATTTCAGTTACAATATGAGTGAGTTGAGTTTGGTGAAGAAATCTTGGATGCTTTCAAAATCTATAAGATTCAAACTAATAAGTTTATCTCCAACTAAAAACCTCTCAATATACCCTACTTACCAAATAAGGTCTTCAACTGGTCCATATATGATTTAATGCAAAATTCGATGTGAAAATGGATATAAGGAGAAAAATAAATGCATAATGTTCCATAGGCTTCATCACACCCATTATACCACTTTCTATTTTCTACAACTATTATTGATTTAAGTTCTATACCCATGGTCACTCAATACAACCCTTGTTTCCTCAAATTTATCTCCATTTATCTTTTCCACCAATCATAATTTTATGGGGTGAGTGGAGATTTTTGGGTTGGATCCATGATGTTTAAAAAATATATATAAAAAATGGAAGGAGAAACAATAATATACCTCTCACAATGCAAGAAAATAAGCCCCTTGTTCCAAAAATAATCATTTTTCCAATTTTTCCAAAAATTAAACCAAAAAGAAAACCTTCAACTTATGATTAAAATAATAGGTACCTAATAAATAATTGAGAAAAATAGATTCAATATATGTATAGATCTCAAAACTAGCTTTTTGACACCTATTCATTTGTAAAATTTTGACTTTGTATGCCTAAGATACACCTAATTTCGTAGAAGTGCTTTTATGGCTCACATGCAAGGTAGGGAGCTAGAAAAAATGGGCCTTGGTCACATGGGTGCCTAATTTATTGGGGTTGGAGATTGAGCATAGCCCTTGGACCTCAATGTGACCTTGGGCTAGTGCTAGGGCTATATTAGACAACCAGGTGGAAGTGCATTAGTTGAGATATGACTAAACATAGTGGAGTGCCACTTGTAGTGGTGGAAATGCTATGATAACCACTAAGACACAAAAAATTCCTTTATTTTTTTGTAAAATTGCCAAAAAAAATTGCCATCAATTTTTTTAACCATTACATGAAAAAAATCAACAAAAAAAATTGTTTATCTTTTTATGCTAGTTTTGCAAACCTACCACCTAATGCTAACATAGACCTATACAGGGACTATATGATGTATGGTATTCATATGAATGTATATATTTGTACATTATACAATTTTTTTCTTTGAATCTAGTACCCAAGAAACACGTTAAAATTTTTTAGACCTCTGATTTTGATGATTTAATACTCTTTTTGGGTTTATAGGTATTCTAGATGCAACCACGATGTTTGTTTTGCTCCAAGATACGCCATTTGAATGTTCAAGAATAAATCTCTAAAAAAGAGATAATTGTAGATCTAGAGTTCTAATACTATATTGGATTTGATGATTTAACCCTAAAACTCCTAGAGATCACTTACAACCAAAACATCCTCTAACAATTTAAGAAAGAAAGAAATTCTACTATGAAGTCTTGATAATTCTATTGATATAATTGGTAATTGATACAATATACAATGAATAATCCTTGATAAAGGATACAAATAAAATCTTAGATGAGGATTAAATTAGGTCATGACATGTGTCCAAATCCTATGACTCTAGACAAAAGAAAGTGCATGACCTTTAAGTAAGCTTAACCATGCTAGTGTGAATAGGTCATAATATTAATTAATTAGGCGATTTACCTTTTTCACTCTTAACACATAGTTGAGGGGAAAATAACCAACAATGATGATTCATTATTTTGTGAATTTACTGTCTTCCCTTGTAGCATTTTTTTGAAAAGATTCCTTGAATATTTTAGTTGCTACTCCAAGTGTTCTTCATTATAATATTCTAGAGGCTCTTGTAGTAAGAGATATTAAATTTTTTTAGAATATTGACTACTTAAGATAGGTGATAATGAGAACTTGCAATTAGAGATCATTGGTTTCTTTTTCTATAAATTCATTGTGTTAAGGAGCGAATCATCCTTCTTGGAGAGAAGAATGTATAGAAAATAAGTTTGATGGCATATTTCATATTTTTAGTGAAATTAATGTCGTCAAAATGACAATCAACAAACTAATGCTATTTTCTTCATTAAATAATTATTTACACCTTATTATAATATTTCTAAAAATAATCTAAAATACCTATATAGTGTAGAAATATAGCTATATATTCTTATGTCTCAAATTTTATTTAACTAACAAACCTTCCACAAAAGATCTTCACATAAGAGATAAAAATGAACTAGCAAATGATCATAAGGAAAATTCAACAAAATGATAAATTATGTCAATTGACAATATTTTTTTCACAAAGTATATATGAGCACTTGTTTATACAAAGTGAGGATGAAGCTAATAAATTACATGATAGGTGAATGGTAACTCTACCTTATCTAACATGAGTCTAACATGTGATAATCATGTATGCAATGCATGGTATGAAACATGCAAATAAAGTTCACTTCATAGACAAAATACTATACAACTTAAGACACACTACCTAAGTAAGCTTAACTAACACAATGTGAACATGAACAAAAGAAAGATAACATGAACAATTTTTTTATATAAAAAATTAATAATAAATTATAAAATCTAGTTTATAAGATAAATATGATTTTGAGTGATACATCTTAAAGCCATAAATTTAATGATAAATCATGAAACTAAATAGTAGTAAAACAAGTGTAAGAATTAATTAATTGCAAAACCTCATAATAATAAAATATGTTTAATAATAAGATCTCATTAATAAATGTGTTAGTAAATGGTTATATATACTTGAATAAATCAGATGTTTTCCTCTCGATAAAATGAGGGGTCTATTATGGCTCTCACTCATTTCAAAACTAATCAAAGTTGGTTTATTTACATAGTCTAATCAACACTAGGATCTACAACAAGATAATAATACAGTTTCTATATTTTTTTGACATATAAAGGAAACTACACTTATCTAACACCCTAAAGACCGATATGGGATTCTATAGTAAACACCTTACAACATTGCATAAATTAGAAAAATTCCTCCTTAAGGGGATTCCAAGCCATCATCATAATATAAAGGACTAGTACCTCCCCCAACTACTTGGCTCTTATGTAGCTTATAAAGAGACTATCCTTGAGCAAGTTCCCCAAAGAGACTTAAAGTAATCCTCTACTTAGGTTCTTCTCCACCTCTCTTTCTAGTTCTTTTTCCATGATTAGATTCTATGTGAATCACCACCTCAAGCTTGAGCGTGTGGCATTTGAGAGCTCCCCTAAAACCTTATGTCATCATCATTAATGTTGTTACATTTCTAGTAGCCCCCAAATGGCCCTTCTAGTGTACCATTGAATATTTATATAGAATTATTCAAGCACAATCAATCTATTTTGAATGCATTTTTCCTCCTTTACTAGAGAATGGTGTGGTGATTTCTTGGCTACTTATATTTTCCCAACTAAACCCTTCTTCTCTCTTCCTCTTCTTTAGATGATAAATCTTCATCCTTCATGAAACAAAGAGTGTGCTCATCCACTTGTAGAATTCTTCTTCCTAAACAACAATTTCTAGGTTTACCTAAGAATCCCTTAAAATGGATATTCTATTCCTTTTCTCACTAGTTTTCTTGACCTCGCCCTCACCTAGAGACTCAACCATTTTTAGAGTTTCTAGAGATTCAATGTGGAGTAAATTCTTAAACTTTGAACTAAAGATATCTTTGCCATAGGGAGAATAACACAAATTTATAAATTCACATTTCGATGCCATAATGATATCTCAAATTACCACAATTCCAACCCATCATATTTTTAGGAATGAGGTCAAAATAAAGACATTTAAAATATTTTTAATGGAATGGTTTAAATTCTTGATCATCCACCTATTACCAACCTTTTAATGATGGAAAATTGCCAAATTATATTTAAAATGCTTGATCCTCCACAAAAGGAAATTGCTATCTTTTCTCCCTAAGATATACTACCAAAACATAAATTTGAGGGGATCTACCATCCCATCCTACACTTGACTCTTATGTAAAGATTATTGTCCTATTGTGCAATCACGAGTCAAACACATTGGCAAGAGAAGCCATGAGGTAGGGTCAAACCTGATTTCTTTGGAGAAGGGGCTTTGATGAATACTTGCTTAAACAAGACAATTAGCAAACAAATTAGTTTTGTGAAAACAATGATTAAAAAAAAAATTCTCAGAAGAAATTTTCTAAGTCTACCACTTCTTTAAAGACAGTTAAATTTTTTATTAGCCAAAAATTACTTTTTCATTCTTTAATTATTTAAGTCACATTTGACAAATCAATTACTAATTTTTAACAAGTTTACTAGCTTCAACCATTCTAAAAGAACCAAAATTTGTACTTTTTACTGCTGTTACAAGAAAGGTAAAGACACACAAAAAAGTCTTAACCATTCTTTGTCAAACAATCTCCTCCTACATCATCCAAATTTTCTCTAAACACTTCCTTCAAAATTAAGTTCAATTTTTTTAACATGAAAAAAAATATTAAAACAATCATTGATTATAAAGTAAATCTGCGAGTTAAAAAAAATCTCATGACACACCAATTCCAAAACATCAAGAAAATATAGATGGACTGAAAATAGACAATCAAAAAAGAAGAGAAACCCTCCAAACCTCATAGATAGAGTGACAACACTTGTTTCCCTAAGATAAATTGCATGTGGTCTCCATTTACATTAGCTATTCTTTTCTCCAGAAAATATTAATCAAAATATTCTTTTTAATTTCATTATTAATTTAATTAAAAAATTAAAAAATTATATCTATTTAAAAAACATAAGAAATATGATCTTTTTAAAGATATTAGTAGACGCCCTTCCCACTATTGATGTTTTTTTTCTTTCGATATGTTCATCCTAATGATAGATGATGAAGTATGATGGACCCATGAAAAACTACTTAAACACTCGAAAACTACTTAAATACTCAAATCCAGAAACTCCAAACTAATTGGATGGTGAATAAACACGTTTAACATCCCTTTCTGACAGATGCATTTCGATCGATACTTTCATTACAGTTACTCCATTTTCTCTCTTGCGTGGTTTATTTTCCAATTCAGTTTCCATCATCTGTCCCATCAAGATTACATCTTTAGGTATCAATTGAAAATATTGCTCCCAGTAAATTTATTCTAACATACTCAAAAAAGGAATTTATACGGGAATGATCCATGGTAATTCAGATATTCCACAGAGAAATTATGGCAGGCTTCTGTAGAGAGCCTGTCGTTTTATATCGTTATGTTTCTTCGGGTTTTGCATTTGATTCTCAATTTTAATCTGCCAGTCTGGTGTCCAGCACCTCAGATGCTTTTGTTTTGTTAGTACAGTACAGTATCTTTAAAAACTGCGTTCTCTAAGGCTTTTCAGCTTATGAGCAACTTCTCAAATTCTCAGATTAGTGCCAAAATTTTCTTTGAACCAGGTTTAGGTAGTGCAAACTTAAATTCACAAATATTTAATTCTTAAATCTTTACAAAATTAATTCTTTCTGATCATGGATCACTTTCTTCTTTCGGATAGATCATTAGATGTGATCCCAAACGTCTATAAAAAAACATACATTAAATTTAATTGTTCATTTGATTGCCTAACCAAATCCAAAAATCAGAACAATTAACATTATTAATTGTGGAAATTTGATATCATTAATACATTAAATCTTTAAAAAACTAATTCTTTAAATTTATTCAAATTTAAATGTATGGCTCTCACCACTAATTTACAAGGAGCAATAAATTCTCCCATTTAGTCGCTAAGAATTTCTCACAAAGCGCTGACATTAACCAATAAATTCTCCAGACAAAGCTGTCTATTGAGTTGGCAGAGAGTGAAACTGGAGTTAATTGCTGTAACTACTCGCCGTCTCTTCACATCTGGATTACGTGATCTGTTTTGCCTTTCTGATCTGTATTCACGGTTGCTTTCTCAATGCCCACCAAGATTATTATTGATTTGACCATTCAACTAATCATAAATTTCGGGTCACCTATCAATATAGCTTACAGTCCTAATAGCTTTCCTAGATCTTGATACGTATGATGGCATGGTAGCTGCTACACAGTCCAACGGCGTGTTGACTACGTTTATTGCGTAACACTTGGTGTCACGTTTACTGTGCTCTGGATTTAGTTTGCTGAACTTGATTTGGTCGTATGGTTGAACTATTTGGGTCTGCTTGTTTCAGTCGTAATATATTTAATATAATGTGCCATTGATGATGAGTGAGATCAGAGCTTTTATCCCGTCTTCTGCTCCAACTGTTGCATCAGTAACAGTGCAAAGAGAGTCAAATACCAGTAATGAGGCACATGGACCCGTTTTAATAGCTGCAGTCATTTTAGGTGTAATGGCTGTAACTATGCTAGCAATTGGGGGCAGCTGTTATGGCTGCAAACGCCGCAAAAAAAGAATGGAAGCTGCATTGCCCTTAAGCGATGAAGTTTACCGCCATTCTAACACACCAGGTGATTTTCTGTCCAAATATTTCATTTTTCTTTATATGGGTACGGAGAGTTCTTGATTTCTTTGGTCCATATCCACAACGTTCTGCAGAACACTCAAATTCAAGAGTAGACTGGAATGTTAGTTGGGTAAAGTTAAGAAACAGAGCATTTATATTGATTTGATTATGTTTTTTTCTTTTTTGGTTTCTCTGGTTTATATCCACAGTGCTCTATAAAACATTTAAATTCAGGGGTGGGCTAGAATGCTAAGACAGGGAAATCTAAGAAAGAGATATGCTTTAAAGGGTAGATGGTTTCTTTGGTTACAACCACAATGCTCTAATACAAGGCCAAATAAGAATGCTAGACAAAAACTTCAGAAACAGAGCGTTAATTTTTGTTTGAAGATGCAATATTTTTACTCTCTGGCTTATATGCAGAATGTTCAACAAAACACTGAAGTACAAGGCCAGTCTAGAATGCTAGAGAGGTAAACTTAAGGAAAAGAGTAATAGCCTTTTTTGTACTGACAAGTAGGGGTGATTAAATCTCAACTTCTATTACTGCAACCAAGACTAAATTGTTGTGGAACCTTTTCAATGAATAATATGCATATAAAATAATATAACATCCTTTTTTTCCCATGGAAGATCCTTTGGGGATCAATGAAACTCTACAAAAGTTGCAGTAAAATATTCACATATGTTGCTTTTCCAAACCTAGTTGTGATCCGGCTGTTGTTACTATAAGTCAATGTATTCTATCAATCATAAGTTTACCTGCAATCTACCCACAATTACTAGGTATACATATTCCATCAATGTTAACTAATCTTAGCTGCAATTTACGTTTGGTTGTCACCACAGCTTGACTGCATTGCATCAATGCTAGACTTAATATACATTTACCTTAAGCTGTTAACTACAAGCCATATGTATTCTATCCATGCCTACCGAGCTCCTTGCATGTGGATTCAACCTACTTGTTGAGTCCTCGACCTCAACAAACTGTTTGCACTATTCAAATCTTCAAGCCTAATTAACAGATTCTTCATTACTTGCTCCTATACAAGGCTGTAGCTTCACATGCCAGTCATTCTTAAGTTTTCCTTGCTTGCACACCAGTTGCACATCATATACTGCATAAGCTACCTTATAGCCGCAGTATGGTCAGTGGCCCGGAGCACCAGGCATCCTGGGCTATAGGAGGACCTTTATTTCCTGCTTTTTGTCGAAGCAAACACAAATGTTCGTCTCTGTTAAATTTTTTCATCCAGATGTTTTAATTTCTAGGTGATGATAGCTTAAGGGGATGTGCATTGCATTATTGGGTTTTTCATTATGGGGATAATTATTGGTGTAGCAGACTCAGATGCAAGCTCCAGGGATCACATTCTTTCTGCCATGCATGTGAATACGGTACACACAGGAGCACAGGTTTTTACATATAGACAGCTTCAATTTGCAACCGACAACTTTAGTTCAACCAATTTGATTGGCCATGGGGGTTTCGGCTCAGTTTATAGAGGAATACTACCAGATGGCAGAGTTGCAGCAATTAAACAACTTGATAGACATGGCAAGCAAGGGGAACATGAATTTAGAGTGGAGGTACAAATCCTTTTTTTAATTTATTTTATGTGGAGTAAGAAATTTTCAACGTACTGCTGCTTCACAGGCTTGACTTTGTGAAATATGTCTATATTATTTTGCAGGTAGACATGCTAAGCAGACTCCATTCTCCCTACCTACTTGAATTAATTGGTTACTGTGCGGATCTAAACCATCGTTTATTAGTGTATGCATACATGCCCAATGGAAGTTTGCAGGACCATCTTTACTCAGATGGTAAGATCCATTATGTCAAACTTAATATCTTGTATTCCTCCATTTTTTATTTATTTTGAGAAGTGCAATTTATAATGCTTTAACAGAAAAGTCATACCAATCTTGCAACCAGGTTACCTGGTTATTGTCTTTGTAAAATAACCCAACACACCAACATCTGTTAGTTACTCACATTTAAACAATATCTTTGTTGGCACTCCTGGATATCCTAAGAGGTGCCAATTCTCTGTAAATAAGCAAGGAGGGATTGCTTATTTACATTCCATGCTATAGCAGGTGTATTTGATAAAATCTAATTGGAGGGATTCTGGGCATTAGCTTTCTTGAGGAGTTTTTGTATGCAAGAGTTGGAAACAATTTTTGTAATTCAAAACTTTGATGCTGCTGAATTGTAGCACGAGCTAAAGAAAGATGGCACAGAATTGCCTAATTTAGTAGTGATTTTGTATGGTGAAGAAAAAAGTTCAGTGAAGATTTGTTATATTTTGATTTCAATCTTCATTCTATAAAATTGCATGCAACACATTTTCATTGGTCAAATTATATTGAATGGAAAATGTTAACCAGGTTCAGCAGACAATCCTCCCATTCTAGCGTGGGGAAGACGACTGAGAATAGCTCTGGATGCAGCTCGAAGTCTTGAATACCTTCATGAACTAGTCACACCCCCTGTTATCCATAGAGACTTTAAAACCAGCAACATTCTGCTGGATGAAAATTTCAAAGCCAAAGTATCTGATTTCGGTTTGGCCAGACTGGGTTCTGATAAAATTAATGGCCATGTATCAACTCGCGTACTGGGAACTCAAGGATATGTTGCACCAGAGTGAGTTCTGCCCTTTCTCTACACTCACTCATTCTATTATGCTTGGAGTATATCATATTTGAATATAACGGTTTCGGGCAAATTCACCATCAACAATTCATTGTCATGACAAATTCATCTAGTGGAAAATTCACTGCCAGCAATATGATATGAATTGCTGGTGGTGAATTTTCCACGAGATAAATTTGTCATGACGATGAATTGTTGAAAGTGAATTTTCCTAAAGCTGAATATAACATAAAAACTGACACCATTTCATCTTTTTAACATGTTTGCAGGTATGTCTTGACAGGACACTTGACAACAAAATCTGATGTTTATAGTTATGGGGTTGTGCTTTTAGAGCTTATAACAGGCAGAGTGCCTGTCGATATGAAGAGGCCTCCTGGCCAAGGCATTCTTGTCTCTTGGGTAAGCGACATTCATCACTTTTCCTTGTATCTCTGCACTATTATGGAGACTCATAAGTTTTGATCGAAGCTCTTATCACAGATTGAATGGTGACATCTCCAAGAAATTAAGGCTGTGAATTTTTCAAATTTAAAGCAGAAACTTAGGCACGTCACTAAGTGAAATCTCATTGTCAATATTCTCTTAAAGGTCTAGTTTTCAAAATTTTAGACTTTTAAGCAGCATTTATTAAATTTATAATTTTGGAATCAAGCCCAACTACCATGATTATGTGTAATCACTCTAATTATCATCCATTTCATATGTGATATAGGCTCTTCCTCGTCTTACAGATAGAGATAAGGTTTTCGAAATGGTTGATCCTGCACTACAAGGACAGTTCTCTTCCAAGGAACTAGTGCAGGTAATTAACTAGGCTTATATGCAATGAAGATTTTTTCTTTTCTTTTTTAGTAAAAGTTCAATTTATTCCTTTTTCTGAATAATTTCATTTTATATTACATTAATGCAGGTTGCAGCAATTGCAGCCATGTGTGTCCAACCAGAAGCAGATTATCGCCCTTTCATGACCGATGTGGTGCAATCTCTCATCCCCCTTGTCAGGCAGCGTTGTAGATCTCAAAATCACCACCATTTCTAACTTCCTCCATTGACATTCCACCTGCACTTGCCTATGCAAATGTTAGTCTAATTTAGCATTCAACAGAAGAGAGCTCAAGGGAGAGAAATGAAATGAATTGAATTAATGTCCTTTGAAGTTCTAGTCTGAATGCAAGGTCTTTCAGTGCAGCCATACTTTGAGGCCATTCTTTCAGACCCAGATTTTAAAAATACAAAATCAGAAAACCATCCAGAAAAGCCCAACATTGAGATTCATGATGAAGCTTATTCTATTCATCAGCAATCTTTTGCATATGTTCCATTAATCCAATGCAACATAGCATGGACTTTGCATTGATGTTGTACCTCTATAGCAGTACACATTTGTTTGCGCACCAGCATTGGAAGTAGAGTAGTTAACTAAATTTGGAAGATCAATCTGTTAATTATTATAGAAGCCCATCAGTCAGTCTTATATAGCAGAATTTATGTAGCTTGATGATCATAATAGTACAGTAAGCCATTAAGTATTCAGCATTTAATGATATTTTTATATAAACCCACCAAAGCTGATGGGAATTTTAGCTGCCAGACTGTCACAACGAGTTATATGTCTGTTATCAATTTGTTTTATATTATAACGTTCAAGTAGTTGCAAGAACAATTAATTCCTGCTTTCACAGCTAGCAAAACCAATTCCATTTATAATAAATCTGTCCAAACAAATTGGAAACGTTTTGAACAATTCCAAGTTGAGAGTGATGTATATTCGTTTTAATTTTGCTAGGTTGTTACATCATTAATTATTAATGTAGACAGAATGAAATGATTAATACAAGCTATCTCTAGAGTTTAACTATCAGCAATTATTAGCAATTGGCAGTTGGTAGTTGTGAAGGTTTCTTTCAATTAATAATACATTAAAAATATTTATTTCATTCTATAAATTTGTTAGAGCTTTATATTCTTTATATGGAATGTTCTATTTATGATTTGATTGAAATAATCTGTTAGCGATCATTAAAAAAATCAGTATATTTATCAGAAAATTAAATAAGTAATTATAAACACTTATATTGTCATTGTTGTTACTAAATAGATATATTTTATTAATACATTTTAATGTATTGTTCTTGTATCATAACTCCATATTCAATAATTGTATTTTGTATTTTATTTATTGTTACATTTCTTTTAGGTAAATAGTTGATATGTTAACATCAGTATTCGATCATATAAACTAAGTTAATATTTCAAAAATATTCATTAAACAATTAATTAAATGACCAACTATGAATATTAATATTGTCATTCCTATTATTAAAGATTTTGAATAGTTATAAATTCTTTATTTAAGGTACTTTTGTCATTGTTTGTGCTTTGTTCTTTTTATTTATTTTATTGGTACGATGCTTCTAGGTAAATAGTTGCTAGTATGATGCTATAGTAATATCAACACACAAATTGTATAAGTTAGGTTCTATCATTGTTTGCGCTTTACTCTTTATTTATTTTATTGGTACATTTGCTTTGAGGTAAATAATTGCTATGTTAATATGAATGTACAAATTGTATAAGCTAGGTAAATATATCAAAAACATTCATCAAGCAATTATTTAAATGAACTATCAATATTAATACCACCACTCCTATTATAAAAGAGCTCAAAAGGTTATAAATTTTTTATGTACATCTTTCTATCAAATCTAATGTGGTCTTTGTAAATAATTGTACTTTGTTTTCTTTATAATTATTGTTTTTTTTGTTAGGTCTAGTTGATATATGAATATTAATCATTCATGTATAAATGAAACCTTTCAAAAACTCTTTTATCATCAAATAAAAAATAATTAAAAAAAATATTGCTACCTCTATTATAAAAGAATAATTATTTTATTGTGCATATGTTAAGGTTATTTTCCTTGTAAACTTGGGGCCATGCGTTTCAAAAATGATTTAATCTCTAAGATATGATGAGGTAATGTGTATCACATTTATTTTTCAATTTCTTTGAGGTGTGATTTTTGTGGCTAAAAATGTCTCCATCTCAAGAAATTCGTAATGTGGATAAGAAATTCATCTTATTATTTTGTTACAAATTTTCTAAAGGTTTGGTATACAACTTTATCATTAATTCATAAATAAGAATAAATATTGTTTTTATAGATTTTTTTTCCTAAATTGAATCAAGATTATTAATTGTAATATCTAATGACAATTAAATATTCTAATTTGATAAAGTTGAGATTTGAAATATCATATAATTATATTATGAAAATTAATAAAGAAGATTAAGATTCTTAATTTCTATTGTAGTAAAAAGTGTGTTATTATAATTTATGTTTAGTGATTTAATTTAATTTTTGTAATTAAATTTAAAATCATGAAACTCTAATATATTAATATATGACTTTCTCATTTTCTAAGTTTAATTTCACACTTTTTTTCCTTCGGAAGTTTAATTTCACACTTGTACCTTTGATTCTTCACATTTGTAATTTGATCATTTATTATTGTTTCAAACTTTTTTTTGTAGCCTTGAACATTGTACTCTTGAATTTTTAAAATTTGTTTTCTTTAACTATCTTTAAATATTGATAGGGATTTTAGAACTTGTGCTAAGAGAGGAAGACAATTATTTTTTCATCCAGTATTTATTTATTTATTGAAGGAATGCTAATTACAAGTATAAGTTTGTAGTTAAAAATTGCAAAGAGAAACTATACAAATAGACATCAAATTACAAACAAATATTACACTCACTAGCAATGTCTTCACTGAGGAGAAAACAAGACCAATCGACAACATTGATTGAGAATAACTTGGAACAACTAAAGAGACATAAGAACTAATTCAAGCAAAAGAAAAATAATCAACTCTATAGAAAAGACTTTAATCGTTATGCTATACAAACCCTCTTTTTACTTAGAAGTTGCTCCACTTGCAATTTGATTTATTGAATTTAGAAATTCATCTTTAAATTCCTCTTGGACTCTACTTGGAGCTAAGAAAATAAGGATGCAAGACAATAAAACACACTAAAGTAAAGCCTTAGAAATACAAATTCCTGGTGATCATTATGGTGTTTAAAAATTGTTTTACACATGTTTCTCCATATTTGCATCAAAATAACATGTGCCTTAATGAAGTTCTTGGATTAGTTCAATGATTTTGAACAAAAATGAGGGTCATGCCACAATAATAGGTCTCAAACTTGGGGCATCTTGATTTTTTCTTGAAATCACATATTTTATAGAAAATTTAATGATTTAAACCTTGAGGGATTCCATAAAGGGTTTTAATTGAAGAGATTTAGATAAGACAACCTTAGATCAAAACCCTTTGGATAGAACCCCTCTAGTCTTAAAGCATACCCACAATGGAGTCTCCTTTGCACCTATCAAAATGCTAACGAAAAGCCACTTTTTCTTTACCTTTTGAGGGATCAAATAAAGGCATTTAGAAATAATGTTTTCTAAGTATGTAAATTTTATTAAAATATTTCCAAAAAGTAAAATCTTGAATATTTTAATTTTATTATATTTGTCTTTTATTTCTTGTGAATCTAGGTTTTTCACCAAACATCAAGGTATTTGTTTCACACACATGGAAAATAAGAAAAATAGAGAAAAAATATCTAAAAAATATGTGTGCACTAGATATTAATGTCTTTATTTCAACAAATAATAATAATTTTAATACATAAAAAACAAGTTATGCATGATGACATACACCTATGTCAAAATTAGAATTACTCTTAACTTCATAAATTAATTAAAAAATTACGAAAAAATATCCATGCACTGGATATTGATGTTAAAACACTATATTTTAAAAATATAATTTTATCCTATCAATAAAAAAGTTATGTGTTACGACATAAACGCCAATTTTTAAAAATATTTTTTACAATTAAAAAAGTTACGTAAAAAAATTAACATTTTATTTGTAGTTTTTCTTTTCAAATATTTATTTAGAATCTAAACATAAATCCTCACAATTCACTAGATTAGATCATCTCCAAATTATTAATAGTTTAGTTGCTATAAGTTTCATAAAGTGAAAATTTGGTGAAAATGTTGATTTCAATGTCTTGTACTTTGGCCAAAAAGTGGGACATAGGATTGTGGACTGACCTATGAAGATACATTATGAAGAAATGCAAATTCATGTTTGATCTTATTATTTTAGATGATAAAATTCCCTAAGGATGTTTAATTGATCAAATGATAGGTGAATCACAATGTCATTCAATGATTTAGAATGAACTAGTTTGTCCTTTTATCCAACTCTCTTGTGCCAATTTTTGAGTATTTCTTACTTGATTCACTAGGGAATAACAAAGTTAAATGCAAGATAACTTAGAACCATCATTAAATAATTAAAATCTGGGGAGTCAAAATCACACATGTTTGAATCAAGATAAATAACAAGTACGAAAATTAGGTTCAAACCACTTGGGCATAAAGACTTATAATCAAATGAGGAACATGTTATATGTCGACTCTTACACAAGAACACATAATTTTGACACTTAAGTTATTGTGTATGGGACAAAGGGTCGGAGTGAATGTAAATAAAATGGAGAATAGTGCTAAAGATTAATTTTGTGTTTCAAGATTTTATTTACAAGAATCACCCTAAGTATTTAAATTTCCATAATAAAAATATTTATTTGACTACTAGAACATCATGTTTACACATTGAAAGTCACAATTGACACATGAGTTTCATTCATTGAGTACTTTATCTATGCAACATCCAACTCCATTATCATTCTTTGTTTTATTTTTGTTAAGAATGAATTCATTTACTTTCCCACTATCATAACAAGCTCCAATGGTGCCACTTAACACAACAAATTTTTCTTTAAGGGAGATATATATGCCTTTTACATGCACTAAAGATCTATCATCTCTACTTAAGATTTGGGATCACACCACTTAGATATAATCACGCACTATATGGAGAAAATCATGGGAATGATAGCGTCCCAAACTCTTCAAGTTTTAGTTGTCTCAACTCTTAATCTAGAACCCCAATTATAGTTCTCAATTTATAATATTGTTTCATAACATTGATTTGGAACCCAAATTTAGTTCTCAATTTACAAAACTTTGTCACGACATTATATTAGTCAAAGCTCATATCACATAAATTCTTTAAGTCCCAATCCATGGTTTCAATTTTATTTTATCATGTCTATTTTTTGTCTCAATTAATTTAGTTACACTCGATTAATCATACTTAGTTTAGTAGTTTATTTAGGGTTTCAAATTAAAGTTAGTTTATTATCCTTAGATTCTTTGTAGGGTGTGATGCTTGTCAAATGGCCTAAGATTTTTAGAAAAAAAATTATTGCAGCCTAAGGAAAAATTAGTTCTAAAACATGGTGTATGAATCTTTTCCCTTGAGAAAAAAGTAGACACCAGTGAAGTATAATGAGCTAGTCTTTCATCAGTTCATCAACAAAATTACTTGCATTATTTTTAATGGGTGTATCATTGGAGGCTATACCCTTGGTAGACTATTCAATCCAAAGTCCAACATGATTAACTAAATGTTTTGAGAATATAATCCATGATGTGTGAATGGAATGGTGGGAAATTGTATGTTTAAGGTTTATTAATTTATTTTATAAGTAAGAAAAAATCACACCTCCTCAAGAGGCTTTGATACAAGATTAAAGTTTATAGATAATCGACTTTAAGAGTGTAAATTAATGATAGTTATTAACTATAAAATAAATAGATGTAACGAATATTTAACATATAGATAAGAACACTGAAACCTAGAAAATAGTTGGTCTAATGTTTTGGGAGATAGAACCACCAATTTCATTCAAGTTTCATTCAAGGAAACCTTAGAGATCTCAATTTAGGGATTTAATGAGGGAAAGAGATTTACAATAAGGTGTTCTAGGGTGTGATCAAAGACTAAAAGGGGTTTCACCACCATGCAAAGGCTTGGAAAGACAAGTAATGAAAGTAGCATGCAAACCTAGTGATATGACCTAGAAAATGAACTCAAATTAGAATAATAAACTGGAGATAAATAGAGGTTCACCTGGAAAGTTGAAGAAGCTTGTAACATGGTATGAATTCCCAAGAATATGAAATTTAAAGCACACTGGGACTCATATGCCAGTAGGGTGATTTAATCCCAATTTAAGGTTCTGGGCCGAATTCAAAATCTGGAACTGCTAAACCAGGATCTACAAAAAATGCTTGAAATCTGGTATACTGGGACTCATACTCCACAAGTGGTAATTTATTCCCAGTATTAGGGTTGATCTAAAACTCTAATATCCTTTTATGTTCTCTTGTATATTCTCTCCTATCAAATTCTTTGAGTCTAAAACATTGAATTGCGACCTATAGGTGACTTTTCATGATCTTGCAATAGACGACAACTTTGACAACTTGAAAAAAATTCTCCAATATTTCTCTTTAATGGATCTTCAACCTAGATCAAACCCTTAAAAAAAGGTCTACAAACTTTTATGTGATGGCTAGCATGAATGTAGATCTTGACTCTTGATCGAATGTTGTAGATCTTGACTTGAAAGCTTGCTTGAATCATAAGAACCTACATCACAAATATTAGCTCAAAAACAAACATGATGCACATGTGATGACTTTGAAATGATGCTTGAATCTTAAATGGTGCTCCAAAACACTTGATAATCAAATCTTGAAGGCTCTTGAATTCTCTTGTAATTTTCTCATAAGATCACTGGAATTCACCAGGAGAAAATATGCGAAATAACCTTGTATTTATACTTGTTTATGCCAAATTTCTCTAAATTACAACACTACAAGCCGACATCAGATCCAAGAGAATAAAATCCAGGAAAGAATTGAATTTAAAAATAGGTCCAATCTAAGCGAGACTCACATGCCAATTGGGGTGTATGAGTTTCAGTAGGCTAAGCTCGAGACACAAATTTCAACAAATGTTAAGTTTAATGCCAAATTTAGGTTTAGGCCCCAAAACTTTGGTGGGACCCATATGTCCAAGGTGGCGTATGAGTCCCAGATCACTAAATCTAGGTCATACAAACCAAATTCATTAAATTATGAGTGGTCTTAAGATATTTGTCAGGATCATCCTAAAAAAGATGCATTAATTAAGGCTTATGGATGCAAAATAGGACCAAATAAGGCATAAAAAAGCACAATTTTAGTAGGGAGGGCTCAAAAAAGTGTGAAAATATAAAGGGATACATTTTTTTACACTATATTTAGCCCCTACTTTAATGAGAGGAGGAACTTGCTTCAAACTCACACTAAAGTAGACAAACTCACATCTAGAGGGGTTCAAATGCACTAATGCTAGTGAGATAGAACAACAACAATCAAGAGGGATGATCAAGCCCCCAGGATCAAGATCCTATAGCACACCAACATACGCACAAAGGAAAACACGTGAAAATAATATAAGGAGCAACAACAAGGCACAAGAATGCACTACCAAATATGTAGATCAACCTTCGACTATTTGCCCCGCACGTTGTGGATCAGATCTATGTTGTTTGTCCAAGAATGTTTACAAGTGGAACAAGATTTCCACTATGCAAATCGGCACATGCTCACAAGGGCTAGTGGAACCTCAAGCCATCCACTAGGTGATCCCCTACCGAGAGACATATACACACGAATGATATGCACTCACATAGACAAGCAAGTGGCTATGGGAAATTCATGCCTAAGTTTAGCTCCCATACACACAACCATACCAAAGCTATACCTCCTTATAAATTTGACAAGGTGCCACACAAAACGAACAACAGATTTCATGAGGCAAGAAAAACTTTGTATGCTTGACACCCATGAACAAACAAGATGGCTCCACAAGCAAGCAAAGTGTGTTATGCAAGGTGGCCATATAACAAATGTTGTAAATGAAAAATAATGTAAGGTACGTTGAAATTATTTTTTCTTAGTTCATGTAAGGTCTTAACTTAGGAACATTGTGCCTAATGTATCCAAGAGAGGACCAATCAAAGAATGAAAGATTCACAACTTAGGGGATGTAGTGTATCATTGAGGTGATTAAAAACTCCTTCACTTCTAGATTTTGTAAGCCAAGGTGGGCTTCCCTAAGGTGCTATAATATATAATACCATTTAAACTAAACACTTTCCCTAATAAAAAACCATACCCATTGCACAATGCACCCCTATTTTAGTTCTTACTATGTGACTTTATGGTAATTTACTTATTCAAGGTCAAGAACCTTAAGTATATAATATACAATATTGATGTCTATGAATGTATATTATGATAACTCCTCATGCTATTATATACATTCATAAATGGAAATTGGAACACACTAAATCATATCAAGTTGAAAAAGATATTTATATTATGTGTTTTTAGTGTATTATGATGATAGGGAGATGGAGCTAGTAGTAGATTGGTGTCTTTATCTAGCTGGATAATAAAGTCACAGATTTCATATAAAATATGCAATAACTAAAAGCAATGGTGATACCTTAATGAAGATATTACAAAAGACTATGTCTTCCAAAATTCACAAAAAAATAGTTTCTAAATATACATTTAGAAAGAAAAGAAGAAGTTTACAAAATATTAAATGAGTCTACTTAGTAATCCATGAGCATAATTATACATTTCCTTTATTATTATAATAATATACCATGCAAAATATTTATGAAGATTTTACAATCATCTTTTTGGCCAACTTATCAAAAATACATCTAGAAAAATACACCATACATAGGGAGACATTGAATCAAGGTCAATTCTTCCTTTAATTGTTCACTCTTCAAAGGTTACAAGTATTTATTAAAAATTTAGGATAAACTCAAATCATTACAATGTCAAAATGTTTTATCCAAATCTTAAACTAAAAAACTTGTGGTCACGTTAAGTATTTTTTCTCCATGCTATGATCTCATGTTTTTCATTTTTATCCTAAATGAAATCTTGTAGGCCCTTAATACCCTAAGATAAAAATGTTAAATCTACAATAAATTTTATAATATATAATAGGTATACTATAGGAATGCCCATACCTATCAAGTGTTATTCTCCTTAAACTATGCCTAAAAATACACAAGAAATGTTAGAGTCACTCAAGGAATTAAGCCTCCAGGATCACCTGCAAAACCAAAAATAACCTTCTACAAAAGAGAAAAGAGAGAGCATAAATTTGTAATAATCGATGTAATATTACAAGATTGAATATGCAAATTATTGATGAAAGGTAGCTTCAGTTGGATATAAATGATGATTGTTCGCCTCCGGCTCGCACCCCCCTGAAGCAGTGTAAGAGGGGGGCGCTGGGCTGGGGTCGCGGGGACACCCTCTGAAACCAAAAAAAAAAAGATATAAATGATGATTGTTGATTGCATCATCATCATTTATATGTGATCGAAATTACTCTTTAAATAAATATTTCTGAAAAAATAAGAAAATCAAATTTATCAGCATGAATAAAATTTGAAATAATAAATGATGTTCAAACTTTGCATTATATAAAATCGTAGGGTGTTAATACTTATGTATTTATGTTAGCTACTGATTAGTTGGCTGAAGAAAAATTGCGCCTTCAAGGGACACGTCCTCTCATGGGGCGTGTCTCTCCTTGGAGGCGTGTATCTTCTTGGAGGCGTGTCTCCTCCTTGAATTATAAAGCATAAATGCAATCTTTGATTGTAGACATCGAAATTGATAAATGTTCTGCAATCAACACATTTGAAATACAAAGAAGAAAATTTGACTTAGAATTCTTACACATAATTTTTATCCTAGAAAATTCATAGGTTTCTTAGGATCCAAATTTGATAAGATTTGATTACATTTACATGGTATCAGAGCCAAGTTGAGTGAATCCAAATCAAATCTAAATATCATATTGCTTAGGAAAATTTGTATTTTTAAATCGAATTCACATCACATTCTTCATAATGTCAAGTGTAATCAGATTTGAAGATCGTCTTGCGGGAGCAAACAACTTCACATCATGGAAATTTAGAATCATGATGATTCTTAAAGAGAATAAGTTAGACTCATTTGTGAGAGAAAACAAAAGGGAACCAGAGGCTGATCCTAAGAAAACTCAATGGATTGAGAACAATGAAAAGGCCATGAAAATCTTAGTAGATGTAGTTAGGGATCATATAGTGCCCATTCTAGCAAAACATGAAACTGAATATCTAATGTTCAAATCCCTTGAGAGCACCTATGAGATAAACAACACCAGTAGGACTCTTGCATTAAAGAGGCAAATCAACAATGTCCAAATAAACAAAGGAGAAAATATCAATGCATACTTCATGAGGATCATTGAACTAAGGGATCAATTATCCACAATTGGATATTAGATTGATAGCAAAGAGTTAACTCCAATTGCACTAGAAGGCCTACAAAACTCATGGGAGTCATTTGTTCAAGGAGTAAGTGTGATATCTAAACTCCCCAAGTTTGAGAGGCTAAGAACAGACTGCCTTCAAGAGGAAACAAGACTCTCAACAAAAGAAAATAAACAAAAGAACATAGATGAAGACATTCACGTGCTCAACACAACATCTAATAAAAGGAGTAAGAAAAACTCCTACAGGAAAGGATCATTTAAAAGAAAGAGAAATTCCTATGGAAAAGGATCTTCCAAGAATAAATACATCTCTCAAGTACAATGTTTTAGATGTGATCAATATGGCCACTATGCAATGAAGTGCCCTGACAGATCAAAATAACAAGAATCCTTTACTAAAGTAGGAAATTCAAATTCAGACCATGAATCTAAGAACTTTCTGTTATATTCAACCTTATCTAGTCAAGTGTCTAACAACACCCACAACTGGGTAATTGATAGTGGTTCCTCTAGACATATCACAGGGTTCAAAGAACACTTAGACACTATGACTGAAAAAACTAATGAAGAAGTAACCATTGGGGATGATTCTACACACCCTGTAAAAGGGGTTGAAGTTGCTCCATCAAATTGAAATTTGGTCTCTCCCTTCAACTCACTGGAGTCTTATTTGTACCTGGAATAAAGAGGAATCTAATATCCATCTCTGCCCTTGAAGACAATGGATATAGAGTTACCTTTATGGATGGGAAAGTTCTATCATGGCCTAATAACTCAACTATCAAGAAATCCCAAACCATAGGCATAAGACAAGGGTATATTTACAAACTATGCACTGAGGTTAAGCAAGCCCTTACCCTTGACACTTTTGATTCAAATGAAATTTGGCATAGAAGATTAGGACACCTTCATTTCCGTGCCCTACTTTTTGTGGAAAAACTTGTAACAGGTCTACCTAAGTTAAAACCATCTCATGAAGGAACTTGTAAGGGTTGTGCCCTAGGAAAGAATACAAAGGGATCCTTTCGCAATAGCTTGAGTAAAACTCAAAATATATTAGAATTGGTTCACTCTGATTTATGTGGACCCATGTCTGTACCTTCCAAGGTAGGATTTCTATACTATGTCATATTCATAGATGACTTCTCTAGGAAAACTTGGATTTATTTCCTTAAGTGTAAAGAGTCAATAGAAATCCTTAAAAGGTTCAAGGAGTTCAAAGCCCTTACTAGAAACTTCTCTGGAAATAAAATAAAAATCTTAAGGAAAGACAATGGGAAATAATACACCTCTGAAATTTTTAAGGAATTTTGCATGAGTGCTGGGATTAAGAGGGAGTTTATAGTAGCCTACAACCCTCAACAAAATGAGGTTGCTAAAAGAAAAAATAGAACCATTGTATAAGCTGCTAAAACAATGTTGTTTGACCAAAACATTGAAACTTCATTCTGGGAAAAAGCCTCTAGAATTGTTGTCTACATTCAAAATAGATGTCCTCATTCTCATCTAGATAACAAAACTCCTAAAGAAGCTTTTACCGGCATAAAACCTGATATTAGTCATTTTAGGATTTTTGGTTGCCCTGTTTATATTCCTGTGCCCAAAGAGAAGAGATTCAAACTAGAACCTTCCAGAAAGAAAGGGGTATTTGTGGGATATAGTGAAACCTCCAAATCCTACAGGATATTCGTGCCTGGGCAAAAACAAATTGAATTGAGCAGAGATGTCATCTTTGAAGAAGACATTGCATTCAAAAGGGAAAGAAGTTCTAGTGAGATAGAAACATATTCCCCTAGAGTACTAGAAGTGGAACCTGCTCCTGAGATTCAGAGGGAGTATCCTGAGGAAATGCCAAATGAACTTCAATATACTTCAGATGAGAATACAAATGACAACAGTAGAAAGAGGCCACTTTGGGATAGAAAGATGATCAAAGAAGTCGAGAATCATGCAGCACCCAAAGGAATGTTTAGGGAATGTAAAAGACCCAAACAGTTCTCAAGCTATATTGCTCTAATGAATAACATCATAAATTCAAAACCTGTCAGTGTTACAGAAGCCTTCAGACATCAAGTAAAGAAGGACGCAATGACAAAAGAATATCAGTCCATTCTAAAGAATAATGTATGGGATATAGTGCCTAGACTAAAAGAGAAATATGTTGTCTCTTCTAAATAGCTCTTCAAAATCAAGCATGTTGTTGATGGCAATATAGAAAAACATAAGGCACGTTTTGTGGCAAGAGTTTTTCACAAAAAGGAAGGCATTGACTATGAAGAAACATTTGCACCTATTGCCCGTTACACATCTGTGAGAGCAGTGTTAGCCATTGTTGCAGCTAAAGGCTGGAAGATCCATCAAATGGATGTGAAAACTGCCTTCCTAAATGGAACCATTGAAGAGGAAGTCTATCTAGAACAGCCTGAAGGTTTTGTGATACATAAACCTGACTCACATGTATGCATACTAAAGAAAGCTCTCTATGGACTTAAATAGGCTCCCAAGGCCTGGTATGAAAGAATTGACAACTACCTCTTGGGACTAGGATTTTCCAAGAATGATGCAAACCCAAATCTTTACTTTAAGGTAATCAAAGGTGATATGTTAATAATTATTTTATATGTTGATGACCCGCTGATAACATGAGAAGATCACCTCATTGCTCAAGGAAATAAGGATCTAACTTTCGAATTTGACATGAAAGACTTGGGAATTTTACACTACTTCCTAGGTTTGGAAGTATGGCAGAAATCAGATGGTATTATACTAAACCAAGGAAAGTATACTATTGATATTTTGAAGAGATTTGGAATGTTGGACTATAGACCCATGTTTACACCTATGGAAACCAACCTTCACAAACTGAAAGAAGCAGTAGCAGAATCCAAGTGTGCAAATTCAACCCTATATAGACAAATGATTGGATCCTTGAAGTACCTGGTTAACACCAGACCTGATATTTTCTATGCAGTGAATGCTCTTAGCCAGTTCATGTGTGAGCCAAAGGAAATTCACCTTATGGTTGTGAAACATATATTGAGATATCTTCAAGGCATTATTGGATATGGTCTTCTTTACAGAAATGACCAACTAGATCTATATGGATACTCTAATTTAGATTGGGCTAGAAGTGTAACCGATCGGAAAAGCACATCAGGATGTTGCTTCAGTTTAGGATCGGCTATGATCTCTTGGATTTGTAGAAAACAGTCTTCAGTAGCACAAATCTCAATAGAATTTGAATACATTGCAGCCTCTATGGGGACAAGAGAAGCAATTTGGCTTCGAAAATTGCTTGTGGGACTCTTTGGTGAGCCCTTGAATCCTACAATCATTCATTGTGATAATCATATTTGCATCAAACTCTCTGTAAATCTTGTCTTCCATGATAGATCTAAGCACATTGAGATCCCATACCATTATGTAAGAGACAAGGTAGAAAGGAATGTGATCCAATTGGAGTATGTTAGTACAAATGATCAAACAACAGACATTCTCACCAAACCTCTCTCCTGAATCAAGGTAGAACACTTCAGGAAGAAACTTGGTATGGTTGAAATGTAATTTGATATTATGTTTAAAATTCAAATTGTTTATAAGTTGTACTAAAATATAAAGATGTTTAATGTGTAAACTCTTTTGTCATGTGTGTGACTCCATGACCTTATGAGCCTACTCCCCTTGTGTACATTATTGAAAGGTGACGATCTTTCTAATAATGAACACTTGTACGCGACATTGTAAAGTGACTAATCTACAAAGATGAGTTGAACTATCATGATAGATATCATGTGACTTGATATCTATGGACATGTCATGATAGTATCTCTTGGACACCTTGATGGATATCATCGGAATTGATTTCATTTGAAGATCATCGTGATCCTTAAGAGATAATCATGGTGGATAATTATATATCCATGTATATGCCATGAATTATTATGGTAGACATCATGTGACTTGATGTCAGTGCATATACCATAATGAAGATGTGATTATGAATAATGTCATGTGACTTGACAATATTGAGAAAACATATCATATCTTTGATATCACGTGTGGAGGTGATATCTCCTCTTATTTGATTTGAAATATCTTCCCTAACTAAGAGGGAGTGTTGATGAAAGGTAGCTTCAGTCAGATATAAATGATGATTGTTGATTGCATCATCATCATCTATATGTGATTGAAATTACTCTTTAAATAAATATTTTTGAAAAAATAAGAAAATCGAATTTATGAGCATGAATAAAATTTGAAATAATAAATGATGTTCAAACTTTGCATTATATAAAATCGCAGGGTGTTAATACTTATGTATTTATGTTAGCCACCAATTAGTTGGTTGAAGAAGATCCACACCTTCAAGGGAATGGAGACACGTCCTCTCATGGGGCGTGTCTCTCCTTGGAGGTGTGTATCTTCTCAGAGGTGTGTCTCCTCCTTGAATTATAAAGCATAAATGCAATCTTTGATTGTAGACATAGAAATTGATAAATTTTCTGCAATCAGCACATTTGAAATACAAAGAAGAAAATCCTACTTAGAATTCTTACACATAATTTTTATCCTAGAAAATTCATAGGTTTCTCAGGATCCAAATTTGATAAGATTTGATTACATTTACACAAATATACATGAGAGGCCTTTCTTATAAGACAAAGTGAGAGATAGGATTAGACAATATTGTGACGTGTTTCTTAATCCTATGTTATGAGACAACTAACTTCACAAAAAATTCAAAGAGATAAGATAGGATAAGATCATGTCTAGACAACTAAGTGTGAACCCCAATCTCATACCTACACATAAACAACAAACAATCATAATATTAGATTAATATGCAAGGTAAAACAAGGATTCCCCATGAAATCCATTTATAGAACTTAAAATAGGAAAATGAAGAAAAGATGAATAAAGAAAGCAATGAAATCCTAATTAAGCATACAAACTCTTGATCCCATGGGGGAGTTGGTGCCAATTGGTGTGTTGAAATTAGCCCTTTCCCAACTCCTTTGTAAGTTTGATGATTTGATGAAGATTGATCCACTTGATGGTTGAATTCCTGCATAACCTAGCTAAGAATTTGATAAAAAGAGATGAAATGGCTATGCTTGAAAATGGATTTGAGTATAATAAGTTTACTCAAACTGTGGATGATTGAATGAGAGGAAGAGTCTCTCATTTATAGATTTCCAAAATGGAAGAGAGAGTGAAAATAAGCAATGTGAGATCATTCAACATCCAATGGACAAGTGCCACTTGTCAAAATGTGAATGGTTGAAGGTTGAGCACATTTTGATCAATGTGCAAATTTGAAATTTGAATTTGATGAAGTGACATGTTTAGGGGGGATGAAAGAAATGGAGTTAATGTCACTTGGCTCAATGCAAAAGGACATGTAAGAGGTCTCTAATTCCTTGTTGGAAGGACTAAATCCATTTGAATTTGAATTCAAATTTGAGGGAATATTCCTTTTTTATTTCATGTTGAGAGAAAATAGGCAATTAAATAAATCAAAGTAATTGATAAGTTGCAAGTTGCATTCTCTAGAGGATGTGACATAGATTAGGATTAAATTAATCAAAGCTTAATTAATTTAATGAATAATTAGGAGATGTGACAATTTAGACTTAAATTTATGAATTGATTTAAATCAAATTGAGAGGAAGGGTTTAATTAAATAAATAATTCGATTTATTTAACTAAAGGGGATAATGTTAGATTAAATTAAATAATGTTTAATTTATTCAATTTAACAAGAAGACTTTAGGGATTTAATCAAATAAAATCAATTATTTAATTAAAAGGAGTTTTATAGAATTAATTAAATAAAATTGATTTATTTAATTAACAAGAGATGATGACTTAATTAGATAAAGTTGATTTATTTAATTGAGAGATGAAGAGCGATGAATTTAATCAAATATAGATTATTCGATTAAATGACTAGCAAAGGAGATGATTCGGAATGAAATGGTGTTAGTAAATCAGTTTCCAGTGTGTCGGATCGAATTGTACATTTTCCATGTCTACACTAAGACTTCTAGAGGATTATCTAGAACCTAAGTATTTTAACATGTGAATATGTCCCCCTTGCTAAGATTAGCTAGGTACAAAACATTTATTCACACCAACACCCCCTCTTAAGTGCAACTTAGGGAGTAGATTATTATGAAAAACATAAAAAATGATTATTATGGGTCCTAGCTACTAGGCCATGTTATGTACCCATTTACAATACAATCTCTCACAAATGGAGAAAAGGAGAAAACACAATTGGGAAAAAATATTCTCCAAAAGAGAGAAAAATAGAAACAAGGATGATATATCAAGGAGTCGATGATGTAGCCCTTGTGAGTTGAGTTGAAAATCCATCAAGAGAAGGTATTTTGTATGCATTGCCAAGGGCATCCATTATAGCATAAAATGTAGAAACAAACACTAAATATTCAAGACCTAGCTTAGCAAGAATATAAAGAATCAAGTTCATCATCTTTGGTGACCCCATAATCAAACAAATGTAGTCTAAGAGAATTAAGCATAGAGAAGAAGTCTTGGATATTATCAAAATCTGAAGGATTAACACATAAGTTCATTCTCCAACTTAAATTTCCTCATTTTATCTAGGTTACCAAAGAGAGTCTCTAAGGTATTCCAAACATCATTAGGATGTGTACAAGATGCAACATGATATCTAAGATTTGGAGAAATGGATAAAATAAGAGTACCAAGGGCTTCATCCCTTTTATCAAACCATTGTCTTTTTGTTGTAGCTCATGTGGGTTCTAGATCTATGCCAAATGTGATTCTTTGCAACTTCAATTTTAACAATAAAACCCCATTTATGACTTTCATCATGATAGTTATATGAGGTAAAAAGTACATTTTTTGGAAAATTGTGATAAAATAAAAAAATACAATAGAGGAACAATAAATTACCCCTCACAATACAAGAAAATAACCCCTTTGTGCCAAAGAAAATGCCACTTTTTTGTAAATTTCCAAGTTATGCCAAAGTACCAATCTGGCTTCAAACTAAATATTTGAAATTCTAGCTAAAATTTATAAAAAAATTCATGTAAAACTAAAGTTCTTCTCAATACCTTTCTGGTGCCACAAGAATTCAGAAAAACATAGTTTAGAGAAAAAAGTTGAGCTTGGAGGTTGAAAAACAAGATATGACTTCAAGCTGGAAAAATAGATATCAAACAATAAAATTATAAAAATAACTTCATACCATTGAAAAGTGCTCAGAACCAAATTTCCAATGATATCTCATTTGTCAAAATCCTATTTCTAGATCAAAATTTATGAATTTTTGAAAAAAATATTGAGTTTAGCTTGTAGTGACGACCCTCCTAGCAAAATAATTTTTTTCCAAAAATCAAATTCATAAAAAATGGATAAATTTGATATGAAAATAATAGTTTTTGGGCCTTCTAAATGCAATGGAAGCATCCATTTTGGATATAAGTGCTCCAATAAAAAATTGTTCACCAAATCTATTTCAAATTCTAGTTTGCAACTATATCATACAATGGACAAATTGAGTGAAATAAAAGCTAGATCTGAATTTCTTGGGCATTCTAAACTCAATAGTGAGCTTATATTTGCACCAACATGCTCCAAAATGAACCTACAATACAAATCCACAAAGAAAAACCCCAAATCTAGTATTTTTATCAAGTTTTTATGATTCTCCAAGTCATCATATGATGCAAGAGAAGAGCATACTCAACTTTTCAAGATCCACCGGGATTTCCAGCCTTGCAATAGCTCAAGCTTGATTATCTCCCAAATATGAGAAGGGGATTACAAATTTGAAGCTCTAATACCATGTTAGAGTCACTCAAGCACTCAAACCTCCAGGATCACCTGCAAAACCAAAATAACCTTCTATAAAAGAGAAAAGTAAGAGCATAAATTTGTAATAATGGATACAATATTACAAGATTGAACATGCAAATGTGCATGAGATGACTTTATTATAAAGGAAAGGTGAGAGATAGGATTATATGAGATTGTGACATGTGTCTTAATCCTATGTTATGAGACAACTAACTTGACAAAAAATTCAAACAAACAAGATAAGATAAGATCCTATCTAGACAATTAAGACTTCTAGAGGATTATCTAGAACCTAAGAAAACTTAAAATGTGAATATGTCCCCTTGCTAATATTAGCTAGGTACAATACATTTATTCACACCAACAAAAAACGTGCCTTGATGTATCATGAAATCATGGGGGGATGTTCTTCTTTAATCTACTTTAACCTTCTATGTACTTATGATGCTTGCAAGTTTAATATGTAAGCCAAGAAAGTGCCCACAAAACTTGCTACTGTGGTGACCAAACTTCAATATCCACATTAAATACACTATAGGCATCCTCATCTCTTTCTTATTAGAAGTGTGTGAGAATTTACACCTATTTTGGTGAATAGTCATTTTCAAGTGAGAAAATTCACTTGGGTAGTTGCAAGGGCTTATCGAGTCAACAATGGCAACCTATATCATCAAGAAGGTAGGTAAGAGGAAATAATGCAAAGCACAATAGTTTTGGAGTTTTAAGGATCAAGGGTCAAGGATGTTTGATAGCTCTTATTACTTGTCAGGAGTTGGGGATCAGGTGTATGGCATACTATGTATCCAAATAGGATCATGTCTAAACACACAATCATGTAAAGACAACATACTATGAGACATCAATGATCAAAGGTTAGGAGTAGCTCATATAAGGTACCCAAATGAGGGAAAGTATTAACTCGTGATCCCAATAAGATAGCATTGTAAGAAGTTTCAATGATCAAAGTTAAAGGATATCATATACCATGTAACACATTAAGAGTATCCCTACATCTTTGAATTTTAAAATATATTCTTAAGGAAACATCAAAAGTCAAGGATCACAAATACCGAGGAGGTATTGGGGAAAAATTGTGAGTGAAACTCTAACCTTGAAATGTAATTGAGTGCATGGGGTCAAAGTTTTACGGTTTGAATGGAAATTATGTCAAGAAGGTAAAGTCTAAGACTTTCAAAAAATGCAAAAGAAAAGGTAGAAAATTGGTGAAAGGGGTGTTGGGAAGGAGAAATCTAAAATTCTAACAAGGAAAGGAGCAAAGGCGGAATTGGAAATTTTGGGGATCAAAGGTAAAATATATCAAGTACTTGGGTAAGGGTTAGCTTGAAACTTTGATGCAAGAAGAAAAGAAAGGTGAAAGGTCAAGGTTTTGGGGATATGCCTAAGTATTTTGGTTGTTTTAAATGGTATATACTCCTTTTGTGTTGTATACCCTATGTTTATACACCCACTCCTCTCCTTCTATAGTATTTTTGTTCCTACCTTCTAAATTCTTCCTATGCAATGCACCTTCTTGGTTCTAAAAAAAAATTGATCTTTTTTTGGTTGTCTCAAATCCCTTGCTTCTATAACATTCTCAAAATTAGTAGTGGAATTATAACTTTCCACCATTATTTCTCCTTTTTTGGTTTCTATCTATATCAAATGGAATTATTCCTATTGTTTAATCCTATAAATAAATCTTCTTCCTTTTTATTTTCTCCTAAGTGAATTTTTAATGTATACTACCTACTTTCCTATATTTAGTGATGTGTGTGATATTTTTCCATTTCCTAGAGGATGAGGTTCTTGTTTGTTGTTTTTCTTACTATCCTCAATTTGAAGAGAAAATATGATGCCTAAACTTGGGGATCAAAATATTAAAACACAAATCTACTCTATAGTCAAACTAAGTACAAGGAAAATCTAATGAACAAGGTTGGGCCCAACATTCTGCACTTTGAGCTCCACATAACTTAGGAGGATAATCCTATTTTTGGTTTGGGATAATGATAAAATCTTCAGCAAACAATGCTACAAGAATGACACTAAGTCCCATTGGCACAATGCAAAATAATTAATCAACTCTTATTGATTCATTATTATGTCACTCTCATATCAAACTATGACTACATACCCTTTTTAAAGGAGATTATCAATATTTTCACATGGATATTTGAATAAAGGATGTTACAATCTTAGCAATTTTAGACATGATCCCTTAAGCTTAACACAATGAACTAATAACTTACGCGGACTTGTCTTCACCTTAAATGTGCAAAGGAGTGATAAATGAACAAAATATTAGTAATATCCCTTACATGTAAAGCCTATGAAGATAATCAAGCCTTAATAACTTACATTTTAAAAATTATCCATTAATATTTATCAGTTTTAGAACAATACTGGAAAAGAGGACTACACAAAATAGACTAGTGCCTATCATTGGCTAAAAATTCATATGTCACACATCTTATGTAATAGTGTTAAACATGTCTTGATGATCATTTTGTGTACTATCACCTGAGGATAATAATATCTATAAAGCCTACAATATAGTTATGCTTAATAATCCATCTTATAATATAACATTCCCAGTATTTTCATGAGAGCATTTACTCTCTCTTATACAAAAAATTCGTAATGAAAATAGCTCACTAGAACAAATATGCAAGAAGAAGGAAACAATCATTAATTGTTCTACTTAAAGAACATTAAACATATCAAGCATGGATACAACATACATTGCGATATGTATTCATATATACCACAAATCAAATTACAAAATTAATACGACGTGATGAACTATAGACACTTACCTTTACCTAGTACATACAATTATCAAATCCCTAGATAGAGAATTTTCTTTCCTTGAAACCCTAAAATGGCATGGAGACAACCTCTTCATAGACCTTTTTAAATGAAAGAAAAATAGAATTTCTAAAGGAGAAAGAAATCTAGATTGTATAGAAGCGTGACATGTGGCAAAAGCAGTCCCTCAATTAATTACTTCCCCTCTATCCATTCTCTATGACACTAATTAAAAATCATACCCCTTTTTATCCCCATCCTAGTCAACAAGTGAAGTGGCCCAATAGAAACATTATCACTCACTATTTAGTGCATCATGAGTTTTCATTTCAATTTCTACCTTAAGAATGTGATGACACACTTTTATGCCAAGTGGAACATTATCCATCACTTGCAAACTTTATTCTTCCCTTGTTAATGTCTTCTCATTACCAGGTTTTTGCAATCAACAACGCATCACACTTTTAAGACTTTAACACTCGTGCACTTTTTTAAAAGCAAGGTTCCAACATTTATTTTGCTAAAAATAAAAATAAAAATACCGATTGTAATTTACAAATCATTATACGATCAAAAAATTATAAGAGTAAAGTCATCCATACATATTTATTATTTCAAAAGAAATATTTCTTTAATCTTAATGAGGTATTTTTTATCTATCTCTTGTTGAAATAGAGTGTAACTATACAATGAGATATGTTGATCTTAATGCAATCAAATTCAACGAAAATGATAGATCATAAATGAAAATGGAAATTAATCATAAAGTAGATAGAAAATATAACACAAATATTTGTGTGGAGAAACCCTTTCAAGAAAAATCCACACCCAAAGAGACACAAGCTTGCATTAATGATAAAATAAGTTACAATACATCAATTTATCCCTCTAAAATCTGATAGCATAATAGTGCTTGACTGACTTGCAAAATAGCATGATCCCACTATCATCTTAGGGTATCAATATAGAGGAGACATGCATATAGGATATGGCTAATACCACATACCAAGCTAGGCATCCAAATCCTCATGGGATATCTTACACCTCACCAACATTGTAACATACCCTAAATAGTAAGTAACTCCTTTTACACACCTCACATCCACCTCCTACATCATAAGAATCATAGATTATATAATAATTTTTGAATGACCAAGATCCCAATCTTAGACACTCCATGGGAAGATTTTTTTTTTCCATAACATCAGACAATAGAAGATCCTCTTATGCCTTATTACACATCCTAATCTTTATCCAATTTTTAGTATCTCCTCAAAAACTAACTCCTGATTAAAATACAACTATAAATGCATTTAAGAGGGTAAATAATTAATGTATTTTTTTCTACCACATAAAGGGGCGTCCAAGTCTACGCTCACTATGTTCCTTGGCAACATGATAATTATTCATCAACAACATGAAATAAAACTATTATAATGTTGAATATTTATGATACTGAGAGGGGGGGTGAATTGGTATCACCTTTTACTTATTGAAAAAACATCATCCAATTACTCTAAATAATATAATGGAAAAGATGAGAAAGAGCAATAACAGAATATGAAACCACACAACACATGAACACCAAAATTTTATGTGGAAAACCCAATGAGGGAAAAACCACGGTGAGGATTAGTTCATTATATAATGTAGTTCCAAAATTGGATACAAAAGAGGCTCACTTCGAGATAAGAGAGGCTCACTGCCAGATACAAAATCTCACTGCTTACAAAGAGGACTCACTGTCCAAACAAGGAGGCTCACTGCCTACAAAATGATTACAGTAACAAAATGTCTTACAGCCAGAAAATGAACTGGTAAGAGTGCACCTAACAAGTGTTGATTTAGTTCCTTTGATGCTTAAATAATTTGCATGTCAGCTGATTGATATTCGCTCTTATTTCTATTCATTTTCAATCCATCAACCCCACACACCTTTCAATCTCCAAACTACCCAATATATATATATATATATATCTGATTTGTATGCAAGCATCAATTAGGTTGGCCTAATTAGATGCAATCTTTATTCACCAAAAAGATTAATTGTCGACTCCAAGTTAGCACAAAACTTCTCCAAAAATGGTTCAACTATGTAACACGCTATATCATGCCGGTATGGACTTTCTCATATATTCGCAACACAAATTAATCCACTGTACCACCAATTGTTTATTAGGTCGACCATGGATAGACCTAATAACAAAATGCAACACCAGACCAATGCCAACTTGCCATATGATCATATGAGCACACAGGATTGTATACTTACAAGATTCCAACATTCATAAACCATTTCCCAAAACCATGAACGACGATGATCACCAAAGGGGAAATGCAAACCAAAAATACCAGAGGATGTAAACTAGTTCTTCATACTAGTTCAGATTACTAGATCAAATTGACACCTTAACCAACATGGTGAAATCAATGAAAACACAAAGTCTGATATTCTTCATTCTTCCAACAATCTCCCCCTTTTTCATTGATGGCAACATGTACCAAAGGAATGTATAATTCTTCACACAGTTCTTCATCTATATAACAATCTCTCCAAATCTCTCCCCCTTTGACATCAATAGAAAAGGGTGAACAAAAATAGGACGTAAATGTATATACATGGTGACATTGCATATACAAAGAAATTCTAACTCCAAAACTTTGGGACTTCAAAACACCAAAACTTCCCAAACTCAAAAATTTTAAAACTCCCCCTTGGTCTAGCAATACAATTCTTCTTGTTTTTTTTTGTTTTTTCACTTTTCTCCTCCTTTGTCATCAAGGGAAAGATCCAAAAATTTCAACATTCAGAAACTTAAGTAAAAATAACACTTTTCACTTGAAACACTTTCTTGTATCTCTCTCTCACAGTTGGAAGAATCCACTTCCAAACTAACATGACAAAATCCATTATATTACTCATGATGTCCAACAAAGCTAACAATGTAAATGAGGATGATCAATCTATAGACGAAAACTATTATTCACAATCTTCTACATCATAGAGTATTCCAGAGAGATGATCTAACCGAACCTCAACAATTTCTTTAACAAGCCAAAAATTTATCACCACATCTTCCCTTTGTCTTTGAACAATCATCAACTCCACTTGTAATTCTCCAACTCTTATTATTTTTTTTCCTTCTTTATCTTTAAAGAAATTAAAAAAAAATCCAATACTATTCATTTAAAATTCAATGGCTTCAATTTTTCTTCTAAAATTGTCAACTGCAGTAGGCCACCAAAGACAATACTTGTAGATGTTCGAAATTTATTTAATGCATTTCCTTGTCTCATTAATGTGTTCAGATAACTTCTACTTAGCTTTAACACATCTTTTCTCAACCATAGCTTCAAACTTATGTCCTTCAGGACCTTCCAGCAATATTCTCTCTTCAACAACTTCAACTAGATTATCTGGTAATGAATCAAAAACACTTGAAATATCAATACCTTTCTTGATCAGATGCTCAACCAGAGCATCATCAATTTTTAGTCTATCCACCAGAGAGGACGCACTCCACAATTCACCAATCTTCTTCATCTCACCTTTATCTAACAATGTCTAAATATCATCTAGATCAGAAGATTCAGATCCACACAATGATTCTTCTTCATTTTCCTTTTCTTCTAGAATAGTGATGATGTCTTTTGTGATAATTTCCTCCTTTTGGATTTTGGAGGGGAATCACCAATAACAATTTATAATTCCTTTGTACTAGAGGATGAACCCTCCTCAAACCGACTAGACATAGGCATACCAGAGCATAAATCCTTCTACAAAGATAAGAAAAAGACTTTGCAAGAACTTGCATTGTCCTCCATACCTTTCAAATACTTGTAAACTTGTTTTCCAATAGGGACCTCGGATTCCCACTTATCATTTTCTTTTATCAGTAGTGAACTCAAAAAATAAAATACCAAACATGTAAGCAAAGACCCAAACCAGAAAGGGTAACCCTCAACCAAGGACATTCATACATTTTCAGTTAGGTTTTCCAAAATTATCACAGATCAAATTGCTTGTTTCCCTTCACCATTTTGTGCACTAGATATACAACAATAGACAAAGTGAAACCTTCACGATTTCTAAAATAGATTTTGTAAGAAATATTGTATTCAACATACCTTACGATGGGGTCGACAATATTATTTATTATCAAGGATCGAGGGTCTTTGTCGATTCTAATTAATTCCTCCACCTCTTTGTACTTCACTCTTTTCTTTATGGGGAGGTCACCAACACTACACAACTCGCTAATAGCATCAATTGCCTCCTTCATGATAGCGTAGGGTTTGTCCAAGGTAATGTTGACGTCCTTGAATTTACTTAATAGGAACAAGATGGATTCTCTATTTGTAAACCAAGTAAATTCTCTCCATAAATCCATGCCTAGGGTTTTTACGTTCTACAATTCGTTTGTCTTTAACCCTAATTCCATTTCCTATATTTTTCGATGATTGAATTCTTCCAATTCAACTCCCTTCAATATTAGTGGAATATTTCCACTCAGTCCTCTATTAATAGATTCCACCATCATACTTCTTTAAATTATTCCTTGCACAACAAAACTTCTTCTCTTACCTTTCTTTTTGTAACCACAAGAGAAAACTTTCGTCACTTGTTCTTGATTGTTCATAATGATTTCTCTAAATTACTGCAGAATCACTCCAAAATGCTTCAGGATCACTTCAAGATTGCTCCAAGTCGTTCATTGAATTCTCTAAATGAATAAGTGATCAAAATGACTTATGAATTTCTCTTTATACACCATCGTGTTGCCCTAATTCGCATTAAATTCAATAGGGTTCAAAAAGCTAATAAAAACCTTCTTTCACTGCATTGAGAAACCCTAATTTGCTCTGTAAATGAGCATGCTTGCACTTTTTCTTCCATTTTATTTTGCATAACCTCTACCCATTCATTCCTTACAACATATCCTCATGCCAAAATCTAGCATGACATATTTCTAGGGGGTTCGAACATTTTTTTGTTAAAGTTCCCCCTAAGACCATGCTAGGTGTAATTCCCAGAGGAATTGTCTACACTAAACGAGGGCACAAAAACATCTTTCATCTCTGGTTCTTCTTTATTCTTCCATATCTTATTCATTTCTTGCTTGATCTCATCTTTGTCAATCTTCTTCACAGGTTCATTTGCCTTTACCTGAGAAGACTGCTTTCCCTTTTTACTTCTGCAAACTCTTGAAATATGTCCTAGTTTGTTACAATTATAGCACACAACATTTCTTTGATTTGTTTGATTTCCTTTAACCATTGACTCTCTTTGTTTCCAAACTTGTTACTGGTATAGCAATATCCATCAAAGGATTGATTCATTCTACCTCCATTAAACCAATTCATCATTTGAGTTTTGCATTCACTAGCTCTATGTCCAACTTTCTGGCATGCATAACATTGTTTGGAGAAGGGATCGAAAAAATGATTCATCCTACTCCTTCACTCAGTTTCCCTGTGACCAAATTTATTGCATGAAAAACAAACACCATTGAAGAATGGATACATTTTATCATTTGGTTGTCTATTAGGCAGTCTTCTTCTTGGATTTCTTGTATGCTTCCCTTTATCTTGACTCTTTTGATTGTCCAGTGGATTTGAGTTCTGCGCATTCTTATATTTTTCACCGGCTTCATTTCCCAAGCCAAATTTTTCTTTAGAAGGTCTCTATCCTGCTATCAATTCATCAAGCTTGATGGAGCTTGTCTTGAAATCATCTTCACAAATTTTTTCTTTCTCTAGATCTGCTTTTAGGTTCATCACTTCTTGTTCAAGCCTTGAGCATACATCAGACTTACTTTGCACCATTGTATTCAGACACTCTTCAATTCTCTTATTTTCTTCCACTTGCACCTTCAATCCAGTGATCTCTTCATTTACTTTTTTCAATTTCTCACTCGCTTCTCTATCTTTCTTTGAATTTCTTCAATTACTCTTTCAATTTTTGAATGCATTCATTTGCCTCATCAAGATTTTCTTTCAGATCTTTGTTTTCATTTTCTGCCTTGTCAAGATCTTCAAGAGCAATTTGGAGCTCTTCTTTATCCATTTGTTTAATCTGCAAGATATTCCTCAAGTTGTTAGGCTTCTTCAGAGGAACCAGTGCTCTAATACCAATTATTGAATATTCGTGATACTAAGAGGGGGGTGAATCAGTATCACCTTTTACTTATTGAAAAAACATAATCCAATTACTCTAAAGCATATAACATAAAAGATGAGCAAGAAAAATAACAACATATGAAACCACACAACACATGAACACCAAAATTTTATGTGAAAAACCCAATGAGGGAAAAACCACGGTGAGGATTAGCTCACTATTTAATGTAGTTCCAAAACTGGATACAAAAGAGACTCACTTCCAAATAAGAGAGGCTCACTGCCAGATACAAAAGATCACTGCTTACAAAGAGGAGTCATTGTCCAAACAAGGAGGCTCAATGCCTACAAAAGGATACAATAACAAAATGGCTTACAACCAGAAAATGAACTGGTAAGAGTTCACCTAACAAGTGTTGATTCAGTTCCTTTGATGCTCAGAGAATCCACATGTCAGCTGGTTGATATTCACTCTTATTCATATTCACCTTCAATCCACCAACCCCACACACCTTTAAATCTCCAAACTACCCAATATATATATATATATATATATCTGATTTGTTCACAAGCATCAGTTAGGTTGACCTAATTAGATGCAATCTTTATTCACCAAAAATATTAACTTTCGGCTCCAATTTAGTACAAAACTTCTCCAAAAATTATTAAACTGTGTAACATGCTATATCATGTCATCATGGACCAAATATAGGTCACTCATATATCTGCAACACAAATTAATCTATTTATACCACCAATTATTTATTAGCTCGACCATGGATAGACTTAATAACAAAATGCAACACCAGACCAATGCCATATGATCATATGAGCACACAAGATTGTATACTTACAAGCTTCCAACATTCATATAAACTATTTCCCAAAACCGCGAACAACGATGATCACCGGAGGGGAAATGCAGACCAAAATACTCAACCGAAAATATCAGAGGATGTAAATTGGTTCTTCATATCGGTTTAGAGTACCAAATCAAACTAAAACCTTAACCGACATGGTGACATCAATGACAACACAAAGTCTAATCTTCTTCATTCTTCCAACATATAACTCATCTAGGATTTTTAAGGTGAATGACACCTAAGACTAACATCTCCATGCACATGTAATGCTTTTAGGAGTACCATCAACTAGGGATATTTCATAAGGTGTTTCATATATCATTGGCTTCCGCAACTACTCCAACATATATTAAAGGCATGACATTTACATCAGTGCCAAGGTCAATAAGAACTTCCTTTGGTAATCTACCATATATATTTAAATCAACTAGGACAATACTTTTCTTCTACTTCTTTGAGGTTTTTACCATATCGTTGACATGGAAAATCTTGTCATCTCTAAAGTTAGTATTCTAGTACTTGGAAAATTATTTTAGTTTTTCTATTTTTTTCTTCTTTTTCCAAGTTGGCCTTGGAACACCAAACCTTTGTACCTCTATTTTTGAAACTAGGACTTACAATCCTCTCTTTTTTCTTGAATACTTAGATACTCATAAAATTTCTACAATTAAATCATGTTTATATTTTAAAGGATATTCTTCTTATTCCTCCTCTTACTCCACTTAAACTCCCTTTCTCTTGCCAATGTCAATCCCTCCTTATGTGATCACTTTAACTAATTTTTATTTCTTATATTCTTACATGGCTTTCATCCTCGAATTCTCCTTTCTTTTATAATACTCATATAATATTTATTATTCCTCTATCAGTGAGGTTTCACCTATCTCCACCTTATTTTTTATCTTATATTTATGGCACAAGGTCTTCTAGAATTAGGGGTTCTCTTTTAGGAATTTTCATTAAATATTTTTCTTTATTTGTTATATTTGTCCTTGAGAATTCATCATTCTTTGTTTTTATCGGTATCTATCATTTTATATTATATTGAGCTACTTTAGAATGAATAAAAGCATCCTAATTAGTATTTCCACATAATCCATGAGGTTTTCTTTCTCCCCTTTACATTCATTTGTATAGTTTCTCATCTCACTACACTTAAAAAAAGTTACTTATTTTATCCTTATCTTCCCTTAGCCTATTCCTATATTGTGTTTCCCTCTATTTTCATTATGATACCCTCATCAACCTCCTATATGTGAGTAATATTCTTGTTAACTTGTATAGGGACCCTCATCTTGAATCTATGACACTATATGATTCACATAATATATCAAATAGGGTTGAGACTCCACTTTGAAACTTGGTTGCCATGATCTTGTGTGTTTAATAATTTTTATTATAATTTTGAGTTTAAATTGTGCATTATTATACTAAGGCCTATTTCCATTATTAGTATTATACAAAGATTCATGTTCATCTCTCATTTAGAAGAGTAATAAAGGGAAATCATCTATTTTGTAGTCATCTCATTCTCCACATATGCAACAATACACACTCTCTACAAGTTCCAATCTTAACACAATGACCCTTTCTATGCCTTCTATCATAGTGAATTAATTTCTCAATTTTTATTTATTCAAGTAGTACATGCACCATATTTTGTTTCTCCTAAAAAGAGTCCAAAGGTATTCCTTTTCTTTACCTTGTCCAATATCTCTTTCTTAAGTTTTGATTGTTCTATTTCTAACCTTTGTTTTTTTATCTCATTCTTTTTTAGTATCCCCTTCTCACTTCCATTAATGTGCTTCACTTCTTGAGGCTAATTATAGTACTTCAATCTATGATTCAAATATTCTCCCATATAGTGGTGCCCTCATTGTAGGTACTAAGCCTCATATGAACCATTTAGTCCTCTATTTTCACTTAATGTTTCTTTCAAATTTCCCACCATTCTTTTAAATATCTGATCATAATTCTTTATTCTTTCATATTTATTCTTACACATATCTCTTATTTTGTTAATGCTTCTATATGATACGTTTGGAGATCGAGAAAATATTTATCAACTTTATTTTTTTAGTTTGATCAATTCCTTATTCTTTTATATACAAATTCAAATCTTCATCCCTTAAGGCTCCAAAAAAATCATATAATGTAGTTTGATTGTCTCAAATTCCTAATCTTATCCATATAGGTTCTAAAATTAAAAAATATTCTCTAGCATATTTAGTATATTTCCTAAATATAAGAAGTTATGTTTGGTTACAATCCATTTATATTATTTGAGAGGTAGGTTATCTTGATTTTTCTTTGTGTTCTTTTCTCTACCTTACTTTATCTTAATTCCTTTATTTTGATCAAGAATCAATGTGTCTATCTTCTTTGTCTCTTTCTATTTTTCACAATTTCTCATTGTCTCATAATATTTCTTTCTCTATCCTAATCTTTAGATATCTCAATCTTAAACAATTCTTCTCCTAGAATTTCTCTACTCACACTAATAATCTCACTCTCAATTTATTTATTTACACTTTTATATTCCTCCTTCTAGAAGGTATGTTAGAAATTAAGATATTAAGGTTATTAATCATCACAAATAAAAAACAAGATAAATGAAATGATAATTAGAAGATGTAAAAATTCAACACATTCAACAATATATGGGGAAGCCCTTATATGTTAAATCCTCATAAATTAGTAATTCATTATAAAACACTTACAAAATATAGTTTATTAATACCTAGGTTGAACTTGGGAAGCCACTTCTCTTTACGTACAAATGGCTAATAATACCTATTGTCCATAGTGATACAATTCGCAATTTATCTCTAGATTCCTTACTACTCTCAATGAGAGATAACCCGAAGGGATATTAATCACACCTATTCAAAAACTACCAATTTTAAATAATTAATAAGTTGATAATTTATTAGATGAGTAATTATTTAAATAGTTTATGCTTTATAAAGCATATAATATAGATAAAGTTTTATAACCTTATATTATAAAAATATATAAATGTTATAAGGGTATTTGACCCTTATAATATTATGTTTTAGCATCCCCCATCATGTTAATAGGGGGCATCACCTTTGAATTTTTATAAAATAAAACATCAATTACCCTAGTAATGTAGGTCTTCTTTGACACTAATAACTAAGGTAAAAAATATATGCCAAAATAAATAATGTGTATTCTAAAATACATGAAATTCATCTTTTCATTATTTATAATCCTAGAATTTTAAAAATTATGTTTTGTACAAGGTTTTATAAATTATTTATTAGGATTTGGGACTCTTCAAACTAGCATCCTACAAGATCATTACATTATACTCATAGGTCTTGAAACAAATAAAAATAGAACCCTAGGCTTAATGTGATAAACCTAAGATTCAAATTGTGTTTCATGTGTGTGGTAGTGTCTTTTTCTATTGTTTCATTAAGATGGAGATCAACAAGGTGATTAGATTGAATTTCAACCATGAAGGTGAGCCAATCAAACCTAGATATGCATCTTATTGAGTCTTAGATTGGATTGGAATTGATTTTACCTTGATTTAAAACCTACTTAGACTATATGACCTAATATGGAAAATGCAAGCTCTCGACAATGACATACAATAATAAAGGTTTGTTGGAAGATCTAGGAAGGGAAGGGTGTTGTGTACCTATCCTGAAAGTTTGGTGCTAGTCTAAATAGGAGGATAAAGTCTCCCAAGGGCATCTAGGTCCTTGTATGCCTCTTTTGTTCTATTTGTGCAATCCTCTGACGTCAGATCTGAGATCCTTGTCTCTGCTTGCAAACTTATCGGATCACTATCAAATAACTTTGTAGGTGAATTTTTATGAGTTGACAAGGTATGGGGCTTTTAATGCAACATTGAATAAATGATCTTTAACCTTCCTTCAATCCTCTCCAAACTTGAAATCTTCACATTCAAAAAGATAAGAAACATTGTGTCATTTAGGGGCTTGCCTTGGTCAAACCTCGTGTTAGTGTTTCCACTTCCAAAAATAGGAAAGATAAATGATAGGAAGGAATGATGAATCAGCAAAGTGTTGCAACTCACCACCCTTCAATGGCTTCCTTGAAGGAATGAATTCATACACATCACTTCAAGGTATTGGATCTTGATTTCTTGATTGCTTGAATTGCTTGGAGACTTACAACAAGGGTTAGCCTTCGCAAACAATGATAATATAAACACACATAAATTCACATAGGATTTGACATGATGTTATGATCTTGAATTTCTGCAATAAAGCTCTAAACATACTTCTCTTGACTTGCTTGATAGTTCTCTTGGTCAAAATATTTTCTAATAGTTTCTAGATTCTCCTTGTTATATTTGAAATGATGCAATAACTAGGTATTTATAGGCATTTCTATAATTTCCCAATAATTAAATCCCGATAGCCGACATTTACAACTTGAATTTTAAATGTTAAAATACTGACATCGACATATTCAAATTTAGATCTCAAAAAAATAGGGGGACTTAGATGCCTAAGAGCATCCCAGGCCTGGCCCTATTTTCCAATACTTTAGTTTTTGGGATAAAAACATTAAATTAATGCATTTGTTCAATGCTTACAATTTCTCAAAACATGGTAAAAATAAGTTATAGAATGCATAATTTAGGAAATTAGGGACTCAATTAGGCTTAATAATTTAGGGGGAGCAAAATATAGTGTGAAATTATCAAGGGTGACAATTTACGACACTATATTTAGCCCCACTTTAGTGAGAGTATGAACTTACGCCTAGACTCACACTAAAGTAAAAAAATCTATGTCAAGAAGGGTCAAATTGTCCAAATAATGAAGAGATAGGATGACTAAGGATCAAGGGGGAGTGCACAAGCCCCCAATATCCAATATCCCATGGAAAACCAACATAAGCACAAAGGAACACATGCATGTATGAAATGCAACAAGACAAAATACACATACATATATGCTGAAAAACACGAAACATACACAATGAAAACACATAACATAGCATAACATATAAATGAAAAAAAAAAAACATGATGTAAACATAATGCAAACACAAAGAAGACACATAAATACACACAAAAAAACATAAGGTCGGTGCTAAAAGATTCGATTCATTAAGGCAAAGATATCTTAGTCTTAAAGATTCTCAAATACCAAACGTTGTCCATCGAATAAATTCTTACTCCCATGAGGATTATAAATTTATGTTATGACACATCACTCATGGGCCACATGAATCTACTAGCTATAAATTTGTTTTATGCTAGGTGTCCATGCAATATGATGAGTTCCATAAGGCTAGAAAGTTGTGTTATACTAAGCACTCATAAAACACATAGCTCTATTGGCAAGCAAGTTGTGTTATGCTCGATGACCATGTTAAGGCGTTCATGACTCACACAATAGAATTTTTTTATATTTTCTAGGTGAATCACAAACAAGAAGGAAACATGGGCTAGTGAAGTCTAATATTCACTAGGTGAGCCCCCAAGACAAGGTAGCAAAATGAGAAACACATTAGGTCTACTGAAGTTTGTTATTCACTAGGTGTGTACCCATAACCATACCAAAAGTTATAATCCCTGATAACCTTGATAAGATGCTACAAAATGATCAAGATTTTAAGTAAATGCCACACTAAGTTCAATGCATGTGAACAAAGTGAAGCAAAATGAAAAAATCTTCTAAGGAGGTGTATAAATGATGACAAGATAAGGTCGAAACCTTAAAAGGTGTTATAACAACACCACCACAAAAGGTGATTTACAAAACAACAAAGGGGCTTTGTTCAATATATGAAAGGTCACACATCAGGAAACATCACACATGACATCACCATCAAGAGAGGACTCGTCATGGAATAAAAATGCACACCTTAAGGCATACTAACAATAGAATTACCACTAAGGGGAACTTCATATGCTAAGAAAGATCACACTCTTAGAGGAAATCAAGCCCAATATCAACACAAAGGAGACACACATAGATTAAGAAGGTCACGCTTTCATTGAGGTCACACTTTCTAGGAGATATATGTTATCATCACTAAAAAGGGATCATTCCTTATGCAAACAATGAGAAGGAGACTATATTCCCCCTTAAAATGTTAGTGTACTTGCTACACTAAAATTTTAAGAAGATAAAGAGGAATCCCTTGCTAGAAGGAATGCACCTAGGGAAAGGCTACCTAACCCCTAGCCCCCAAGTGTAGGGACAAATACGAGCTAAGTTGGATGATGATATGTTGCTACTTGTGAAATGAAATATGATAACATAAAGCCTAGTTTATACCCCCATGCATGGTAGTGGTCATGTTTTGATACCACAACCACCACATGGAAGGAGTAGAAACTAATGATATTTGTCTCTTGTATGATTAAGTGAAGATGTTTCATTATTTTTGAATGACAATAACCAAGACCTTTTTTTGTGTCTTGTGTATTGGGTTCTATGCATGTACATGTATATTGTGTTCCTTTACACCACATCCTTTTACATTATAACCATTTTAAAAAAAAAATGATAACCTCTTCCATAAATGGCTTCCATTTCTTTCAAAGAAGGTTATTTTTTATGATCATTTTAATCATAAGTGAATGTGTAATTTGTGTTTTCCTCTCTAATAGTAGTTGTGGATGATTTACTGATAGATTGTGTTGATATCATTGTGACGTTTTTCTTTTTTTTTTATGGTGTAATCTTGTATTCCCCCATGAATGTAGGTGTGAAATCTAATTATCCCCATTCATCATCCAACAAATTTTTCACCAATGAAAGACACTCATATTTTTCCTCAAATTTTAAAGGTTCTAGTTTGGTAGTTGGTGTCAATGTTCTAAGAGGATTCTTCATTCCTATTTTAGTTTGTAAATAATTTTCAGATTTTGGATCAACTTTTATGATGTAAACCTTATTGTTGTAAGTGTATTTCATTAGATGATGAATCATTGAAGGTAATCCTTTCATTTCATGAATCCTTGGTTTACCCAAGAGAATATTATATGAAATATCATGGGGTAGGACATGGATGGGAGTTTATAACACAAGCTTACCAAATTTAATAGGAAATGCTATCACACAAAGTGGTTGTCTTTCCACATTATCAAAACCTTTGATTGATAAATAAACGAGCTGAATTAATGTTTTTTCTGCTTCAATTCTATCTAAAATATTTACACTGCAAACATTAATCCATAAACCATTGTCAATGAGGGTACATATAATCCTAATCATGTTAATACTAGCTGATGAATCCAGTTTATGGTTTAATTTTGATAGAGTTTGTTATCCATTTGATGCAGTTGTCATAGACTTTGATACTTCGATGTTCACCTTTTTATGATATTTCTTCAAAACCATAGACATTGAACATGATTTTATTTTCATAACCTTTAAATGACATTGACATGCTATATGAACTATCTATGTTAATTTTACATGTGGATTAATGAATGTCACTTTGAGATGGTTACAAATATGCAATTGTTGTGTGCACTAATATTATCATGTAGATATAATTAGAGGCTTGCAATTAAGGAAGATTATGCCAGCTGGTCATCTTCCATACCAGTCAACAAGGTGGTCATTCAATAAAAAAATGCTCTCGACAACGAGAGATTCCTCATTCAAATCAAAGTTGTAACCACCTTGTAATAGTCTTAATTGTTTGTTGAGTGAATATAGGCATTACTGTTGTGCTAAGTTTGTGTTCAGACAAACATGCTTGCCCAGATTCCGCGCATGTGTAACTGCTTGTCCACTTTTTATGCTTTCACGAATGTGGTGTCCTCTTGTTCTGACAGAGTTGACAACCTTGTTAGGTGATTAGTTAATAGTCGATTTTCTTATAAATAAGACTAGGATGCTCCTTCTCAGGAGGTTGCTTAATTTGATGATGTACTTGCACTCTTATTTTTTCAGTAATATAGTCATGTTGCTCGATTGTACTTATATTTTCCAATGAATGAAATGAAGTTATAAGTTTGTGCATCTGAGTTTACATTTGTTTTAGGGGATACTCATCCAAGGGGGCCCACTTGGTGAGTATTTTATCCCTTAGTTAGTTAGTTATTATATGTTCAATAATTATTTAAGAATTTGGCACTGTTTGTTCCTACAACCACTAAAATTCCATTAAGTGACTATTCCTACAACCAAAGCAGACATAGTAGTTTCATGTTTGTTCACGCATATTTTCATTTATGTCATGCATTTTAGCTTAGTATAGTTATTGGTTGATGCTCAACACTTATGTTATTTCCTTCCAAGCAATTTACTTTCATCATTGTGTCTTTCTTAGCTGTAGGATGAATATGGCTACTTCAAATTCCTAGTGCACATACTGTGTTGACCTATTTCAAGTTTGCATCCCTGGGTTGACAAGTTAAATGCATCTTCATGATGATTGAAATAGCTATTCAGATTAGATGTCCAGTCTTTGAATCACATTTTTAAGGGCTTAGTTGTTAAATCATTGTAGGAGGCTAACATTTTTGGCATCGTTGCCAGGGATGGTGTCAAACTAGGGAGTTCTTTGGAGTCATTGATATTTTTCTTTTTGTATTAATTCTGGAAGTTGTTCTTAGTATACCCCTCATTTAGGAAAGCAATGACCCCCTATTCTTTTTCCAATTCTTTGTGTGAGTTAGTTGATAGTGAGTTGATACTGTATGCATAGAGAAAGGATGAGAGATGCTCATGGGAGATTCCTTCCTAATAATCTTGATCTATTCCAGATAATTAAGTATCAGAACCTGCCAAGAGACGAACAAGAGGACGAGCCACACCCCTTTGTTGATACATTTCTAGATCTGACCAGTTCTAAAGTTTCCTCTAAAGATCAAAATCTGATTGAGAACCCCCTTGCTTTGGAACTTCATTAGGCAGGCATGGGTGATGAAAATAGAAATAGACCTAACCAACCATCTTTTCCTTTCCCCATTGCTCATCAGAATGAAATAGACAACCTCAAAAATATCACTGCTTCAGTCCTTCCTAAGTTTTATGGACTTGTCAAAGAAGATCCTAATATATTCTTGTTTGAGTTTGATATACTCTACAAGAGTTATGACTATACCATTGATTCCCATAAGCTTAAGCTATTCCCTGACACCTTGAAATAAGCTGCATTATGATGGTTCGTGATCTTAGGCAGAGATACTATGGTGACTTGGGAAGACATGAAGACAAATTTCCTTAAGAAATACAAGGAGTATTGCATAGGCAATGACATGATAGGAGATGGAATTTTTAGGATGCAACAAAAAGAAGATGAGAGCCTGGAAGACTATATTTCAAGGTTTCTATTTTTCCTATAGAAATCTCCAGACCATACACTCAATGAAGAGTCACAAAAGTTTATTTTCTTAAGAGGAATTAATGACAACTGCACAAATGCCTTGGACCTGATGTGAGGAGGAGATATCACCAAAGTTCCTTGGGAGGAAATCAAGAAGATATGTCAGAACTATTCTAGGGCAGCTTCAAAGAAAGGGAGAGCTTACCAATTCTCCATGGATAAGTCATCTACGAGTGGAGTTTCAAGGATGGATATTACTCACTTACTCATAGACTTCAAGCAAGACATCATAAACAATTTGGCTACTCAGTTGGATACACTTCAGGCCAAGAAGAAACAAGAGGAGGCGGAGGCAATGTTGGTAGAATATTTCCCTCATTGCAAACAAAAGAAGGACTATAGATGTAAGATGATAGCTAATATTGACAGCAAGTAGATGGCACCTGAATTCAAACCAATCCAAGGTGAAGAAGATCAAGTCTACTATGTTGCACAAAGGAGGACATGGGCTTCAAAACAAGGTATGCCACTAGATCCACTATCTTTTGTTGGGCCATGTTTCAATTCTTATTCATCTAGTAACCAATGGCAACCCCCATATCTATCCAATTATGGAGGATATCCACCACAGCCTTGGAATAACCCTCCAAATTCCTATCCCAATCACCAAACTCTCCACCCCAGTGGTAGCAACCTCAGGGGAATTGGCAGCAATTTCAAGGAAATTGGCAGCCACCTCTAGGAAACTAGTAGCAAACATCCCAATGGAGGGGAGGAGAACAATTACCAAACCAGACAACCAATTACATGAAACCACCTTCTCAGCCTCAACAACCTGCTATAATTCCTCCTCCTACTAGTTCAAGTTCAAATGCACCTAAACCTACCCAACTACCAGCTCAGCCCACACCTAACCCAAATAACAAACCACAACAGTAGTCGGTATACTCTACTAATCCAAATCAATTTCTTGCATATGATGTGAGTGTAATTAACATCCACTTGTGTTCAAGAACTACTTTTCCAGCTCCTTCCACACCCATTATCACTAAGTTTCCTATGGAAGAAGAGGAGCCTCCAACTGTTCTCATTCAACCAAGTGCACCTAAAAATCATGAAACAATCCCAGTCAAGAAGACTGAACCAGAACCACCATTTCCCCGAGGTTGGAAACTATGTAATAAAAGGAAGAGGAGGGCACAACTTTTGACATTTTTTAGATCAGTTGAAGCATATATGTGTCCAAATACCTCTATTTCAGGCCATAAAATATGTTCCCATATATGGAAAAGCAATCAAGAAAGCATGGCTTAAGAAGCTAGGAAAGAAGAAGAAAGACCACACTATGGTTCATGTGGTGGGATAGTTGGCTGACATCATGCTTGAGAAAGTGACTATTCCCAAGTATAATGACCTAGGGAATTCTATGGTAGGAGTTGTTAAAAATAGGATCCAAATAAAGAATGCTCTGATTGATTTGGGAGCAATAATAAATGTAATGACTAAGGAAATCTTGCAACAACTAAATGTTGCAAGTATGAGACCTACTCCTACCATCCTACAACTTGTTGATAGTTATACTATTAAGCTTGATGGGATAGTAGAAGATCTTTTGGTAGCTCTAGATTCTTTGGAGTACCCAACATATTTTATGATTCTTTCTCCTAAGGCCACACTAGGCGAGTACCCCATTATTCTTGGAAGACCATGGTTAGCAACAATAGACACCTATATTGGATGTTGAATATGAGACATGAGAATTTATTATGGAAAGAGCACCAAAAATCTTGTTCTCTATCCTCTTGCTCACCCATCCCATGATAAGAATGACCTTGTATGGCCACATGTTGGTGAAGAGGCCAAGGAAGTTAATTATGTGGCACAACTTATGATGTTAAGCATAATGTCTTTCCTGCAACTTCAAAATGAAGATGAATTATTGTCTAATATAATTTAGAACCATTATGAGGGAAAGGAAGTATCATCCCCTCATGCATCTGATTCTACTAATCCAGTGAAGACACTCTTGTCCGCTCTTCCTGCAGTCGAATTTCCTACAATAATAGGTATTTTTCATACATTGTTGTTATAAGAGTAAAGGTTTTAACTTAATTATGTTGATTAAGTTACCTTTATTCCCTTCTTAAGATTTCACGTTAGTTTGCATAAAGTGACATTTAATAATTATATTAATTATTAAATGTTTTCCTATTAGGGCTTCTTTTAGGGTTTTTCCTATTAGGGTTTCTTTAAGGTTTGCATGATCTCCTTTTATAAGGATTGATCCCATTGTATATTCATATCAATTCATTCTCTCATTATCTCTGATATATACATTTTTAGTTTTTAAAGAACCCTTGCTTGTTTGTCTCCATCTCTTCTTTTGTGACAGGTTATTTGCATGCAGGTGATCTTCGGGGTTTGTGAAGTTGTATTTTCTCAACTTCTACATGGTATCAGAGCTCCAGACTTGCTGCTTCTTGTTCTTGTTTTAAATATTTTTGGAGCTTCAAGGGTTTGGGGTTTGTTTTTTTGATCCAGGCCATACCTGCAATTTCAAAGCATTTTGAGCCCAAACGGACTTTGCCATTGCGTCCACAGCGGTCCAAAACCCCTAAATCGACTATTCATTTGTCCATTTTGGACATAGTTGATTTGAGAGGCAAATTGTTTTAGCTGTACGGTCGTCCGTTTGCCTGGTAAAAAAAAAATCCGTTTTTTTTTTCAAAAAAAATATTGTTATTGTTTTTTTTGTTTTTTTTTTTAAATAAAAATAAAATTTGCAATTTAAAGGCTTGCGGGCCTTGTATGAGGGTACCCGCAGGTACGCAAGAACCTGCGGACCCTTAGGTACGCCGACCAGCGTACTGCCAGCCACTGGCAGCTTTAACGCTGACTAGCAGTTTGACAATACCGCTGACGGCGGTACACTAACTGCCGCAGGCGGCGGCCCCCGCATGCTTTTTTTTTTATTTGTTTTTTTTTCATATAATTTTTTTTAAAAAAATAAAAAATAAGCCCTATTATGCTTTTGCGGTAACGACCGTTTGGCCATCAAATTTAAGCCAGTATTTTTGCTACGACGACCGTATGACCGTCAAATTTAATGCAGCGCAAACTTTTTTCCCCTTTGGACCTATTTTCTTCCAGAGGCCGTAATTTGGGCATACGATATCAATTTTTGGAAAACGAGATATCATCAAAAAGTTGGTTCTGTCAACTTTCCAGTGGTGTTGGTTTCATCGCTTCATTTTTCTTTTGGTACATTCTACAGCCAGTTGAAGTCAAATGAGTTGCTTTCAGTCCCAAGCTCATAACTTTTGATCTGTTTCTCCATTTTTGGCGATCTCACCGGCATTGGAATCGTATTTCAGATCTCTTCAGTTCTATTGATGCAATTTTTCCAGATTTCACTCCAAGTATATTTTATTCAGTTTTTAGTTTTTCACACTCTGGTGAATTACCTGGACATATTCTTTCTTGGGAACTTTTCGTTTGCATGGGATGCTTCATTTTTGGCTGTTCTTCATGTATTTCCAGCTTTTTTGTCCTTTTTTGGGCATTTTGAGCATCATTTGTAAGCAATCTTTTATGTAAACGCACTGAGATAAAGTGCCACACTATTGTACATGCATTTTTGGGGATTTTGCACATAAGGTTGTGTCATATTTTATACTCGCACTATTTTATAAAGTGTCATGGGGGGTTTGTGTAGTGCCTTTGTTTTGCCATCACACCTTTGTCCAGTGAGTGTCCCTCCACGACGACAGTGGATCCATATGATTCCAGCCTCACACATGTGTGCTTTGTTTTGCACACCACTTTTTTAGTTGCAGGTGCTTTCTTGTACACTTTCAGATGTTGTTTCTTCTCCTTTATGCACTACAGGGTGTTTCACATCATTTCAGTGGATCCATCATTTCAGTGGATATGTTAGGCTCTCCCAGTTAAACATTATGGGGGGATATTATATTGTTCGTGCTAATTTTTCCTTGGTTTCGCCTTGGAAGGGATCTTCCATTCTCAGTTGATCAGTGTTTTCAGACTATTGGTTCTTGTGCCATCTATATCTTTGTTCCAGGTGTTTGCCTTTGTTTTCCATATGATTCGAGTAGTGTCATTTGGGGCACTCATACAGATTGTTGTCTTCTTGATCTTGATCATCTTATCTTCAGTGGAGGTTCTTCAACACCATAGCAGTCATCTTTCAATAGTTGTTTGCAACTTCTTCTGCTTCAGTGATGTTCTTCTTGGCTTTCTGCATCTCTTTTTGGAGTAGAGCTTTTCCCATGAGGTTTTCTCTATTTCTCCATTTTACAGAGATTTGGTTGTATTTGGGTACCTGATCTGGCCTAGTTGTCGGGACCCATGTTTGCCTTCTTGCATTGTAGTTACCTTTGCTTTCTTGCATTTGTTTGTAGCTGCATTGTTGCTCATCTTAAGGGGGGGTGTTAGAGTAAAGGTTTTAACTTAATTATGTTGATTAAGTTACCTTTATTCCCTTCTTAAGATTTCATGTTAGTTTGCATAAAGTGACATTTAATAATTATATTAATTATTAAATGTTTTCCTATTAGGGCTTCTTTTAGGGTTTTTCCTATTAGGGTTTCTTTAGGGTTTGCATGATCTCCTTTTATAAGGATTGATCCCATTGTATATTCATATCAATTCATTCTCTCATTCTCTCTGATATATACATTTTCAGTTTTCAGAGAACCCTTGCTTGTTTGTCTCCATCTCTTCTTTTGTGACAGGTTATTTGCATGCAGATGATCTTTGGGGTTTGTGAAGTTGTATTTTCTCAACTTCTACAATTGCCACATAAACTCAAGGTGCCAAGCATTAGTGAAGTAGCTATGGTAGAGTTAACTACACAAGTGTAGGTGTCAAAAGGAAAATATCTAAATATTGATAAAAAATTGAGTGAAGAACAACAATTGTCATTGGAAAACTTACTAGGGGCCCACTAGTGTGCATTCACGTGGGATTATCATGATATGAAGGGATTGGACCCTAAGCTTTTCATTCATAGGATATACATAATAAATTATTTTACACCAGTGAGGCAACCTCAAAGAAGAACCAACCCTGCATTGAGAGAAATTGTAAAAGGCAAACTACAAAAATTGCTAGATGTGGGATTCATCTACCCCATTTCAGATAGCCAGTGAGTGTTCCCATTGGTGATTGTGCCCAAAAAAGGAGGGAAGTTGCGAGTTTGTGTTGATTACAGGGAACTTAATGTTGCCACCAAAAAGGACCATTTTCCCTTACCTTTCATAGATCAAGTTTTGGAATCACTTGCAGGAAAGCAATAATTTTCTTTCCTAGATGGATTCAACGACTATAACCAGATCCAAATTGCACCATAGGACCAGAAGAACACAACCTTTACCTATCCTTGGGGGACCTATTCCTACTTAGTACTTTCATTTGGCTTATGCAACGCACCTGCAACTTTTTAGAGGGTAGTCATTAGCATATTTTCAGACATCTCTCTTGATTACATGGAAATCTATATGGATGACTTCACTACTTATGGTGTTGATTTCAATGAAGCATTCAAAAATATCAGGAGAGTCCTACAAAAATGTGAAGACCACAATTTATCTTTAAATAGCGAAAAGTGTTTCATGATGATGCAGGAAGGTGTAGTTCTTGGTCACTACATCTCTCACAAAGGAATTCAAGTAAATCGTGCAAAGATTGAGGTGATCACCAATCTACCTATCGCTGCAAAACAAAAATATGTTAGGATTTTCCTAGGACATGCAGGTTATTATAGGAGGTTCATGTAAGACTTCAGCAAAATGGCAACACTATTGTATAATCTCCTAACTACAGATGTTCAATTTCAATGGATAGAAGAGTGTAACAAGGCATTTTCTGATTTGAAAGTAGCTTTAACTCATGATCCTATACTCAAGGGTCCTAATTGGGAGCTTCCTTTTCACATCCATACAGATGCATTAGACTATGCTATAGGAGAAGTCTTAGGACAAAAATAAGGAGCTATTGAAAATTTTATTTATTTCATTAGCAAAAATATGCAAGGAGCTGAATTCAACTATACAGTGACAGAAAAAGAAATGTTAGCAGTGATCTATGCCCTAAACTAATTTAGGCACTACATAACAAGCTACCAAAACTTTGTGCACACTGATCATGCAACCATTAGATACCTCATGAATAAACCCTTGATATCAGGTAGGTCGGCAAGATGCTTATTGTTGATGCAGGAGTTTGACATAACCATTGTGTATAAACTAGGGAAGGCCAATGTTGTTGCAAACTTCCTTTCGAGGCTGACTACATCAGAAGACAATCAAGTTGTAGATGACTCTTTCCCTGATGAGAATCTATTTTCCATCAGTGTGTAGACACCCTGGTATGCTGACATAGCTAATTATTTGGTCATAAGAAGAGTTCCTCCTCACTTCTCTCCAAAAGAGAAGAGGGTGCTCATTGAAAAATATTTTTCTTTCTCATGGATTATTGGATGTTTTTTCTACACTGGACCAGACCAAATCATGAGGAGATGTGTGAAGGAAGATGAGACATATGATATTTTGCATGCATGTCACAATGAACCCTGTGGAGGCATTTTACAGCCAAGAGGACATCAATGAAGATCTGGAACATAGGATATTACTGGCCCACACTCTACAAGGATGCAGGGAGATATATAAGGAAGTGTGACAAATACCAGAGGATGGGTCGACCAACCAAATCTGATGAGATGCCACTTTACCCCCAGGTAGTAATCACTCCATTTGATAAGTGGGGATTGGATTTTGTAGGACCCATTGATCCTCTATCAAATGGTAAATCCTATATCTTGGTATGCATTGATTATGTAACCAAGTGGGTAGAAGTAAAGGCCATGAAGCATGCAAGAGACAATAAGGTTGCAAAATTTCTTTATGATGAAATTTTCATGTGGTATGGGGTTCCAAGAGAGATAGTGACTGATCAAGGGGCTCAATTCACTTCAACCCTTGTTACAAAATTGGTCAATGAGTACAAAATTAGACACAAGAAGTCTACTCCTTATCACCCTTAGGCCAATGGCCAAGTTGAGGTGACCAATAGAGAAATTGAAGCCATTCTGACCAAAACAATGGCTATCCATAGAAAAGATTAGGCAAGCAGACTACCAAAAGTTGTTTGGGCTTACAAAACTATCTGGAAAACAACTAAATGATTCACTCCATTTGAGTTGTTGTATGGAAATATAGCTATGATGCCCATTGAATTTGAGCATAAGACTCTTAGGACTGTAGTAGACTTGGGGATGGATATCTTTGAGGCACAAAGGGACATAATCATGTAGTTGAATGCTTTGGATGAGATGAGGAAGGAAAATTTACATCACACAGAGGTAGTGCAGAATTAGAAAATAAGGTGGCATGATAAATTCATCAAGGATAAGAAATTCTAGCCAAGTGACTAGGCACTACTCTATGACTCAAGGTATCAAGACAATGCAAGAAAATTGCAGACATGATGGCTAGGACCATATGAGGTTGCTGAAGTTTTTTCCAATGAAGTTGTTCGTCTCACTACCATTGACCCTATCAGATTTAAGTTGATTGTCAACGGTCATCGCCTCAGGTTGTATCACAATCCAACTTCTAAGGAGGAGTTCCTGCAGTAATTCACTCAGCATGTAGCACCTGAACTTCCTACAGCCGAAGGAATCGAACCTAGTGTCCCTCCTTCTGGCTAACTAAGGTATGTAACTTGACATAATAAATACTTCCACTTTTATGGGGGTCTACTTCTTCACCCATCCACTCATCCATTACACCTTTCTCTCTCTTCCATCACACCGCCATTATTTCACTTCATTCCATTTCATCTCACTCCACTCCACTTCACTTTCATTAATTGCTTGGCCGATTTCCTGAAAAGTGACTGGTACTTTCTCCATAATCTTTGAAAAAAATATTCCATGAATTCAGGTATGTGTGCATCAATTTTTTATATCTTAATTATCTTTTAGTATATTCATTTAATTGTTGTAAATTAATATGGGCATTCTCCATAGCATGTAATTATTCCCTACCCCTATCAAATTGTCATTACCACCTTGCATGTGAGGACACATGTGAAAATTTAGGCTGGGGGAGAAAAGTGTGAATACCATGTTTGCATGTTTGTCTGTATTGGTCCACGTCAACAAAGTTTAAGTTATTCAGCCAATTTGAATTCTGAGTGAGATGACAGCTCGCATGTGTGACACAACATCAACCACCACCATTTTCCTTGATCATATCCTTCAATTATTACTCCGTTACCGCCTTTATTGCTCCTATCATAATCTTAAGCCAAAAAAGGTAAATTCAAATGAAACTAGTGTTGGAAATTTGGCAGTGTTACAAGAAAGAGAAGTTTGGCTTTCAGATGAGGATTGCAGAAAAGGAAAAATTTCAGAGTGATTGCTTGATTGTAGACAACTAAACAGTGGGAGGTGGATTAATTTGAAATGAACCCATGGTTCATGATGTATTACTATAGGATGCACCTTGCCTAGTTGAGTTCAGAAATTATGGATGGTTAGATTATTTCTTGAAGCTAAATGGTTTTGATGAAGATGTTGCGTTGGAATTTTCGTAGACATTGTTTGAAGGAAAGGCCATAGTAAAAGGGTTGGAGGTCATAGCCACTGAAGTGAGGATTACAAAAGTTACAAGGTTGCATGTCAACGGTGAACATTACCCTACTACCAGAGACACTAGGTCAGCTAGGGTTGAAATTATAGAACCTGGCAACCCTCCATTGAGTGTGGACAAATAAGGTGCGAAGAGAATTTCTCTGCCCGAGCCATGGAAGCAAGTAGTAGTTTATGTTGTGAAGTACATTACCTGTGAAGGTCATCAATCGAATCTACATTTTGTGCATTTCAAACTCCTGAACCACATGAGGCACAAGAGAAGAATGAATGTGCCAAACATGCTTTACCACCTTCTTTCAATCATGGCGGCCAAGACCCAAAAAGGTACAATTTTTTTTCCCACCATTGTTTGATCAAATTATTAATTGAGAAGTCTCTACATGATGTGTGATATGACTTGGGAAGGATTCTTGAATATTAATCAAATTAGAATAGAGAATTTGTGACCTAGGGTTTTATCTCAACCTCATAGGGTTAGTAGGAGAGTGAGAAATGTTCAAACCACTCCTGGAGCCTCAACTTTTGGTGTGAGACCTAGTGTAAACCCTCTTGCAACCAAACAAACCATAGAGATTAGTTCTTCTAAGACTGAACATTCATACAAAGAAAGTTCCTCTCCAAATTCTGATGATGGCATTCCTCTTGACATCCTAATGAGAACTTGGGGACACAAGAAGGTGAAAATAAGAAAGGGAAAAGCTAAAAAGAAAACAACAAAAAAAGAAGTGCCAAGCTCTAAGAAACGGAAGGTTGACACTGTTCTTCTTGCAGCAAAATAAAAGCATGAAAGCCCTCCTAGAAAATCAAGACCAACTGGACCAACCTTTGGTGTATCTCCATAAGGAATCCCTAACCCTAGAGAAACATCACGTGAGGATACATAAGATCCAATGGGGCAGGTGAATGTTGAGGAAAATGGCATATTTGAGGAAGCAACAAGCATAATGCTGTCAGATCTTCCCAACATTGCAAAACAAGTTGAAAGCCAAGTGCATGAGGAAAATCGGGAGCTCCTACAGCAAGAGCAAAAGCAAAATTTCCTATAGCAAGAGCAAGAACAAGAACAAGAACTTGAGGCCCTGTAACTAGAACTGGGAGAACAATTAGCACCCCTGCAGCCATAATTGGTTGAACAAACAAAAGCCCTACAACTGGTACTCTATGAAGAGCACGCAAAAGTGCCAGGAATTTTTTTGGTAGGAATATATAGGCCCTCTAATTCTTCAATACACATGGCATCCATGAACTTATGGAAAGAAGTGAAAAGGAGGGAAGAATAATGGAAAGCAGAGAAACATAGGTTAAAGAGGGAAATTCAAAAGAGAGATGAAGAGATTGAAGATAAAAATGAAGAAATTGTCGCTTTAAAGAAAAAGGTGGATAATATGACAGCCTTAGTACCTTAGATCTTAGAGTGTAGGACTCCTTCAAGGCTCTATGCTATGTATTTCAAGGAGAACCATATTTATTTTAAACTAGCAAGGATTGTTTCAAGTTTGAATCCTTCCATTGAGACCCCTCTTGAATTTTTCAATGCTAATCGGATTGCTCCTCCTGAAATGAATAATTTGTTGTGTGAATTATATTTGCATAATTATGATGTGACCCAAGACCATGATTGGAATCCATTGTTATATGTTGGAGATGTCCAATTAAGGGCATTTATGTCCTTGATACCAAACGAAGTTAGTTGAGGAAAGCAGTTCAGGACTTATAGGCAAATTGAATCCAACACTCCCCTACCCATCAGGGTGAATCTAGAATTCCAGGAGAAATTTTTAGGGATTGGCACAACATTCTTTACTGATCAAGCTATGGAAATAGGATCATTCTTGAGAGAGAAGCAGTTTATAAAGAATATGAGGAGGTAGCAAAAACCATAGGGGAATCTGTAATGGGATACCTGTCACAAAGGTGGAACAACCTAACTGATGAATTGAAACAAGCTAAGCCTCAATCTATGTAGAACTATGTTGTGACACTTAAGAGAGTTGATAGATATATACATATTGGAAGGAAAAAGGGAAAATTTTGGCTTCCATTGACTTTTCAGCTACCTATCCTATTGTGGTCTGTGCTAAATTTCAGGTATTTCCGATACAATATAGCTACAGAGAGACATAGATCGAGCAATTTGGATAAACAACAAGGGTTTTCTTGTGACTCTAATTCACACATAGCAGAAACTGATGTAGGACAGATGGAAGTTGCAAATTTTAGGGCATTGACCAAGCAAAAGAACAACTCTTCCTCTATTGGAGGACCAATAAAACCTTAGGTTGGGGGAGTGATGAGTCCATTTTGTTATTTAATTTTGATAGAGTTTGTTATCCATTTTTGCAGTTGTCATAGAATTTTCTACTTGGATGTTGACCTTTTTATGCTATTTCCTCAAAACCATAGATATTGAACATGAGTTTATTTTATAACCTTTAAATGACATTGACATGCTATATGAACTATTTATGTTAATTTTACATGTGGATTAATGAATGTCACTTTGACATAGTTACAAATATGCAGTTGTTGTGTGCACTAGTATTGTCATGCACATAAAATTAGAGGCCTGTAATTAAGGAATATTTTGCCAGTTGATCATCCACCATATCAGTCAACAAGGAGGTCATTCAATAAATAAAGGCTCTCAATGGTAGGATATTCCTCATTCAAATTGAAGTTGTAACTGCCTTGTAATGGTCTTAATTATCCATTGAGCGAATATAGGTGTTATTGCTATGCTAAGTTTGTGTTCAGGAAAACATGCTTGGCCAGATTCTGTGCATGCGTAACTGCCTCTCCACTTTTTATGTTTTCCCTAATGTGGCATCCTCCTATTCTAACATAGTTGATCACCTTGCTAGGTGATTAGTTAGTAGTCACTTTTCTTATAAATAAGACTAGGATGCTCCTTCTCAGGAGGTTGCTTAATCCGATGATGTACTCACACTCTTAGTTTTTCAGTAATACAGTCATGTTGCTTGATTGTACTCATGTTTTCCAATGAATGAAATGAAGTTATAAGTTTGTGCATCTAAGTTTACATTTGTTTTAGGGGATACTCATCCAAGGGGGCCCACTTGGTGAGTATTTTGTCCCTTAGTTAGTTAGTTATTTTTTGTTCAACAATTAGTTAAGAATCTGGCACTGTCTGTTCCTGTAGCCGCTAGAATTTCATTCTGTGACTATTCCTGCAACCAAAGCAAACAAAGTAGTTTCTTGTTTTTTCGCTCAAATTTTCATTTTTGTCATGCATTTTAGCTTAGTATAGTTATTGGTTGATGCTCAACACTTATGTTATTTCCTTCCAAGCAATTTACTTTCAACATTGTGTCTTTCTTAGTTGTAGGATGAATATGGCTAATTCGGATTCCTTGTACACATACTGTGCTGACCCATTTCAAGTTTACGTCCCTGGGTTGACAAGTTAAATGCACCTTCATGATTATTGAAATAACTATTAAGGTTAGAGATCCAATCTCTAAATCATAGTTGTAAGGGCTTAGTTGTTAAATCATTGCAGGAGGCCAACACTAGCCATTATCATCAAGGCATCATTTTTTTTTTAGTTTCCAAAGAGGGTAACTCACTTTGATGAAAGACCATTTACAAATTAACCAAATTTGTACCCTCAATTGAGGATGCTAGATCATTTGGTTGTGCACTAGTAGGGACAACAAATTTTTACAAAATATTTTGAAGCATACCATGATAAGTAGGTGATGTTTGAATCAAATCCTACAAGGAGATATTAGCAAGAGTGTTATGAAGTTCTCAACAAGATAAAATTATTTACCACTATGCTGATAAATGTTAGGTGTGGGTGGGTGGTATGGTTGAGGAAATGGAATGGACTAGAGTTTGTTTTGGTTTCTTATTATTTCTAGTGTGAGTTTTGTGATAATTTGATTGTTGTGACACATGATTACTATTAAGTTATTTTGCAAAGCTTAGGATATGGACATGGTGTTTACCAATAACCATACCAATAGTTATACTCCCTGATAACCTTGATAAGATGCTACAAAATGATCAATATTTTATGCCAATTCCACACTAAGTTCAATGTGTGTGAACAAATTGAAGTAAAATGCCAAACTCACCTAAGGGGGTGCAAAAAAATCACCTAATGAGGTGATAGAGAGAAGTAGAGATCAAATGAGGAAGGTAGAGATATTGAGACAGAGGAGGGATGGAGAGAGAGAGAGAGAGGTAGAGTGGGATAGGTTAGATAAAGAGAAGTAGAGAGGGAAGGTGGGTGGGAGGAAGGATGGTAGAGAAAGGGGGAGATAGAGAATATTAGAGAGGGAAGGAGGGAGGGAGAGAGAGAGGTGAGATAGAGAGAGAAGAGGGAGGGAGGGAGGGAATGGTGCTCGATAGAGAGTATATAGGGAAGGAGAGAGTGAGGGAGAAAGATGGGAGAGAGAGAGGGAGGGAGATGTAGAGAGAGAGAGGGGGGGGGTGAGAGAGGTGATAAAGAGAGAGGGAAGTAGAGAGTGAAGGAGGAAGGTAGAGAGATTGAGAGAGAGAGGTAGAGAGGGAAGGCAGGTGGGAGGAAGGAAGAGAGAGAAAGGGGAGATAGAAAATATTAGAGAGGGAAGGAGGGAGGAGAGAGAGAGAGAATGGTGCTTGATAGAGAGTAGAGAGGGAAGGAGAGAGTGAGAGAGAAAGGTGAGATAGAGAGAGAGGGGGATGCTGGGAGATTGAGAGAGATGGAGAGAGGAAGGAGGGAGCAAAGGGTAGAGATGGAGAGAGGGAGAATTATATAGGGAAGGAGAGATAGAGAGGGAGAGGTAGAGAGAGAGAGAGAGAATGGCGAGATAGAGAGTAGAGATGAAATGAGAGAGCGAGAGAAAGATGAAGAGAGATAGAGGAAGGTTGGGATATTGAGAGAGAGGGAGAGACTGGGAGAGAGAGGGAGAGACAGAGAGAGATAGAGACAGAGACAAAGACAAAGACAAAGACAAAGACAGAGACAAAGACAGAGACAGAGACAGAGACAGAGACAAAGATAGAGATAGAGATAGAGATAGAGATAGAGATAGAGATAGAGATAGAGATAGAGATAGAGATAGAGATAAAGACAAAGATAGAGAGAGATAGAGAAACAAAGATGGACAGATAGATAGACAGACAAATAGACAAATATAAAGATAGAGAGACATAAAGAGAGATACAAAGAGAGACAAAGAGAGACAAAGAGACAAAGACAAAGATAGATATAGAGACAAAGAGGGGGAAAGGATGGAGGGAGGGAGATAGAGATAAGTAGAGATGGAAGGAGGGAGAGAGGGAGAGGGAGAGAGAAGTGATAGAGATAATTAGAGGGGGGAGAGAGAGAGAGAGAGATGGACAGGTAGAGAGGCAGTTCTTGATCACAAGGGAGAGAGAGTTGGATAAAGGGATGGAGATAGTGAGAGAGAGTTTTAGAGTATAAGGGATAAATAATGAGTGATTTAGATAGAGAAATAATAAAACTTGCTAATTACTAAAATTTGACCTCCTGATTACATAAATTTAACATGTTGATTACTACAACTTGATTACCTGGAATTTTTTAAGATCTTCCAAAAAATAATTTTCATTATAACTGCTAAAAGATCTTAAACCACTCTCAAACATCCTAAAACTATATACATGAAATATTACTTAAAGTATACATTTTCATATGGACATTTACTTTATTATACTTAAATATTTATTTCATGTATATAGTTTCCCTAAAAGATAACAAGAAGAAAGAGACAAAAAGAGAAGAAAAAAATGTCAATGTAGACCAAAATACGAGCACATTTTGTAATGCATTCACAAAACGTGAGTGAGTTATAATATGCTCATGTTTTGGAAATGCTTTTTTGAATTCAAAAAATATGTGATTTTTGAAATTCAAACCATAACGTTAGTGCATTATAATGTGCTCACACTATAATACAATCATATTTTGGCTTGGTAATGACCAAGCCTAGGCTTAGTCACTACCAACCCTTAATGTGAGTGCATTTTACTACAATGTGCTCAAATTTTTACTATTTTGGGTTGAAAAAGTGAAGTGGGCACTTTTTGGCCCCCGTCTTTTGCACCCACCCCAAGATCCAAATATCATGTCAAATCCTATGTGAGTTTATGTGTTTTCATGTTATTATTGTTTGTGTTTAGGCTAACCCTTTTGCAAGTCTCCAAGCAATTCAAGTAATTCAAGAAAGATCTAAGACCTTGAGGTGATGTGCATGACTTCAGTCCTTCAAGTAAGCCATTGAAGGGTGCTGAGTTGTAGCACTTTTTTTATTCATCATTCCTTCCTCTCATTGGCATTGCCATTGTTGAAGTGGAAACACTAACATGAGGTTTGACTAAGGCAAGCCCCTAAATAACACAACCTTTCTTCTCTCTTTGAATGTGCAAGTTTCATATTTGGAGGAGATTGAAGGAATGTTGAAGACTCATTTTCCATTCTTACATTAAAATCCATACACCTTGTCAAGCCACAAAAGCTCACCTATAAAATTATCCAATAGTGATCCAACAAATTTACAAGAAAATTTGGGAAGTTCGGATTTGACATCAGAGGACTACTAAAATAGCTTTTGGACACCCTTATAAGGACATAGTCACCCTTAGGAAACATATCCTCCTATTCAAACTGTCTAAGAATTTACATTACAAGTGCACAAATCTCTTCCTTTCTCAAATTTGCTTGCATTTGAACCTTTATTATTGTTTTTTAATTGTTTGAATCTTGCATCTTCATATTAGGTCACATAGTCCTGTATAGGCGTGAATTTGCACCCCTAACACAAATTCCCCTTTACCCCCTTGCCCTTTAGAAAACCTCGGGCGAAGGATTAATTTCACTTAAGCTCGCTTCTCACATCACACTTGGCATCTTTTTTGTGTGTCAATGGAGGAATTTCTTTTAGGGTCGCCCGTGCAGCGTGCAGGCATTCGTGCAACGCACTTACGTCCCTAGCAGATTCTTGTGGCTGGAGTTTGCAGAGATGTTACACTTCCTATTGTAATTCAAAGTGTAACACCGCTCATCAACTGGTTGACCCAAATATGGTTGTTTTCATCTTCTTCCTTCATATTCTTCATTCCTTGATCCATTGGGGATTCTTTGGAAGAAGTTTCGGCAAGATCTTGAGCTGATCTCTTCACATTTTCTCCACTCTTTCAAGCATCCATAAGCTTTGTAGTAGCACTTTACACTTCATAGCAGCAATCCACTACTCCATCACTTTGATAGTGTGAGCGTAGGACAAACACCATGGTAGCAGAGGCTTGAGTTCCACTCATTTTCTCCTCCACTAGATTTGAGTGCTTTGGACGGGGGTGCTAAGCTCCTCTTATCTTCTCTATCGTTTGGTTGAGTAAGTACGTACTGTTTTGTAGTGTCTTTTGTTTACGTATTTTTTATTCTCTTCTTTATCATTATTTCTATCATTGCAAACTTGGTTGTCCATGGAGGTGGAAACACCAAAACGGGGGTCTAACTGAGGCAGACCCCTAAAAAGCCCCCCAATATTTCCCCACTTTTTTGTGCAGGTGGAGAGACCTTGGAACAAGTTGGCGAGAAGGTTGTTGTGTGAAATCATCTTCACCACCCTTATGGTAATCTATTTCCTTTATCACATTTGTTTTTATGTTTCACTCTTAATCTTATTCTGTCATTCTAGAAACTTATAAATTGGCTAGAAGTCCTTTCTTAGGGCTTAAACCTCATCTCTCTGGTTTTCTAGCCATACAAATGCCAACACACCTATGAGACATTGGCGCGTCATGCTATGATCCTGGAACTATGTTTTTGTCCTCCGACAAAGAGCTACCTAAGACGCAGAGTTAACCTTAAAGATTGGCTCGCCTAGTCTCCCTCCAACTCTTGGGTTTGCAGAGTGATCGAAGGACCCACAGTTCTCATCACTTTCATCCTGCCTATCTTAACCTTCCTTTTAACTAAGGTAAGTTAGGGCAGCCATACTACTCTTGGCCTTTCATGACCTAGGGCCTTGCAGTGGTTGGTCCCCCTCTCTTATATTTTTGGTGAACCCGACGTGAACCAATGTCTACTCATCTGTCGGTGTTACGAGATTTTCATCCTATACCCTTTGGTCAATTGTACATTGGTGTGTTGTGAAAGTTTATGAGCATCACAACCCAATCCATGACCTTTGGGAATATAGTTAGGAGAATTTTGTGACACCTTCCGATGGAGAATATGAAGGTCTCTTCTAGTTACACTATTGACCTTTTCTCTGGCTCTATGGTTGGTTTGTCTATGCAGGAGCATGTATCGTGAGGCGAATCTAGATTCCTTGACGAAATTGATCGCATCCCTACGCCTCCTACGTCACCAACATCCTCATCTATAGATGAGCATGAGGCCATCCATATCCCTTCTAAATATGTTGTTAGCCTTAGTAAAGGGTTGGGTGAATTGGAGAATCACCTGGAAAGAAACCCGAAGCTGGCTAGGGCTGCTAAAGTGATCAGTGAAATAAGATATATGGTAGGAAAATATAGAACAGGTGTAGAACTCTTGGCTAGTCTCACAAGTCTAGTCAAAGTGTCTTCCCCTTCGAACCATAGTCACATGGTACAGGGTGGCCTCTTCAAGGAACATGAGAGGAAATTGCAAATGTTGATGCCTCCTACATCTGTATACATGGTTGACGTGGTCCTTTCGATCAGTATGCCCATTGCTTCTAAAAACTCTGAAACTATCAAAGTGACCAAAAACCCTTTAGGTTTCCACTTCACCCCTTCTGCCACCTCCGGTGGTGGAGGATTTGGCAGGATGATAGGTGGAGGCTTTTGTGGTGGAAACTTCAAAAGTGGAGGTGCTATTAGTGGAGGTGGCACCAGCGAAGGTCATGGTGGTGGCCTTGGAAGTGATGGTGGCTTTGGCATAAGTCACATTAGTGGCAGTGGCATCAGTGGTGGCTCTGGCGGTAGCCATGACGATGGTTTAGGCAGCCGCTCTGGTGGTGATTTCAATGGTCTTATCTCTTCTAATGACCCTATTTTGAATACCCTTTTTCAAAATATGGGGAAGATGCAAAATCAGTTGGTGAACTTGTCCCAGGCCTTGACCCAGCCTATTTTCCAACCCTTCTTCTGACACAACTCATTGTTGGTTGCAATTCTAAACACTCCTTTCCTACAAGGGATGGAGATTCCTAAATTCAAGAAGTATGGTGGTAAAGGGGACCTGTAGACAAATGTGTCTGCCTTTAACACCTTATGCATTGACTTTTTCCATCACGATGCGTTGATGGAAAAACTGTTCCCTCGGTCCCTCAAGGATACAACACTTGAGTGGTATTGTTCCTTGCCTGACAATTCCATCTTTACGTTCGATCAACTTGTGAACTAGTTCCTACCATAGTTCCAAGCCAACATTGAACCAAATATGACCTTCTCTAACCTTGTTCGATGTAAAAAAAGGGGATAATGAGAAGATTATAGACTTTATAGCATGATATCAAGCGCTCTTTTCACAAATATCGTACTTGTTACTTGACTCCGATGTATAGAAGGTGTTCATAGGGAACTTACAAAGGCCTTGGCAAGAGAAGTTTTCCCTCATGAAATCCACTTCTTTTGTGCATCTTTGTGCAATGTTGCAGTAGTATCAATAGAAGGTGGTTCAGTTCAGGGGTTCCTCCTCATGCTCTCATCCTGAAGGGAAGTCTATCATATGGATCTCTAGAAAAGGTAAATTCATTGTGAATATAGTAGCCATTGTAGATAACAATGGCCTCAGATGTGACTGGAATTTTAGAAAGTTATCAAAATCCTATTCTTTCATCTTACAAAAGTTGTTGAAGGATAATATCATTGTCTTTCCAACCCCTAAACCAATTAGGGAACCATATCCTAGCTGGTATGTGAAAAATACATATTGTTTGTACCATTGAGTTGATGAGCATGATACCAAACGTTGCATGCGCTTGTGTCATGAGATATAGGATCACATTAAGGATATTACTATTCATATTGATGGGAACAAACAAAACATAAACAAATTAGTGGCGAAAGCTAACAATAAATTACAGATATACACAAACCCGTTTCCATCGCATTTTGCTAACATGACTATTGATCCCTTTGATTATGTTTCTTACCTCGAGGCGTATGTTAACATGGTTACTGTTACTCCCTCTCCTCATCTTGCGATCGATTCATCAGATGTAATATTCACTTCACAAGATGTACCAGAAAATGATAAACCTTCTTTGCTTTACATTCCCACTCGCCTCAATGGAAACATTGTGACAGGATTCTTGGTTGACCCCACGAGTAGAGTGAATGTCATCATGAAGGAGACATTACTCTTAAACTCCCTACAAAGGGAGGAATATGAAAAAAAAAAATCCTTCATCCGTACACATGATGGTCTTTCTCTTAAACCCTATGGATCGATAATGTTGTCCATCCTGGTTGGACCTAGGAATGTAGACACAGTCTTCGATGTTATTACAGATTCAAACCTATTCAAAGTAAAGCTAGGTATACCTTGGCTAGCTTCCATGAATGGGATCACCTCCGTAATTCATAAATGCATTAATCTTTCTCATGAAGGTGTTGTGCACGTAGTGTATGATATTGGATATCAACCAATGGTATCTCATGGAGGATACTTGTTGGATCACTTTTGGCACATTTCAATCAGTTCGCTCCCACAAAGAACTGACCTACTTTACAAGAACTATGTGAAGTATAAAACTGGAGGCAAGGGACAACCAAAGTTGACCCTTCTTGTAGCAAAGCAGTTAGTTGTTTCCTCCTCCCAAAAGGGAAAGGAGAAGCTCGCTCCCTCTTGGTAAAACTCATCTAATCCCCTTTCTTTGGAGGAGTATTGAATGAACAAGCCTAGGATTTACTCGCTAAGTTTGATGATGCCTCTTTGGCGAAAGCCTACGATCATGATATCGGATCTCCCTAATGAGTCCCCTAGACCCTTGTACTATTTGTATGGAAACAATAAGGGCTCACAAAGATAATTTTCCTCGTGACCTCTTCCCGTTCCCCCAAGTGGAAAGAGGCCCACAACTAAGGTGTTGGACTTGGTTTCTCCTGTTGTTTTAGAACCTGATCCTTCCACTCCCATTCATGATTTTTTCCTCCCATAGGAAATAGCTATGGAGGACACTCCCATGGTTGAGCAAGAACCCTTTGTCCCTTTGCAAGCTCTGGCTTCTGGTTCGAAGAGTCATAGGAACCGCCTTGCACATGAGCATAAGTGTCGACGAAAGGCTCTCCTAGTTGAGCAAGCCTCCTTATAGAAGGAGGAGGAGGAGATGATTGCACCTCTTGTTGTGTCTTCCTCTCTCCCCCCTTCTGTTGAAACTAGTTATGAATCTCTTGCGGCTTCCGCTATTAGCACACATGCTCCTAGAAAGGTGCAAGTGTTTATCACCCCTTTTGTGGAGCTGCCCTTGTTGACTTTCATTCTGGAATTCTCGCCTTTTCGCAAGCCCATCGATATGGTTAATACTTTGATTGTATCCACTATGGTTCTTTCCTCTTCTCCCTTGACCCTCCTTTCTTCACCTATGGGGAGTTCAGCTCATCCAATGAAGAAGAAGGTAGAGCATGGTCCCTCCAGCAATGAAGGACATAAGAAGAACACACCTTTTCTAAAAGGTGGCCCCGCATTGACTTGTTATGTCCTAGTAAAAAACCAGTCCCAGCCTCCCCTTAGTTTTTCACCACTTCTGAGTGTCTCAGTGAGCCCAACAGTGAACCTCGGGTGTGAACTCCTCCTTCCACTGAAGTGAAACATGACACTCTCGTTAAGTGTATGTTTAACTCAGTGGATGAAGTTTCAACCTTGTCATCAATCTTCACGAAGTTGTTGATCTTAGACTCACAAGAGTTGAGTGATGGAGACCTCACAGGTCCCTCTACCTTGGCCCTTGCTGCGGGAGGATCAGAATATCCTCCCCTTAACATTACACCATTGGAGGCTCATCATCCTTCCCCCTACAATGATCTAGAGTGGGAAGCCGATGACCTCTTGGTTGACCAGTGTTAGGGGGAGACCCTCTTCTTGATCTTTAGATTAGACATGTGCGTGTGTTGTGATGTGATTCCCCCGTGATTGTGCTTGGAAAAAGGCATGGTATTTTGTGTTGTAAACCTTCTTCTATATTTATCATCTTTCTTCCATGTTTGTGATTGAATTTTGGTAAATTGGGGATAATACAAAGCGTTAAGAGCATTTAGGCCTCCTTCCATGTTGACCCATTTTTTTTATTTTACTTTGTCTTCCATGTATTCTTCCTTATCTAGTTGGGGATTGATGATCTTTCACCTCGTATTGTGGTTACCTATTAACTCATAAATAAAGGAAAATCTGACCCCCCAAAACCAGATCCCCCTGTGCCCTTGGTGTGTATTTTATTTTCCTTTACTTGCTCTTGATATTTCTCTCTTCTTTGCTTGAGTTTTCCCTTTCATGTGTCACAATGCCACTTCTACACTACTTGGTCTTTTAAAATCGTATTCATTGCTAAACGAATCCTTTCCCAAGACCCTTCACACATCTCTTCTTTAGAGTTGTATTCTCGACTTGAAACCCTAAAAAAACATGTTTCCTTCATCATGCGTTTGTAAAGAAAGGGTTTGGGAACCTCCCTCTAAAGCGGGAACAGTCTTAACCTTCCCATCACATGGGCGCATATCCTTCCTTTCGAATTCCTTGATGAAGTGAAAATCTTTTGAAATGATTCCTTGATGATCAATCGATTCGAGAAAAAAGATGTTAGCTTTTGAATAGTGTGTCCCTTGAGTGGATCCCCTCTTTTCATGTCGGGTTCCCAAGGGACCCCTTCAAAAAAATTCAAATAGGTTTTATGGCGTCTAGCTCGAGGGTAGCCCAATTAGACCGGTTTCACATCTTCGCATCTAGTCTAAGGGCAACCCAACTAGACCTACTTCACATCCTTATGTATAGCTTGGGGGCAGCCTGACTAGACTTCACTTTTCAAATAGCATGTCCCTTGAGTGGACCCCTCCTTCCTTTTGAAGGGTTCCCAAGGGATCCCTTTGAAAGTCTTCCAACTTAGCGATGGCCTACGTGATTGTCCATTCACTGGCCTAAGACACCACTTCCTAACATGTTCTATCTGCAAGTAAACATGTCACCATCTTTGATTCTACGGATTCCCCTTTACTCGGTCTCCTTCATTTGAGAGTTATTGAAGGATACCTCCCTTGCAGAAATGTGAGCCTATGAGGCACTTTCATTTTTTAGCTTTATAGTTCCATGGAACTATGAAGTCCTTTCCTACACTTTCGAGTTTTCCAGATCGTGCTCTACTTCCTTGTTGGTTTAGGTATATATCTCTTACCTTGTTACTTCCTTACTACTCTACTTTACCAAAGCACTCATTAGTAATCGTGCTCGCTAAAGTGGGGGAAAAATGTATAGGCGTGAATTTGCACCCCTAATGCAAATTCCCCTTTACCCCCTTACACTTTAGAAAACCTAAGGCAAAGGATTAATTCCACTTAATTTTGCTGCTCACATCACACTTGGTACCTGCTCTGTGTGTCGGTGGAGCCATTTTTGTTAGGGATGCCTAAGTGATGTGCAGTCTATGCGACATTCTTACATCCCTGGCAGATTCCTGCAGTTGGAGTCTGCAGAGATGTTACACTTCCTATTGGAAGTTGAATTGTAATGCCCCTCTTCAGTTGGTCGACCCAAATATGGTCGTCTTCGTCTTCTTCCTTCATATTTTTCATTCCTTGATCCATTATGGATCCTTTGGAAGAATTTTTGGCAAGATCTTGAGCTTATCTCTTCACATTTTCTCCACTCTTTCAAGCATCCACAAGCTTTGTAGTAGAACTTTACACTCCATAGCAGTAATCCACTACTCCATCACTCTGATAGTGCGAGTGTAGGACAAACATCATGGTAGTAGAGGCTTGATTTCCTCTCGTTTTCTCCTCCACTAGCCTTGAGTGCTTTGGACGGAGGTGGTAAGATCCTCTTTTATTATCTATCATTTGGTTGAGTAAGCACGTACTGTTTTGTAGTGTCTTTCTTTTACATAGCTTGTATTCTCTTCTTTATCATTATTTCTATAATTGCAGACTTGGTTGTTCATGGAGGTGGAAACACCAAAACGGGGGTCTAACTGAGGCAAACCCCTAAATAGCCCCCAAAATTTCCCCACTTTTCTGTGTGCAGGTGGAGAGACCTTGGAGAAAGTTGGCGAGAAGGTTGTTGTGTAAAATCATCTTTGCCACCCTTGTAGTAATCTATTTCCTTTATCACATTCATTTTTATGTTTCACTCTTCTTAATATTATTTAGTCATTCTAGAAACTTCTAAGTTAAGCTAGAAGTACTTTTTTAGGGCTTAAACCTCGTCTCGCTGGTTTTATGTTTATATAGATGCCAACGCACCTGTGAGATGCCAGTGCACCATGTTGTCATTCCAAAACTGTGCTTCTATCCTCTGAAAAAGAGCTACCTAAGATGGAAAGTTAACCTTAAAGATTGGCTCGCCTAGTCTCCCTCCAAATCTCTAGTTTGCAGAGTGATTGAAGGACCCACAGTTCTCATCACTTTCATCCCGCCTATCCTAACCTTCCTTTTAACTAAAGTAAGTTAGGGCAGCCATACTACTCTTGGCCTTTCATGACCTGGGGCCTTGTAGTGGTTGGTCCACCTCTCTTACAAGTCTAATTAGGTCAATCAAGTAAAATCAATTCTAATTCATTCCAAAGGCCCACAAAGTTATAGATCCAAGTTTGGTTGACTCACCTTCATGGTTGAAAGTTAATCTAATCACCTTGTTGATTTACATCCTAATCAAATCCCAAAAAAATGAAGCATTGATCTTAGGGTTCTATTACATTTAGGACCTCATCCCTTTTTCACCATTTCATTTTGGTGAACCTATTTCTACATTTTACTATCTTGTATCCATGTACCTACAAGGGTAAAATGGGTCCTCCATGAGAGATTAACAAAAGAAAGAAAGCATATATACAAGAATGACAAAAATAAATACAAAAACCTATGTTCAAATGAAACAAAGGTACTACTCTATTATGCTTCATTGAACAAAAAATTTCCCTCTTAATCTAGCTCATAACGAGAGGGAGAATGAGAAACTAAAGGGAGAACAATGAGTGTATTACTAGGTTTCTCACTTGTAGCGAGGAATTAACTATAAGAATAGCATCTTCTTCAACATCTTATGAGGCAAATGCCAATGATCGTGTGAAGATGGATAAAAATAATGGAATATCTACAAAGGGCTCAAACAAGCACTCCTTGGGAGAAGAGGTAGGTGATTCATTATCAGGATATGTGAGGAGTGGAATATTTTTACCAACATCCTCAATTGGAGCAAGAATAATATCACAAGAAATTGGATCTTCCACTACTAGAAGAACTGATATAGAATGGTTTGAAGGTGACAAAGAAGGTGGATTAATATTTTTGTAGTATTGTAGCATGGAGTAAAATGCTCTAGCTTTCTTTTGGTAGGTGGATGAGGGATATCTATATCAATGGCAACAAAATAGAGAATGCTAGTGAATAATTGATAGCATATGTGTTGAAAGGGAACAAGAGAAGCGATGATGGCACTAGAGATCACACTCATCTTAGGAAATTCTAGTTTAAAAAAAATGGAGGAATGTGAGTAAGTTCATAAGTGAGAGGAGGATTCATGAGTCTAGTTTATGGCTTAAATATTAATAGGATTGTTGTCTATTTCTTGCAGTTACATAAGACTTTGATGCTTGAAGATCATATTTGATAATATTTCTTTGAAACCATAGACCTTGGACATGGATGTATTTTCATAAGCTTTCAAATGATATCAATATGCTATGTGGACTATTTGTGTTAAATTTGCATGTGATTAATGAATGTCGCTTTAGGATAATTATGGATATGTAGTTGTTGTGCATGTTAGTGTTGTCATGAAGATGATTTGAGACCTGCGATTCAGGAAGATCCCGCCAACTGGACGTGTGCTATATCGGTCAACAAGGTGGTCATTGAAGACTCTTGGTGACTGGAGATTCCTCATGCATCGAATTGTAACTATCTCGTTGTGGTCTTAAATGCTACTGAGAATACGATGGCATTACTACTGTGTCGGATTCAAGTTAAGGAAATCATGCCTGGCAAGTTTTGTGCATGCATAGCCGCCCCTACTCTTTTATGTGTTTCCCTAATGTGGTGTCCTCCACATTTGTTGGATTTGACCACTTGCTAGTTGGTTGAATAAATATGGGCTCTGATCTTCTTTCTAGGCTCGGTTAGAAGATTGCTTAATTGATGTAATCACACTCTTGAATTTTTCAGCAATACAATTATGATGATTGTACTCATGTTTCTCTTTTGAATAAAATGAAGCTATAAGTTCATGCATTTGAATCTATCCTAGTTTTAGGGAATACTTATTCAAGGGGGGCCACTCGGTGAATATTCCATCCCGTACATTATTTTTAGTTTAGTTTTTTTTTTTTTTTTAGTGATTAGTTAAGAAATCCGGCACTGACTATTCTTGCAGCCACTAGAATTCCATTTTGTGACTGTTCCTGTAGCCAAAGCAGACAAAGTAGTTTCTTGTTTGTTCGTTCAGATCTTCATTTTTGTCATGCATTTCAGTTTAATCTAGTTGTTGGGTTATGTTCAACATTTATGTTATTTCCTTCCAAGCAATTTACTTTCAACATTATGTTTTTCTTAGCTATAGGATATATATGACTACTTTGGATTCCTAGTGCACATATAGTGCTGACCCATTTCAAGTACACGTCTTTGGGTAGACAATTTAAATGCACCTTCATGATGGTTGAGATAGCTATTTAGGCTAGATGTCCAATCTTTGAATCACAGTTGTAAAGGCTTAGTTATTGAATCATTGTAGGAGGCCAACATTTTTTGCGCCATTATTGGGGATTGTGTCAAACTAGGTAGTTCTTCAGAGTCATTGATAGTTTTTCTCACTGTAGTATTTGTTGGAGTGAAAATACACTGAGAGGGGGGGGGGGGTGAATCAGTGTTTATGATTTCTTAAACATTTTAAACTGAAACTGAAAAGAGTCATACATATGTTTTCATTTTCAGTGATAGTGTCATTCATGTGATCGAATGCAATCATATAAATTGAAAATGAGTAATGTAACATTGCAATTTAAAGCAGTAAGGTGCATAAGTAAAAGAGACACAGAGACACAAGATATGCTGAGTGGAAAACCCTCCTAGGGTAGAAAACCCACTCCTGAACCTGCTGCCTTTTTCAGGCTTTCATTTCAATAATTTATTTTGATAAAGCCTCAATGGCTGATTTCTGAGCACCGACTCAAGGAGCACCAACCCCTCTGTTTAGAGACACCAATCTCAAGGAGCACTAACCCCTTTCCTGATACTAAATAGAACATACAATAGTACAGAGGATTTCTCTATTTCACTTGATTTCTGTCAAGTGCCTCTTGACGGACAATGTGTAAAACATTCAAAAGTCAAGAGTGACTTTTCAGTGTTACACCCATTATCAAGCCTTAAGACAACTTGAGGAAAATCCTAACACTATTACAATACAGTTTCATCAAACTTTTTTCAATCATACATACTTTCTTTCTTTTTCACTGTTTGATTTTAATTGTTTTTCCATATAGAAAACTACACATCTGAATACACACTGTGTTTTCCAACTTTCAGCATCTTAAGGACAGTATAGACTTCCAAAACTCTCAATCATAATACCCCTGTTTTTCATTTTTTATATTCTATCATGATTGAACCCTAAGCTCACTGGTTTTTCCTTTTTCAAAAAAACATCATTACAAATTGGAAGTATTACAGCTTTTTCTCGAATTTCTCTTTTCAGAAAATAGGTTATGCAAGTAAATTTTTCAGGTTGCATAATAACTGATAGGTCAGATATGAAGTGCAGAGTTCACAATAAAGATATTCTTTCATTCTGTTTAGGACAAAGCAACAATGACCAAGAATAGATGGATGACAGAGCCTTGTCTTCACTAGAAGCCTGCACATGCAGTGCTTAAAAAAAATGCAATGAGAGCACATCATTTCTAAAAGAACAAATGATAACCATTTTACCTTGACTGAACCAGAAATGTAGCTGGAGTATTTTTAGTAAATGAAGACCCATACAGAATATACCCAGCATAGTAACTGTAATTTTTAAGAAGCTGAAATCATTATGATGACAAGCTGAAATAGTAAGTTGAAACAAATAAGAACGGTTATCAACGAATTCAAGGGTGAACTGGATAAGATTCTTGAGGTATCTCTTATACTCACTATCCAAAACAGAAATGAATCACACAACCTTATGATAACCTTTCCAAAGTGCCGTCAAAGAATGGAGTAAACATTTCAGATTTTTCATGACAAGAACGAAAACGTTTTTCATTTCTCTATTTTCAAAAAAAGAGAAGACATGGCTCGAAATAACCTTTGCTGACTTGAAGTGTATTTGCAAACCAATCAAAGAGAAAATACTTGGCAAAATGAAATTGTTGTTCAAAAAATAGATAACTAGATCTGCAATGGAGAGGAAAAACGACCACACAACCTCCCAAAAAGAAGTTTGCAGCCTGTGGCTGCAGGAAGACACATGGAGCAACTTCAGTGGAGAGCTCCTGATTGCTCCCAACTGCTGTCCAACAGCAAAAACACCAAGGATAACCAGAAATGCCCATGGTAGAGGATGCATGGTGGCGGCTAGACTATGGGCAACACAAAAACGTGAAAGAACAAAACGTTTTTTTCCCTAAACTTCCAATGCAAGAAAGTGCGAATTACTTTTGTAGAAATGAATAAAGTTTGGAGTCCGAAGGACAGATGAATAAACACACTCATTATTCCATGTCAAGTCCATGGGAAAAAATAGAGGTAATTATGCTGTCCAAAAAAAACTTAAATAAAAGCCTTTACCAATTTGCCAAGTCAACTGCCGACATAATCATGCCCAAGGAAATGTTTTGAAAAGACCACATTATTCACATAAGTAAATATCAAAGACTTGATATTTCCCTTTACCAAAGGTCGAAAGCCACTTTGATATGCTCAAATGCAATATTATTTGCCATTTCCAAATGAAGTCCAAAGACTTATAATGAATAGAGAAGACTGAATTTTCATGTTAAATTCACACTGTAACAACCTGTATAGATTCTGTACTGAACCAGTAAAAGATTAAACCAAAAATGTATCACCTGATCAAATGGAGACAAATGACATGTAGCAAGAATGCCTCAATAAGCATTTGTAATCTACACATGAAGTTAAACGATCAGAGCCACCAAGATAATAAATGATAAAACCAATGATGTGAATGTGCCAACCAAAATATGAATCAACTAAGAAGATAACCATCAAGCCATCAAGATGCCAGATAACCATAAGATGACATCAAGGACAAAACAACATATGAGGGATTCAACAAACTCCCCCTTTGTCCTTGATGGAAAAACTTTGCCACCAAACCAAAGATAGTTAACTGTAACTAGATGCTCAAAATTCTCCCCCTTTTTGACACAAGGATAAAGGGAGACCAACAAAGATAAGCTAGAACCAACTATGACATGCCATCAAACTGCAAAAGGAACATATGAGTAGCAAAGTATAAGCTACAGGAAGAGCTAACCAGCTCCCCCTATCATCAAGATAGACTGTCTAAGATAATAAGGATTGAGAGACCACTCCCAATTGAGACCAAAGTCTCTCAAAGACATCTTTAGCCAATGGTTTTGTAAAAATATCAACAACCTATGCTTGTGTAGGGACATATTGTACAGATAGCTCATTGGCCAACACCTTTTCATGAAGAAAATGGAATTTTATAGCTATGTGCTTAGTTTGAGAGTGCATAACTAGATTTTTTGAGATGTTTATTGCACTAGTATTGTCACACAGAATAGTAATAGGTTTTGGGATTTCAATACCCATATCTGATAATGTCTGTGACATCCAAATTACCTGAGTGCAGCAAGAAGTGGAAGCTATATATTCTGCTTCAGCAGTAGAGAGTGACACAGATTCTTGCTTTTTGTTGTGCCAAGCCACTAAACGATCACCAAGAAAGAAAGCAGCACCACTGGTGCTTTTCCTGTCATCTAGACATCCTGCCCAGTCAGAATCAGTATAAGCTATGAAAGAGAAGTCATTGCTTTTGGGATACCAGAGTCCATAATCAATTGTTCCTTGTATATACTTAAGAATTCTTCTCATAGCATTAATGTGAGATTCTTTAGGAGCAGATTGAAAATGAGCAACCATGCAAACAACTTGCATTATGTCAGGTCTTGAGGCTGTTAAATACAATAGGCTGCCTATCATTGACCTATAATCAGTTGAGTTTATAGTAGGGGAGTCATCAACTTTGCTAAGTTTACAGCTAGTAGCCATTGGGGTGCTTACTGGATGACTTTCATCCATTTTAAACCTTTTTAACATTTCTTTTGCATACCTTGCTTGAGATAGAAAGATGCCAGAGTCAAGTTGTGAAATTTGGAGGCCTAAGAAAAATGACAGTTCTCCCAACATTGACATTTCGAATTCAGATTCCATGATTTGTGAGAATTTTTTACTCAAGGCAACATTGTTGCAACCAAAAATGGTGTCATCAACATAAATTTCAACAACAAGAATATCAGATCCTTCAATTTTAACATACAGATTGCTGTCAACTCCTCCTCTAATGAACCCTTTTGACAGTAAATGACTGTCCAATCTAGAGTACCAAGCTCTAGGAGCTTGTTTTAGGCCATATAGAGCCTTTTTCAGCCTGTAGACATGATCTGGTTTGTTTTTACATATAAACCCTTCAGGCTGTTCTATGTAAACTTCTTCTTCTAAGTATCCATTTAAAAATGCAGTTTTTACATCCATCTGATATATAGTGAAATGTTTGAAAACAGAATATGCCAAGAAAATTCTAATGGATTCAAGCCTAGCAACAGGAGCAAAAGTTTCACCGAAATCAATACCTTCTTCCTGAGCATATCCTTTGCAGACATATCTAGCCTTGTTGCGAACAACTTGACCATTTTCATCATGTTTGTTTTTAAAGATCCACTTGCCACCTATGACATTTTTGTCATCTGGTCTTGGGACTAGATCCCAAGTTTGATTTTTTTCAATTTGATTAATTTCTTCCTGCATTGCATTAATCTAGCATTCATCAGTTAGAGCATCATCAAAAATTTTGGGCTCAAACTGGGTGATTAAACAAAATGCAGTAAGCTCAGCTATGTGAGCTTTTTCATCATAATTAACAGATTTTTTTCTTGTTTGAACTCCTGCAGATCTATCTCCTATAATCAGATCCTTTGGATGATTTCTAGCAAGAGATTTTGAAGTAACTTTGGGTTCACATTTTTCTGTGCTGATTTCAGCATCTTCAGATTGTGCTTCAGCAAGTTTAGGGCTTGCTGGTTTTGGTTCAGGCTTTGCAGTTTCAAAGCTCTCAGTGATTATATCAAGCTCAAATTCATCCTCTTCATCATCCTGTATAGGTTCAACATCTAACAAAAGATTTTCATCAAATTTAATATTGACAGATTCAACAATTTTGTTCAGCCTATTGTTAAAGCATTTATAGGCTCTGCTGTGTGTAGAGTATCCTAAAAAGATACCTTCATCAGTTTTAGATTGAAAACTGCCTAAGTTTTCATCATTTCTTTTAATAAAACACTTACAACCAAATATTCTGAAGTATTTAATTTGGGCAGATTTTCCATACCACAGTTCATATGGAGTGAAATTTGATTTCACTCTAATCTATACTCTATTCAAAATGTAAACAGCTGTATGAACAACTTCTTTCTAGTACATATTTGCCAGATTTGCTTGATTTAGCATGGTTCTTGCCATTTCTTTGACAGTCCTATTCTTTCGCTCAACTACCCCGTTTTGCTGAGGTGTTCTAGCAGCAACATATTGTCTTTTTATGCCATGTTTGTCACAGTAGTCTATGAATTCTTGTGAGGTGAATTCACCACCTTTGTCAGATCTTAAACACTTCAGTTTTAAGTCTGTTTCTCTTTCTACCAGTTTTCTAAAAACTTTAAATCGTTCAAAAGCTTCTGATTTATTCCTGAGAAAAGTAACTCATACCATACGAGAGTAGTCATCAACAAACAGCATGAAGTATTTCTCACCATTTATGGATCTAGTCCTTGTAGGACCACATAAGTCAGTATGAACAATTTGCAGAGGCTTTGTAGAAAAATGTTCCTTGGACTTAAAGCTTACCTTGGTTTGCTTTCCTTTTAGACACTCTTTACAAACAACTTTGTTAGGTTTTCTAAGAGGGGGCAGACCTCTTACATTTTGATTTTTGTTGATTCTTACCATATTGTCAAAATTAATGTGGCCTAGTCTCTTGTGCCACAACCAACTTTCTTCAACTTGACCCATTAAGCATATATCGTGATTGTTCTCATGTCCAGATGTTTCTAGTAAGTTGTAGACATTTCCTTTAGTCCTCTTTCTAGCTGCAACAGCTTTACCAGACTGGTTTTTGATTTCACATCCTTGTGAAGTGAACAAGACTTGACAGCCACTGTCACAGATTTGACTAACACTCAGAAGATTGTGTTTTAACCCTTCTACATAATAAACATTTGATATTGGAGTGTCTTCATTCAGTAACAGATAACCTCTTCCTTTGATTTGTATTCCAGAGTTGTCTCTGAACTTTACATATCCGCCAACATAGTCTTCTAGATTTGTAAATTTTTCTTTGTCATTGGTCATGTGATTTGAGCAACCACTGTCCAGGACCCATAGGTCCTTCTTCTTAGAGTGAAAGGCAGTTTGAACAAGCATAGTTTGTTCAATGTTGTTAACTGCTTTGGGTTTCCAAATTTTGATGGTTTTCACCTTTTTATTTTGCTGATCAGCATTGCATTGCTTTGCTGAATGACCCAAAGATTTGCAAGTAAAACATCTGATTTGTTTTGCAAAACCATGATTCTGCCTCAAACCAAATCTAGGTGTTCTAGTATTCACAAATCTGCAAGAATTTACTTTGTGACCAAATTTATTGCAGAAGTAACAGAACCCATAAAAGAGAGGGTAGGAGTTGTAAATTTTTCTGTTGCTTCTAAAAGGATGAATGTGATCCTTGACAAACTCAGAATGTTTGTGTTCAAGCTTTTTGTTTCCAGCAACAGTATTGTTCTTCTCACTGTCATTTGAGCATTCACCTTTAACAAAGCCAATGCCAGTTTTGTCTTTGTTTAATTTCTGCTTGCTAAGCATGTCATTCAGTTTAAGAGTGCTTTCATACTTTTCGATATTCTTCCTGAGATCTACAATCTCATGTTCAAGTTTATGAATCTCTTGGTCTTTAAGACTTATGTCAACTCTAAGGCAATCTTCAACTCTCTTGGATTCTTCAAGTTGAGTTTTTAGAGAAATTATCTCAAGATTAGTGAGCTGCTCTTGTGAGTTATCTTGAACAACATTTTGTTCTTGAGCACGCAACTGTTTCTTAAGTTTTCTCAGCTCTTTTAGAGCACACTTTAGTTCTCCTTCATAGTCCACTTCACCTTCTTCAGCATCATTGCTGTTTATTTCATCTTGCTGAACGATTTCAGCCATGAAGAGATTTTCATCTTCTTCATCTAGAGAGTCATTGGATTCAGAATCTGTTTCGTTTTTGCTGAACAAACTTTTCTTCTTTTTGAAGTTAAATTTTTGTTTGGGTCTATAGGCCTTTTTCTTGGAAAACTTTTCAGATTTCTCATTGTCACTGTTTGTGTCACCATAGGGACACTTTGCAGCAAAGTGACCTATCTTACCACAGTTAAAGCATTTGAAGGGAAGTTTTCCCTTATACTTTCCAGAACCCTTTTGAGTTTCCTTACAAAATGGGATTCTTTAGAATCAGAAAATTCTGATTCAGAGAGCTCATCTCTTTCTTTCCTTTCAGCATTAAATGTTGCTTCTTTTGTAGAGGTGTTGTTTTTACTAATCCTCATTTCATAGGCAGTCAAAGTGCCTTGTAAACTATTAAGGGTAAGCTGAGTAAAATGTTTTTTCTCTTCTAGAGTAGCTACCTTAGCTTCGAATTTTGTTGGCAAGGTTCTAATGACCTTGGTCACAACGTCAAACTCCTTGAATTCTTCTCCCAGACCCTTCATAGCATTTACTATTTCATCAACTCTTAGAAAATAGTCAGCAACTTTTTCATCGTCCCTCATTTTCAATTCTTCAAACTGATGTTTTAAAGTTAGGACTTTGGACTGTTTTACCTTTTCGTTTCCTTGATAGATAGTTTCAAGTTTAGTCCAAATTTCTCTAGCAGAACTGCAGTGCATGACTTTGATGAAGACATCTTTAGTCAGAGCGCATAGAAGAGCATGCTTTGCTCTTGCATTAGTTTCATATCTCTTCTTTTCATCAGAAGTAGTTGGCAAAGTAGCTGGTACAGTGTACCCAGTCAATACTATGCTCCAGACATCAAGGTCTATTGAGGTTAAATAGGTCTCCATTCTGATTTTCCAAAAAACATAATCAGTTCCATCAAATAATGTAGCTCTGGTCATGGAAGTACCTTCATGAGCTTGAGACATTTTGAATAGACTCCAAGTCCAGAATCAATCCTAGGTTGGAAAGACCTATCAGAGGACCCTAGGCTCTGATACCAATTGTTGGAGTGAAAATACACTGAGAGGGGGGGGTGAATCAGTGTTTATGATTTCTTAAACATTTTAAACTGAAACTGACAAGAGCCATACATATGTTTTCATTTTTCAGTGATAGTGTCATTCATGTGATCGAATGCAATCATATAAACTGAAAATGAGTAATGTAACATTGCAATTTAAAGCAGTAAGGTGCATAAGCAAAAGAGACATAGAGACACAAGATATGCTGAGTGGAAAACCCTCCTGGGGTAGAAAACCCACTCCTGAACCTGTTGCCTTTTTCAGGCTTTCATTTCAATAATTTATTTTGACAAAGCCTCAATGGCTGATTTCTGAGCACCGACTCAAGGAGCACCTACCCCTCTGTTTAGAGACACCAATCTCAAGGAGCACCAACCCCTTTCCTGATACTGAATAGAACATACAATAGTACAGAGGATTTCTCTGTTTCACTTGATTTCTGTCAAGTGCCTCTTGACGGACAATGTGTAAAACATTCAAAAGTCAAGAGTGACTTTTCAGTGTTCCACCCATTGTCAAGCCTTAAGACAGCTTGAGGAAAATCCTAACACTGTTACAATACAGTTTCGTCAAACTGTTTTCAATCATACATGCTTTCTTTCTTTTTCACTGTTTGATTTTCAATGTTTTTCCATACAGAAAACTACACATTTTAATACACACTGTGTTTTCCAACTTTCAGCATCTTTAGGACAGTATAGACTTCCAGAACTCTCAATCATAATACCCCTGTTTTTCATTTTTGATATTCTGTCATTGATCGAACCCTAAGCTCACTGGTTTTTCCTTTTTCAAAAAAAATCATTACAAATTGGAAGTATTACAGCTTTTTCTCGAATTTTCTCTTTTCAGAAAATAGGTTATACAAGTATATTTTTCAGGTTGCATAATAACTGATAGGTCAGATCTGAAGTGCAGAGTTCACAATAAAGAGATTCTTTCATTCTGTTTAGGACAGAGCAGCAATGACCAAGAATAGATGAATGACAGAGCCTTGTCTTCACTAGAAGCCTGCACATGTAGTGCTTAAAAAAAATGCAATGAGAGCACATCATTTCTAAAAGAACAAATGATAACCATTTTACCCTGACTGAACCAGAAATGCAGCTGGAGTATTTTTAGTAAATGAAGACCCATACAGAATATACCCAGCATAGTAACTGTAATTTTTAAGAAGCTGAAACAACAATGCCCAAAAACTGAAATCATTATGATGACAAGCTGAAACAAATAAGAACGGTTATCAACGAATTCAAGAGTGAACCGGATAAGATTCTTGAGGTATCTCTTATACCCACTATCCAAAATAGAAATGAATCACACAACCTTATGATAACCTTTCCAAAGTGTTGTCAAAGAATGGAGTAAACGTTTCAGATTTTTCATGAGAAGAACAAAAACATTTTTCTGTTTTCTGTTTTCAAATGAGTGAAGACATGGCACGAAATAACCTTTGTTGAGCTGAAATGTATTTGCAGACCAATCAAAGAACAAGTACCTGGCAAAACGAAATTGCTGTTCAAATAATAGATTACCAGATCTGCAATGGAGAGGAAAAACAGCCACACAACCTTCCAAAAACGAGTTTGCAGCAGTGGCTGCAGGAAGACACATGGAGCGACTTCAGTGGAGAGCTCTTGACTGCTCCCGACTGCTCCCAGCTGCTGTCCAATAGCAAAAATGCCAAGGATAACCAGAAACGCCCATGGTAGAGGATGCATGGTGGCGGCCAGACTGTGGGCAACACAAAAACGTGAAAGAACAAAACGTTTTTGCCCTAAACTTCCACTGCAAGCAAGTGCGAATTACTTTTGTAGAAATGAATAAAGTTTGGAGTCCGAAGGACAGATGAATAAACACACTCATTATTCCATGTCAAGTCCGTGGGCAAAAATAGAGGTAATTATGCTGTAAAAAAAAACTTAAATAAAAGCCTTTACCAATTTGCCAAGTCAACTGCCGACATAATCATGCCCAAGGAAATGTTTTGAAAAGACCACATTATTCACACAAGTAAATATCAAAGACTTGATATTTCCATTTACCAAAGGTCGAAAGCCACTTTGATATGCTCAAATGCAATATTATTTGCCATTTCCAAATGAAGTCCAAAGACTTATAATGAATAGAGAAGACTGAATTTTCATGTTAAATTCACACTGTAACAACCTGTATAGATTCATCACTGAACCAGTAAAAGATTAAACCAGAAATGTATCACCTGATCAAATGGAGACAAATGACATGTAGCCAGAATGCCTCAACAAGCATTTGTAATCTGCACATGAAGTTAAATGATCAGAGCCACCAAGATAATAAATGATAAAACCAATGATGTGAATGTGCCAACCAAAATATGAATCAACTGAGAAGATAACCATCAAGCCATCAAGATGCCAGATAACCATAAGATGACATAAGATGACATCAAGGAAAAAACAACATACGAGGGATTCAACAGGACTATTGTATCTAACTTCTACTAGATTGGATATAATGAATGTAGTTTGTCTTGTGGATAGATTTCAATAAGATCCTAAAGAAAAAAATGTTCCAGCAATGAAAAGGATATTTAGATACTTAAAAGGCACTCCAGATTATGTCTTATGGTATCCTAAGGATACTAATTTCACATTAAGTGCCTATATAGATGCATATTGGGTTGGTTATGTTGATGACAAGAAAAGTAAAAGTGGTGGTACATTCTTTCTTGGGTGTAGATTGGTGTCAAGGTTAAGTAAGAAGCAAGATTTAGCTTATTTATAAACTACAGAGGTTGAGTATATTACAACATCTTTCTACACACGAGTATTATCAATGAAACATACATTGAAGGAAATCTGAGTAATGTATGATGAGCCTATATCTATCTTTTTTGATAATACAAGTGCAATTAAAATTTCAAAGAATCTAGTGATACATTCAAGGAAAAATCATATATCAATCAAGTATCACTTTCTAAGAGAGAAGGTTATGGAGAATGAGGTGAAGCTTGAATATGTACATACAAAGAATTATATTGCTGACACATTCACTAAGGATCTTTGAGACAAGTTGCAGCTTATTGCCCCTCCCACTTTGAACTAGATGCATATGGAGATGCATCAGTCTAGTGGATCTATTGATTCATCTCTTTTTTGGACTAATATTTATGGCTACCTCTCAGGGGGAGTAGGTAGTGTCATGTGTGTTTTCATTGTGTAGAGTTGTTGATTTGGTTGGGTGTACTCCTAAGGGGGGGTATTTAGAGCGAGTATCTTAAGTTCAGTGTCAAAGGGGGAGAGAAATGCAAAACACTTTATCTTTTTCCATTGATGTCAAAGGGGGAGAAAGAATCATGTGATTTTTTTTATCTATATAGGGTGAGAGAAAAGGAAATCATTAGAAAGTGTGTTCACAGCTATTGTGTTGTCTTTGATCGTTTTTCACTTCATGTGATGTCATCAATGACAAAGGGGGAGATTGTTGCAAGTATGAAGGTGTTCTCATTGATTTCAAGAGGATATCAACATGCTATTATTGTCATTGATGTCAACTATGTGGTGAGGAATTTTGGTTCATAATGAAGATGTCAAGGATATTGAGAAAATTGTGAAAAAGAGGAAAATAGTTTGTCGTAGTTTTTGCATGTATAGTTGAGATATTGGAAAAGTGTTGTGAGTACATGGAGCTATCTTTATGTTGTAGTGTTTGGAGATGTTTTGGAATGAAGTAATGTGTTGAGATGGTGTCTATGGTACTTGGTTTCCAAGTTCTTTTGAGAAAATTTGATAAACATAGAAAATAGTGTTGTGAAAGTGTTTAGAATGTGCTCCACATTTCTTCTATGTTGATTCTATGCATGTGCGGATCTGATATGTTGTTCAAGGTTGTTAGTAGTTGCTATATCTAAAATTTGCGTTTCTAGATTGGTGTACAAAGTGAGATATTTTCACTAGTTTGTGAACCAGTTTTTTCAGAGGTGTTCTTTGTGGTTTAGGAGAAATGTTTTTGCTCCACATTTCTTTGCATTTTTGTTTCATGTTGTGTGGATTTTGGAAGTTTCTTATAATGTTTGTATCTTTCAAAATTCAAGGTTTCACTTGATTTGGTACAGTACAGTTTGTGTTTCATGTGTCAATGTGTGAATGACGTTAACTGGATGTTTTGGGTTGAAGTATTTCTATGATGCGAGTTTGGATGAAGAATTTATTGGATCTTAGGTTTTTTTGGATTTTTATAGATTTTGTTCAAGTGAATTTTGTTGTCTGGAAGTTTCATATTGATTTAAGCAAGCCACATACTTAATATTTTATGGTGTTTAGCACGGGTATTGGCCGACCTAGTGTTTAACACTACATGTGAAGTTTATGGAAGTGTATTGAGGTGTGTTAGGATTAAATTGGGTCCTAAATAAGAAAATTTATGGGTTTCCTTCATTCCTATCCATCATGATAATGTTTGGGTGTCAACTTAATTTGAATTTGTAACTTGTAACAGATAGTTGTCGAACTTGGAGAAAATTTTCAAGGTTGTGAATGATATAAATAAGAGTGACGTTGTTGTAATATGCAAAAGAGAAGAAAGATAGATGTGAAGTAGATGCGATTGATCAATGTGATGTGAATTACATAAGCATTGATGTGAATTACATATATAGATGTGAATTTGAGTAGAGCAATGTGAATTACAAAGTGTTGGATTCTTGAGTGTAGTGAGATGAAGGTGTCCACAATATTTCATGTAAGACTACGAAAGTGTTGCAAAATTTTTGGTGTATTCCCTATTGCATTGAGAAGTTATTTTTTTGTAACATTTCTCTTCTATCTTATTTGTTTCTCTATGTGGTAGTGAGCCCTAGCTATAAGCCTTTTTTGATAGTGCGTCCTATTCTGGCAGTGAGCCCTTGTACCATTTTTGCAATTACTTAGATAGTGAGCTAATCCTCACTGTGGTTTTTTCCTCATTAGATTTTCCATGTAAATATGGTTTTCTCTTGTGTATGGTGTTGTTGTTTTAGTTTTTTTTATCTACATTTTATGATTAATCACTTTAACACAATAAGGGTTTAATGAATGCTTGTGGAACTGATTATTGTTGAGGGTTTTTATGTTTTAATTTTTAGCAACTGATTCACCCCCCCTCTTAGTTGTCTTTTTCATTCAACATGTGTATGTTCATTCATCCATATTCAAAAATTGAGTTAAAATTGCATTTCAAAAAGTGTCACATTGTCCATCATTTTTAATTCATTGCACTTGTATTTAAACATTAAATTCTAGAAAAAATAGTCATTGAAAGTACAATTTATAACCTGAAATAGGAAACCCTAGATCTAAAACTCAAAACTCAAATTTAAATATTTGTAACCCCTATGCTAGAACCCACTCGACCTAGGGTGAATATTTCCTTGTATAGGTGTTGTTTCAAACTTTTGGGCAGTGATTTGTCTCTGTTTGCCTTATTTTGATCTATTGTTAAATCTGGTTTTTACTTTTAGAAATCAGAAAATTTTGTCATCTTTTGCATTAGGTTCAATTGGTATAACTGAGTGCATTGTTTGGAAATCAAAATTGGAATTAAACGACATCATTTTTAGTTTTTTGCATAGTATAATCAGCAATGTATCTTGTTTAAAATCTGAAAATTTATCTCTTTTACATACTTATTACACTTCATATTCTAGGGTGTTTGATTGCATTTATCTAGAAGCTATTCTCCATTTTGGGTCCACCTAGGTTTGGTTAAACTTGTATGAGCTTCACAACCTAGTTTTTTATGACCAATACTATAGTGAGACGTAGTTGAAGACTCATTCCACCCCAAATTTCTACACATGCCATGGATCTTTAGTTTTCTAACTCTTTCACTCATAGTGTTGATACTAGTCAACCCACTACATATCATAGCTTTGATACCTCATTTCCGATGACCACCATACCCACAAACAATGTGACTGATATTGACACAATGGTTGCTAATTTCCCCTAGTAAGAACTAAGACAAAGGGATGAAGAATTAGATAAATTGCAAAACTTTATGACTTATGAATACATTATTGGTACTACAATTCCTGTCATAAATAACATGAGGAAAATTCTTCAAAATGAACAAGGAATAGAAATTATGCATAGCTTATCTCATTTCATTACCAGCCATGTCCCTACAATGGCTATTTGTGCTCAAACTCTGGGGTATACTTAAATTCAAGGTGGAAATCCAATTCCTCCTTCCACAACTATGACCTATATTTTGACATATACTAATCCAACTATTACAACAACAAAACAACCTACTAGAAATATGTATACTACCTTAGGCATTTCCACTAGGAATCCCTTTAGCTTTGTGCATTCAAATCTCATATCTCCTAATCCATCTCCCCTCACAAACTTATAATTCACTTATCCTTTGAATATATAGACACCTCCACCTTATTCACCTCCATCTTACAACACAAAAAATGATCACGTTCTTAACCAACTCCTACAAAGTGTTTCATCCCTCCAATAATAAACTGCTATATTAAACCAAAAACAAAATGGCCAACCTTCACAATATGTCAAAAGAAACCCTCTATCCTTGGTGATATTGAGAACAAAAATTCCACAAGGAATAGAGATTCCTAGATTTAAGAAATATTGTGGAAAAGAAGACCCTAGTATCCATGTCTCGACATATACAACCTTATGTAGTGACTTCATTTTTTAGGATAAACTATTGGCTAAAATTTTCCCTAGATCCTTAAAAGAAACTACCTTGGAGTGGTTATTTTCCTTATCAAATAACTCAATTAGTTCATTCAATGAACTTGATGATGTCTTTCTTAACCATTTCCAAGCGTACATGGGTCCCAAGATGACCTAGGCTGATTTAATGCACTATAAACGGAATAAAGATGAAAAGGTCACTAATTTCATAGCATGATACCAATTGCTTTACTCATAAATAAACATTAAGGTTTTTGATGTCGACCTTCAAAGAATGTTTATAACCAATTTGGATACCAATATTCAAGCTATACTTGAGATGTTGAAGTTTCCTTCCTTTACACACTTGTGCACAACCCTTTGTGAATATCAAAATTTGGTTACTCATCATGAAGCAAAAACTCCTTCTAACAATTTTAAAAAAATTGAAGTCATTCCCCAAAACAATTTCCAGCCTTTCAAAAAAGAAAACATTTTTTTTTACAAATAAGCACACCTCAAAAAAGTCAACATGCTAACACCGAAGTAGCTGCTATAAAAATAGAAAATCCTTATTCATTTAGGGAGAGGATTAGACAATTTACCCCTTTACATGATACCCTTCACTCCATCATGTTACAAAATTTGAGTAAGAACTTAGCTACCTTACCTCTTGTTAGATCCATTGATACAACCAAGCCTTTACCTCAAAATTTTAAATCAAATTCCTTTTTCCATTATCACCGACAAAATGGACATGATACAAAACAATGTAAACATCTTAAAAATGTTGTGCAATACTTCATTGATTCTAATCACATCCAGATTGGTGGTGTTAATGATCAAGGAAATAAGCATTTTGCCCCACCCAACCAAAATTTACAAATATTTACCAAACCCATGCAAAATCATAATGTCTCTTTTGTGAAAGCTAATGATGCCAAGAATGATGTGATGAATGTTGACAAACTTGAAAATGAGAATAATGGAAATATGGATGAAAATGAAGACTTACAATGTATGGTCATTTTTATTGATGTTCAACCTCATAAAGGACAAACCAAAATCCCCCTTGACATTACTTTCTCATAAAATGACATAGTTAGATGTGCACTCGATGGTCCTCTTTACATCGCTAGAAGAATCAATGACAAGCCTACTAATGGGATGCTAATTGATCATGTGTGTATCAAGAATGTAATCATTGAGGAATTCTTATTTGTGCATGAATTTTATCAAGATTCTTATTGACAACCGAAATCATGGATCAAAATGCATAATGGTTTTTATTGCCCTATGATAGGTTCAATCACTCTTACTTTACAAGTTGGATCAAAAAAATTGAATGTATCATTATCCATCATCTCATCATCAAAAAAATTGTGTGAAGCTTGGATACTGAAGGCTATGCTCCATAGATGTCATCCATTTGGTAGTGCATACATGTTTAAATTTTCCATTTGGAAATAATATCTTTACTATGCACCATAGTGACTTTAATCTTGTGGCTTCCTATAGGTTTTTTTAATTTGATTTATTTTGGCCTGAACCTATGGAACCTTTTAAGCCTCGTGAGGAATTATTTTTCAAATATTATCAAAATTTTAAGGCGAAGCGTATATTAAAATGATCCCTTAGCAACATGCCTCAACCCATTATTGAGCCTCAGAGTATCATTAAGGAAACCATTATTGAACAAAAATCTCTTCCAAGTAACCAAGTGAAACAATGAAAAATAGGGTTTCATGTGAATGAAAGGCGGTTCACCAAAATGATAATAGATATACCTATCTTTGTTTATTTTATTACGAAATGAGATCTACAAAATGAATTGATTATCAACCCTTAGATGAATTAAGTCGAAGTGAGAATCTACAGATTTCCTTATGATTGAAGAACAGGGGTCAATATCAAACAACAGTTTGGGTAGAAAAAAATAGAAAATAGAAAATCAACAACGAAATGCAATCTAACACTTGAGACAACAAAATTAATCTCAGTATTAGTAGAACTAGAAAATAGATTACAAATATGAGAAAGGAAGAAACATGTGTACTAGTCACCAAAAGTGCTTTTCAAAATTGATCTGGTACTCATTTACCCATGGGAAAATAGTTCCAAGTGCATGGTTTTCTTGTAAATTTTAGGAGCCTCTAATGCAAATTTGAATCTTCTAATTTTCCTAGGTTTCATAGTTGAAATGTTATATATGACTTTAGGATCTTAGTTTCCATGAGATGACAACAATTTTGAAAACATTGTAAATCTTTCACTTTAAAAGGTCTTCAAGTCTTCTTCAACCTAAATCTACAATCACACATACAAGAGAGAGAGAGAGAGAGAGAGAGAGAGAGAGAGAGTTTTTTTTTTGGGGTGAATAGGGGTTTTCCTTGGTCAAACCCCATTTTGGTAATCAAACCTTGAATTGAAATGAAACATGAAATATGGAATAAAGAATGAACAAAGCTATGCTACCACTCAACAAACCCTTGTATGAAACTTTGATAATGGAGATCTTAGGAGGTCTCCAACTTGCATGAAATGGCTAAATTGGATGTGGATCTTGAAACTTGAATATTTCTTGAAATGATACTTTAAATGCTTGACTTGATCATGAAACCTACATCACAATGTTAGCTCCAAAAAAATGCATGATGCAAGAAGACTTTGATATTATGAATAGATCTTGAATGCTACAATAAAACTTTGATATATCTGCTCTTGAATTCCATTAATCATAACCTTTTCTCTTGTAAACTTGCATGAAAAACTATATATTTCTTAGATGAAATTTAGTGAAATAACCTTGTTGAAACATATAGAAATAGGGTGCAAGGATTTCCCAAGATGGAAAAGTAAGTCCAAAAGAGGGGAAAATGGGTCCCACTTCTCCAATTTCATTAGGAAATGAGATCCCCACAAAGAATTGACTAAATACCTTTAAGAGAATCAATTATATGGAGGAACCTTCAAATTTCCTTTTTGTGTCAAGATGGGGATCTAGGTCAAACAACACTTTGTTGAGAAAGACTAAAAATATCAAATCAACTCCAAAATGCAAGCTACAACACCTTGGAATGAAATAAAACATGAAAGAGGGAATGAAGAATGAAAAAATATATGTTACCAAAAAAACCCTTGAATAACCTTTGAAAATCTAAAATGTTTATGTTGATCTTACATGAAATGGATTCAATGGATGTGGATCTTGATACTTGAATCTTTCTTTGAACCTTTGACTTGAATTCTTGGATTAGATCTTGAAACCTACATCACAATGTTAGCTCCAAAAACGTGCATTATTCTACATAACTTTGACATGATGCTTGAGATCTTGAATGCTGCAATAAATGATAAAGAAATATGCCCTTGAATGTTCTTTACAATAATCTCGACTCTTGTTAAGTTCACCTCTTGTTAGATTGATTTGAATTAATGAAATATCCTTGTATTTACAGTCAATTATCCTTAATTTCCCAAAATTCAAACAATACAAGCTGACCTTTAGAATTTGAATTTAGGGTCATAAAAATACTGGAAAAACATGACTTTAAAATAGGTTTCAAGTCTTAGGGAAGACCCATTCAGCCATGGGTGAATGGGTCCCAGGACCTAATTCTTGGAACACACTTTTCTCAATGTGAAGTATTATGTATTGGCATTAATTAATGTTCGGTTTCCCCTTTAGAAATGTAATTTAATGGGATCATAAATGAATTATAGGGCTTATTAAGGCCAAATTAAGATCAATTAATTAAGGGATCCCTAAATAAGTGTGAAATTTTAAATAAATATATTTTAAAACACTAAATTAAGTCACAATTAAGTCTATTTTAACTAGGAGGGCCCAAAAAAATGAGAAAATGTAAAGGGATACATTTTTCTACACTACACTTAGCCCCCACTTTAGTGAGAGGAGGACCTTGCATCAAAATCACACTAAAGTAGAAATATAAGTGTCAAGAGGGGTCCAAGTGCTAAAATGTCAAGGGGATAGGATGAAAAAGATCAAGGAGGTTGTACAATCCCCCAAGATCCAAGATCCCATGCCAAACCAACATAAGCATAAAGGAACAAACACAAGATGTATGATATGCAGTAGAAAAACAAGATACTCAAACATACACTGTCAAAGTTAAAGTGAAGAAAAAAGAAGGATGGACTAGAAATTTGTATTATGCCACATCCATCCAACACAAAGGCTCCACAGGAAAGAAAAATGTGTTATGCTAGGTGGCCTTTGGAAAAATACACTCACAAGGGCTAGTGACTAAGTGATAAATTCATGCTAGGTCTACATGATCTCATCATACTAACCACAACATGATTATTATGCTATGCTAAACAAGAAATGTCAAAAATGCTAAAATGAAATAAAGGCAATGTCAATAAAATAATGCTAATGTAAAGGTCACACTTCCTAGGAGATATATGACATCATCACTAAGAGAGGAACATGCAAACAATGAATGAGGGAGCATATGGCCCCCACTTAAAATGTCAACATACTTGCTATGTTGGTATTTTAAGTAGAAAGAGAGAAAGAGGTGATCCTTTGAAATAATGCACACCTTGAAAAACTAGTTAAACTTGCTTCCCTATCATAGAGACAAATAAAACCACCAATAACTATCATGTTGCTTCCAAGATATGGTTTCACTTGAGATTTTACCACCATGAATGGCAATGAGAAAGACACATAAAGCTACTAATGCCACATAGTGATGAGGAACATGATAGGTTGAATATCAATATCAATTAGAGGAAGTAAATGAATCAACACAAGGAAGAGCACCACAATGTTTAAGATGTTTAAATTTATCACTCAAAGCCTTACATTCATTAGTAGAATGACCATGAGCTCTATGATATGCACAAAATGAATTCTTGTTGTAAAATTTCTTTCGTGTTTTTTGAGAAAGAACAATAAAGCGAGTTTTGAGAAGCCTCAAAAAGATAATCTCTTGATCAACAGTAGGGGATATTTATTTCTTCGCACAAGATGGAATACAGACAATAAATTATAAGGCATTAAATGAAGATGGAGATAAAGGTGGTAAACCTATATATTTTTTGAAAAAGTGTGGTATAGACTTCACTTGTTCTCTATCATTTTGCTCCATTTTTTCATTATTTCCATGCATAGAAAGGAGTTTGTATCCAATATCATAACATTCTTCCAAATAAGATAAAGAGTTTTCATGCTTCTAAGAAGTATTGGCTTCTTCACGAGAACACAAATCCTTTTTAAGTTTCTTAAAGTTACATATCTTCCTCTCATGAGGATGGGAGTTGAAGGGCCACCATCACCACCATGGGGTGATTTTTTTACACAGAACCAAGTTGAGAAAATGAAACACAAGAGTCTATAGGTGTAGATTGTGAGATTTTGTACTCTCCCATAAAGGAGGGTGTAAAATCTAATGAACCCCAATCATCCCTAAAACATGTTTTTGAAGATGAATCATTTGTATATGAATCTTTAGACTTTGAAGGTGATAGTTTGGACTCTATTGAAATGAGACATAAAATATAATGACCTCCAATAATCACTAAAGAGTTTTTTTGTAGGTGAAAGACAATTAGAATAAACATCAACTTGTATAGATTCTACTTTTGAATTCGGAATCAAATTATTAGGGGATTTGGAAGTGTTATGATCATGTTGAATTTGTGGTTTATAGCTTCATTCATTTGCTTCAACCGTGCATATCTTGTTGTTGTATTCAAATTTTATCTCACAGTAAAGATTATACAGGACTCCTTTCATAGCATGAATCTATGGTCTCCCTTGTAGAATATTGCATGAATGAGGTCCTAGTATGATATGGATAGGGGTAGGAAAAACTACAAGTCCAACCTCAATAGGTAATGTGATCATTCCTAATGGTTGCCTATTAACATTGTTAGAGCCATGGATATTATCATCATTAAGTTAAATAAGCCTCTTGTCAACAAAAATTTTATCTAAGAGATCAATGCTACAAACATTAAGACCTTCTTTATTGTCTATGAGAGTGCACCTAATTATAGTTTCACTGATGATCACCTTTATCATTAAGGCCTCATTCTTATTTTCTATCTAAAGTGAGAGTAATTCATGTTTAGGGAATGCGATTTTTGAATTTTTCACTTGCATACAATCAAAGGAGGATTCTATATCATTCAATTTCATAGAAGATTGGATATTATTCATCTTCCACATTTATTGGAGTATCCTATTGTATGTAGATGATTTTGAACAAGATATATCTTAGCAAGAGTATTTTTAAGTTATTGAACAAAATCATACTATCTTCCACCTTGTAAAGGAAAAAAAGGAGCATTAGGATAAATAGGTTGAGGAAATGGTAATGAAGCGAGAGTGGTTTTTTGTTGCATATTGTTCCATGTATTGTATGTGCAAGAAAAGGTATTATAACTCGATTTCTATAAAAAATTGTTACTATCAAGTTGCATTGTAAATTTCAAGATATCTCCTAGGTTGAATGGTTTCTTTTTAGGTGGTTCTATGATAAGAGGTAACTTAGGAGGGTCACTAATTAAAGGAGATCTAATTTGTGTAATCATAACCACAACTGATTTACATGAATGGCCTTCTAGTGAGGGGGGATCTAATGTGAACTTAACATCTTCATATAAGCCATCCATCTTAGTGTTTGTTGAGAGAAATGTATCATTGAAAGAGGGACAAAAAAAGTTCTCATGGTGCTCAATAATTGGGTCTTCTAACACCAAAATCCCTTTTTCACAAGTAGGAGAGGTATTGGGAGAAGAGCAACTATGATTGTCATGATTTTCTATGCTTGCATCCTCTTGCACCAAAGATTTAGTGGATTATCTAGGTGAGATGAAGTCCTCAAGAGCTTCATCTAACTTGTCAAATTCATCACAACTAAAGGGTTTAAAGGATATTCTTTCTCCAAGATTCACCATTTAGTTTTTGTTTATTTTGTTTGATGTTTTTTTTATTTTTGTTTTTGTATTCTAATGATTGAAAAATGTAGAATAATCTATCTAATCTATGAAATGATGCTAAAAGAAAGGAAAAATATAGAAATATAATGCTAACGTTAATTGAAATATGCAAGAAATTTTTTTCACAATGTTGGAAAATCTAACTAAATGATCAATAATTTGAATTCACAATTAAACTATTTTAGGAATTTAATTCTCAGATCTGAAAATAGTAGCAAAAATGCAAACTAGAAACTAAAAATCACTTAGAAATTTGTCAAAAAGGTCTATATAGTTGTTGGAAGAATGAAGAAGAGGACATATTTATGAAGCCTTTGTGTTTTCATTGATGTCACCATATTATATGAGTTGCAACTACAAGCTTATGCTCAACGTTGATCCAGTATTTTGAACCAGTATGCAGGTATTATCATCTGGTATTTTGGCCTACAATCCCTCTTTGGTGATCTTTGTTGATTACAGTTTTGGGAAATGGTTTTTGGATGTTGGAAGCTTGTAAGTTCAAAATCTCATATGTTCAGGTGCTCATATAGTGAGATGACATTTCTCTATTGTTACTTTTTGCTATTAGGTCTATCACTATCCGACCTAATAAACAATTGGTGGTATAGTGGATTAATTTGTGTATTGTGGATGTATGTGCGACCTATCCTAGGTCCAAGATGACATGATATAGCGTGCAATACACTTGAATTGTTTCTGGAAAGATCATGTACATGCTTGAAGCTGACGACTATCTTTTTGGTGGATGAAGATTGCATGTAATTAGGCCGACCTAATTGATGCTTGCGGATGAGTTAGATATATGTACTGGAAAGTTTTGAGATTGAAAAATGGAATGGAGAATGTGAAGTGAATGGGATTGAATGTGAATTTGAATATATGTTTGTTGGTGTGTGAATTTACTAAGCATCAAAGAAACTAAATATTCACTTATTAGGTGTATCTTCATTAGTTCATACTCTAGTTGTAAGCCATTATGTTACTATATCTTTTTTAGGTAGTGAACCTCTCTTTTTGGATAGTGAGTCTTAGTAGTGAGTCACCCTTTGTAATATCTTATAACCAGTTATACTATATTGTAAGCTAATCTTCACCGTGGTTTTTCCCATTCTAGGTTTTCGAAGTAAAAATTTTGGTGTTCATGTGTTGTGTGTTCTTATGTTCTATTAATGCTTCTACTCATTTTTACTATTATCTTCATTGGAGTAATTGGATGGTGTTTGTTCAATAATTTTAAGAAGATAGTGATTCACCCCCCTCTCAGTATCCTAGATATTCAAAAATTGGTATTAGAGCTTGATTCCTTTGGAGAAGCCTAATAGCTTGAGGAAGATATTGAAGATTGAACAAATGGATGATAAAGAAGAACTTCGGACAACTCTTGATGATCTTGACAAAGATGAAAATGAAAATAGAAATCTGAAATAAAATCTTGATGAGGAAAATGAATGCATCCAGAAAATGAAAGAGCAATTGAAGAAGTTCAAAGAAAGACATAGAGAAGTGAGTGAGCAATTAAAACAAGAAAATGAAGAGATTACCAGATTGAAGGTGTAAATGGAAGAAAATAAGAGAATTGAAGATTGTCTAAATATAGTGGTGAAAATAAAGTCTGATGAATGCTCAAGGCTTGAACAAGAAGTGGTAAACTTGAGAACAGATTTGGAAAACTAAAAATTTTGTGAAGACAGTTTCAAATCAAGCTCCACCAAGCTTGATGAATTGATTGTAGGATAGAAACCATCTAAAGACAAAGGTGGTTTGGGACTGGAAATAGGTGAAATCTCAAAAGCTATGAAGACCTCAAATCTAGTGGACAATCAAAAGATTCAAGATAAAGGGAAGGAAAAGAGGAATCCAAGAAACTTTGCTAGAATACCGCCTATCAGAAAACCAAATTCTCAAAGGTATCCATCCTTCAATTGTGTTTTTTTTTCATGCACTAAATTTGGTCACAGGGAAACTGAGTGCAAAAGTAAGATGAATCAATTTTTTGGTTCCTTCTCCGGACAATGTTTTGCATGCAAGAAATTTGGACATAGAGCTAGTGAATGTAGAACTCGGATGATGAATTGGTTTAATGGAGGTATAATGAATCAATATTTTGTTGGTTACTGCTATACTTGTAATAAGTTTAGACACAAATAAAATCAATGCAAATCAAGGGTTAATGGAGGACAAACGAACCAAAAAAATGTTGTTGCTACGATTGCAACAAACCTAGACACATTTCAAGAGTTTGCAGAAGTAAAAAGGGAAAGCAATCTGATTAGGTAAAGAAGAATGAACCTATGAAGAAAGTTGACAAGAATGAGGTAAATCAAGAAATGAACAAGATATGGAAAAAGAAGGAAGAGCCAAAAACATTAGATGCGTCTGCGCCCTCATCCAGTGCAAACAGTTCCTCAAAAAATTAGACCTAGCACGGTCTTAGGGGGAGTATTAATAGAAAATTCTTTGAACCCCCTAGAAATTTGGCCTGATAATATTTGGCATGAGGATACATTGTAAGGAATGAATAGGAAGATGTTATGCAAAATAAACCTGAAGAAAATATGTATGAATGTTCTTTTGCGGAGGAGATTAGGGTTTTTTAGTGCAACTGAAGGGTTTTTATCAACTTTTTCAATTCAATCACATTTAATGCGAATTAGGGCATCACATTGATCTATAAAGAAAAATTATGAATTTTTTTTAATCACTTGTGCATTCAAAGAAAGTGGAGAGCGAATTGGAGAATTCTTGAGGCAATTTGAAGAGTGTGTCGTATAAACCCTATTTTCATTTTTTTCACAAAGGAAAAAGGTATTTTACTCTTTTGTGTTGTTGTGAGTTTGA